>CM077080.1:25379082-25693360 GCA_039513925.1 Platanthera zijinensis | reverse complement strand
GGATCGGCGAAAGGAGGAGACCTAGGTTCGACGAAACCACAGCTGCAAAAGGTTGAAGTCGCCGACAAAAACAATGGTAGAAGCTGGAAATCAAGATCGCTGAGTCGTGGGGACTTGTAGAAGGACTGAAAGGACACGTAGTTGTCAGATTTTGATAGCGTGTTATGAAAACTGTGCGCTAGAAGTTGGCGGGAAAAAGAAAATTACTCTAAAACCCAATATTTTGAAATAAAAAGAGGATAGGAGGGGCATTTAGGTCCGCAGAAAGTTACACCATCAACACTTTAGTGTATGGACCGAATTGACCGTGTTTTTTTGAATTGTTTTGATATTTCATTTAGTTGTTTATGTCATTAATCATTTTGTGGAGGATATTTTGGACATTCAAATGTCACACCATGACCTTTTTGCTCCTTATAGTATAAAGATCTATAGACACTCAAAATTCTTGTAGGAAGTAATTTACCAAAACTCAAAATTCTTGTAGGAAGTAATTTACCAAATACAAAAAGAGGTAAATGTAAGTACTTCTCACAAATTTCAAACACTCAAATGCATGAAATTAGAAGCCCTTTCTTTTGTTGCTAGCTAGAGCTATATTTTGGTTCCCTATAAAAATTTTGTTTTATGTTTCAACACGCCCCCCCTAAACAACTAACTCGGCGATGACCGCCGGCAGCCTCTCCGGCTTGCAGAAGAAGAGCTCGTCAAGCTTTCCTGACCTGCACCTCCTCTTCCACAAGCTCACCTGATCGGCGCCTCTCGCCGCCCTCTCCTTCCTTGCCGCCGCCGCCACCGGCAACGGAGGGTCCAGCTCTTCCACCGCCACCACCGGCAAAGGCGGGTCTATGTCCTCCACCGACGCCACCCGGCTACCCTTCACCGCCACCCTCTGCATCTTTTTCGCCTTCGGGCGCCTGCTGCGGTTAATCGGAGAGACGAACAGGGAGGCGGCGGAGGCCATGAGAAAGCACAAGCCGCGGCCGTCGTGATGCTTCGGATGTTGCGGCAGCGTCACCGTGGAGGTCGACTTGCAGCGGCGGACCTGCCCCATGCAGCCGACCTTTGGGGACGAGGGATCGGCGGAGGGAAACGGGGAGGTGCGGTGGAGACGGCGCGCGCTGCCGCCGGACTTGGAGGAGAAAGGTCTGATGCAATGAGAAGGGTTGAAGGCCATGTGAGGAAGGAGGTAGCAGAGAGGTTGATTAATTGATGCTGTGGGAAGAGAAGAACTGGAGAGAAGGTATTTAATGGGAGGGTGAAGGGAGGGAAATGGGGGCAGCCGGGCAGGGGGTTTAACGGAGTCCGTTTGGGTTTTTCTGTGAGGAATAACGGTGGAAGTAAGAAATGGACCGGTTCTAATGAATAATAGTATATTGAATTTAAAATATTAAATAAATTTAGGCGGCCAATCACGAGCACTGTTTTTAGAGTTTAGCAAATAATTTTATATTAGCAACCATTCAGAATATTCATAGTGTGGGCGGTGTATATATTTTTTGAATAAAATTAAATAGTAAATATAAATAAATATGTCTATATTATATTAAATAGCAAATAATAGTTAATAATTATTAAACACTCTATTTTTTTAAAATAGTAAATAAATATATTATACATAGAAAATAAAATTATAAATAAAGTTTTTAAAACATATATAATTGTAAGTAATAAAAATAATAAATTTTAAGATATTATAAATTTGTATTATATTTTAAATTTAAAAATAATAAATAAATGTGTCATACCAAAATAAAATGATAAATAAATGTGTTATACTTAAAAAATAAAATGATAGATACATATAAAGTAAATAGGAAATAACTGTCAAATGAATATGAAATAAAAGGATAAATAAATGAATAATGAAAAAAAAATTAAAAAGATAAATAAATATGTTTTGCATAAGAATTAAAAATATCCAAAATGTTAAATATAATCAAAATCATATGCAAAAACATTTCAATTTTGTTTCTCCTTGTTGAATGTTTAATGATATCTTCCTTTCAATCTTCATTTGTAATACTTATATAAGTAAAATAAAATTATTAAATTGATACGTTAACAAAATTTGTATCAATTATGAAATTAAAAATATTTACATGTTTGTTATGCAACATTAGCCAACTCTATCACCACGAGGTTGCCGGAAGGAGGTTGGGTATTTGTAATACGTTCTTTGAAATGTTTTTCCCAATCTTCCGCTACCGCTTCACGATATCTCATCCAAGTTGGAATAATATGTGGTATTGGAGAGCATTCATAATGAATGAAGTGTTTTTCTTTAAAAATTTAATGCTCAAATCAACTATATAACCAAGACTTCTACTAATAGATCGTGCACGTTCTACTAACTCCTCCTTCGAACAAAAAACTCTATCAGTTTGAAAATACTTACTCAAATCAACTTCTATTTTTTGATCTTTTTCATCATTCGAGCATTTTAGATCTTCATAGTAAACCAAAGAAAAATATCAACGATATGAACACAAGATTAAAAATAAAGAACATGTGAGTATGTGCGTACCGATTACAACCAAAGATTTAGTTAACGCCTCTTCGAAAATCATATCTTCCAACATGGGCTGGAATGAGGTTTGTGCGGCTCGAAATGGGGACGGAAGGAGGACATTACCTCAACAGTGCACAAGAAGGAGGTCGCCGCCGGAAAGGAGGAGTTCGGCGAGCGGCGCGGCTTGATTTCTCTGGCGATTCGCAAACCCTTAAGCAAAGGGCGCGGCGGAACGGAGGAGGCAAAATAGAAATTGCGTGGGGAGCCGGGAAAAATCACGTGCGTGAAACTGCTTGCGTATAGTGGAAAAAAAGTCCTAAATCTTTCAAATTTTGAATGTGAATAGTCATATGTGCAATGCGGATATCAGCGCCCTAAATTTAATACCTGCCGTCAATTATGCATCTGAATCAGTACATTAGCATTTTGACATGGGTTACCCTCGTGCTTCATGCTCTCGGGTTAGGGGCAAACTCATCTTGGGACGAGTGTGGGGCACTCATTTTTTTTGGATAAATAGTATTTGGTTTCTAATATTATATAATTCCTATTAAAAAAGTAAAAAAGACCCTATTCTCGTGTATTCCCGTGTCATTCGCAAAGCCCGACAGGCAATAGGTGACATACGCAATAGGTCTTTCTCGACAGGTGACGACACCTCTTGACTGCTCTTCACGGTTCTCCAAGACGTCACTCGCCAGCATCGCCGCCGGCCTCTTCTCGACGGCTCATCTGGATGCCAAATTTTGTGGGAAAAAACTAGTTTTTTCTCACCCAATGGTTTATGTCCAAGATAATTTGATGGTTGTCTCCCTCCTCCTCCACTATAGTCTATCTCTTACTTTTACATAAGCTTCTCTTTGCGATTCCTACCATATTGTATCTTTCTTTTACTGTATTGTTGACAGGGGCGGATCCAAGAAGTTTGATTAGGGGGCCCAATCAAAAGACGGAGAAATTTTTTTGTCCAATAATCAATGCCTATATCAAAATTTGCACATGTAAGATGTGACAATTTGATCACAACAAAGAATTTTTTTTTCTTAATACAGTTTATCTATTTAGAGACATCTGAGCTCTATCTTTAATCAACTTTCAGATCAAATGAAATATTAGATGATGCTGACCTGTTCTTGGTTGTAGCACACATAATATTAATTTTTTGATAATTTGATATGTTGGAATGTAAAGAGTTTCAACAATTCCAATTTGATTTGTTTGTTCAAGAGTGTTCAGATTAAATGTTGGTGTGATGAAATAAATAAATCCAAAAAAATATATTTGTTGTAATGAAAATATTTAAGATGATCTTATTGTTATAAAGTATATGAGTTGCAATAAAAGTGTAAAATATTATCATCAGTATTTAAATATTCGAGAGATCTAATTGTCGTCATCATTCACCAACACCCCTAATTAAGAATATACGAAAGTTTCTCCTCGAAGTAAGAGAACTTTGTAATAAAATGATCCCTTAAAAAATTGTGAGCATGTGCTCCTACTATAGAGAATGAAAATTTCAACAATGGGGACCAGTTTGTTTAAGAAATTTGAGAAACTCGTAGTCAAAATTCATTGGCTCTACTCTCGTGCACTCTAGTAATAAGGAGACACTATTAAAATTAACAAAACTACAAGAGTTGATTAAAGAAGATGTCACACAATATCATGTTGAAGATGGTGTAACATCCTTGACTTACAAATAGAATATATCATGGGTCTGGCTGGGACCCCACGACATATAACATTCACGAACCTAAATTTCTATTAATTGATAACATGAAAACTAAAATTACTCAGAGTTCAAAAACTACAATGGAAGCTCAGAAAAAGCCCAAACACAAGGGGCCTTAATGTCCACAACTAATAGAAAAGCAGTGCTAAAATATCAGTCTTAAGGCCTCACATGACTCTCAAAATAGGACAAAAGTAGGGCTACAAGAAAATAAAAAGGGAGAAAACATCTCCAGCTCCACATCAACTCTTGAGCTACGACCCACTACACACAGCTACGAGCTACACCACCTGAAACTAAGAACAAACGGGCGGCAAACATAGGTCGACATAGGGCTGACCAACACAACATAATGACCCCTCCCCTGGCCATCCTTGCGGACTTTGAGGCGAGTACGTTGCTCTCCTACAAGTACGCGCATAAACTAAAAATATGCAACTAAAGAACAAAGGACAAGAAACCAAGGGACGCACTAAGCGTCACATTTCAAACTACCATGCACGAGTCATGGACACATCGGAATCACACGATCTAAACTTTGATGCTGAGTATAACAATACAATCGTGACTCTAGATATGAACTTGTCACTCGTCATCACGTACTCGTGGTAAGAAGATGAATAATATATACAACTGCCCTATTACGGGGCAGATGACCGATTTGGAAAGAAAAACCTACAACCGCTTTTTGAAGTGGCAGATGACTGGTCAAAAGATATACGACCTAAAATTGCCTTTTTGACGCGGCAGGGGATTGGTCAGAAGATATACAACCTATAACTACCCTTTTAAGAGGCAGAGGTCTGGTCAGGAGACAACCTACAATTGCTATTTTGGGAGTAGCGGTGGACTGGTCTAGGAAGGTGCAATCTACACGGGGACGAGAAATTCACCCGGCCACAAAACCCGCAAGGTCGTTGTCGGGCCCAACACAGGCCCGTCTAGGACGGGCATTCACGAATAAAGCCCACGAATTCCTGCGACCACTACAACGAAAGGCACGAGACATTTTTGTTTGCGCACCTAGGGCTAATCGCAACGCACAATGCAGAAACATCATTGATCCATGCATATCACAATAGGTAGGCTTCACACAGCATGCCTAAATCCATACTCGCGCGTCAAATTTCTTATGCACGTTTATGTCGGGGACGGACCCAATCGACCCGAAGGCTCACAATGAGTTGAGGGGAAACACATACCGCCGCTAATTAATGAGTTGAGGGGAATCCCTGCTCTTCGTCGCGTGGAGGGACATGGACTCTACGTAGATCTCACACAGACACACGTCGGGGTTGCAATCTTACGCCCTGACGGAGTCCCCATCCTCAACTAAGACGACGCAAGGGGACTCTCAATGAACGAAAATCAACACAAGCATAAAACACAGAAAATAACTGTCCTAAGACCGGGAGAAATGGTCGTTACCCTTGCATTGCCTCGCTGACCCATAGGGAACGATCAAGATGGTTGTCCTCTTTGTTGTTTCGGACTCCACTTGACACTTTGTGGATTCAGACTCACAATTAGGAAAGGGTTCGGCGAACCCAACAGTAACTCCTCCTTCAACAACATAGTAAATCCTTAATGGGGCTCAATGGGGGTGGCTGGAAAGAACAATGCCTCAAATGAGATCAACCTCTCAAGCTCACAATGAGGCTTCCTATCACAGGTCGGGTTCAAGGAACATAGTCACGGGAACACAAAAAAAGGGGAAGACAACACAACAGCCACCAAAGCTCGGCAAAAGGGGAAGAAACTCCACACGTTCCTCTCCCAACCATGTGGCAAGAGTTCTCCATAGCCAAGGACCGACGTGGAACACAAAACCGGCAATAGTGCAACAACACTCCCTCTTCCTCCCTCACGGTCGGCGACGTAGTAAGGGCGGCAGCTCACGAGGATGGAGATCGGGCTCCTCCCTGGTTCCTCTCAGGAACCGCTCATGCAAAAAAAAGATCCGGAGGGGAAAGTCGGTTGCTTTGGGTTTTCAGGGGGCGGGGGTTATATATACATAAAATCAAAATGTCTAAGTGCACCACACTCTGCTATCCACACACTGCCCATTAAATTTTGAATATTTTGGGCGTTACAAATGGTGGTAGTGTTTATTTCAAAGATTCTGAAGAAACTATGAATAAAAAAGAAGGTGGAATTGACGTGGTCAAACTTGAATGCAGATATCTAAACTAGATTTTTAAATGACATATTCACAAAAATTAATTGAACTAGTTATCTCTCATGTCATCTTTCTTCTCTTCCAACCAAAATAATAATAAATGTCTTCACCTTTTCGGATCATTTTCTTCACCATCTATCTCTCATGTCCTCTTTCTCCTCTTCCAATCAAAATAATAATAAATGTCTTCACCTTTTCGGATAATTTTCTTCACCATATATTTTACTAAAATTCTTGGGGGGGGGGGGGGGGGGGGGGGGGTATCCCCTCAGATCCGCCCCCCAGATTGTTGATTTCAGCACATTGCGATTGTTTTGGGGATGTTTATTTGAAGAGCTTCTGACCATGGGTTACCTTTCGGTCCATGACTGAGTGCACTTTCCATACCTTCGTGCTTGCCGCTTTCAAATAAAAGATGTCACAATTAACTGCATAAAGCATTTCTTACACATCTCTTATGTTCTTCATCGCCGCCTAAAGCTACCACGCTTTGGCTTGACCAACAATCCCTCTCCCTAGAAATTTTACCCGCAGCATCTCCTAAATCTTATAGGTCGATGCTGAAAACCAGGATCGCTTCTATATTCATGTTTCACGCATGTTGAAACTTGGATACCGGTTTAATGGAGTACAAACTAGGATGGGGCATCCTGCGTTACTTATTTCACTGTTTGGAGCATGAGATCGAAGATTCCGAGCCAAGATTTGACCCTAAATCGAAGAGCTGCAATGAGGAGGTCCCGCCACACTCCCAAAAGTTCTTTTACAACTTCCCCTCCCAAAGCTAATATGAGCTCGGCACTCCGAATAGCACGGAAAAGAGACTCGAAATGGGCAAGCTTAAGGAGGTTATGTCTGTCTTCTTCGAGGTGCTATGGAATCCTATTGCAAATATAACATCTCGAGGGTAAAAATGTATGTATTGTACTGCGGATAGCTGCGAGGTCTCGACACAAATCCGGAAGTTCTCATGCAACTTCCCCTCCGATCCCAAAGCTAAAACTGAGCTCGGCATCTTGAATGGCACGGAGAAGAGACTCAAAATGGGCGAGCTTAAGGAGGTTGGGTATGTCTTCTCTGAGGTGCTATGAAGTCCTATTTATATACGTTGTGGGTCACCGGGTTTTTCCTCAGTCTGGAAAATCGGGTCGCTTTGCTTGGAGTTGGACCGGACGCGCAAACAGTCAATGCAAATCCAGTGGCAATGGCATGAGGCTTTTTTAACGTGGAAAACTGGAAAGGGTGAAAAACCACGTGGTCGGATCTGTGTCAGGCTAAAATGCACTATTTAGTTTAAGTTTACAAGTTTCGGGAGTTTGCCTGGAAGGTGACAAACCATCTCTCTGTTATAAACTTTGAATATAAAATCAGCAGAAAATAAACTAAGTACTCGGAGCCTTGATGAAAGCGCTGAGGTGGGGAAAATGCCAAATTCTTGGAGGCTTGATAAAAACGTTATCACAGAGTCGGAGCCTTGATGAGAGCGCTCTCGTGGAAAATAATGCAAATTCATTGAAACACTGTAGTGTCTTCACGCGAGCATCCACATAAGCAAATTTCAGTGCCTTCTCCCAGGATCACAGGAGCGTCCAAGTGAGCATTAGACGTCGTGCACGCTAGAGAGGGAGCAGAGCGAATTCCAAGTGGAGAAATGATCCAAGTCTCCACATTCTCGCCAAAAAAACTCAGAGCTCTCTCTAGTCTTTGGAGTTGTTTGTCTTCAAATGTAGACATGCAGGCCTTTTTATAGTTTTCTGAGGGGGATATGTTGGTAATTGTGATTGGGTGGATTTTGGGCCTGCGAATGGCGTCGCTCCGTTTCGGTCTCCTGAATCACCAATTTTCATGAAATAACGGACGCACCCTTAGCAGCCTAGACAAGGTGCCCAACGACGACGGCAGCGGAAGGGGGCACGCGTGGGGGGAGCAATTGCGTGTGTGCGTGTGAGTTGGTCGCCGCATACAGACGTGATGCATGTGCCTCTTGCGCGGGTGCGTGCTGCTATGCGCATGCATGCTTGATTTCGGTCCCCTCTTGGGGTGTTTTTGGGCTTGGGGAGAGCACAGTTTAGTGTCCGCGGCTCGCTCGATCTGGTTGGCTCTCCTCTGTATTCTTGGTCAAACTTTTCCCGGTTGGACTTTACAAAATTCAGGGGGGGGGGGGATTTCCCATCAACAGATAAAACATCTCGAGGGTAAAAATGTTTGTATTGGACTGCAGATGGTTGTCGTCGGCTTAACAAAAAATGTTATTCCCAAACGCAAATGATCTGCGTACAAAAATTTTTGCCTTAACAAGAATATTATTTCCAGACCCTGACGGTCTGCCAATATCCAAATCCCCCAAAGGACTAGCCCATATGGACTTGGGTGTGTCCTATCAAGGGCTGGAATGGCCTGGGCTCGCCTCGCCCACCTGGGCTGACCAAGGCTCGCATAGCCTACTCAGTGGCGAGTACGCCCTTTTTCCCGAGCTCTTTTTTGTAGACCGCGGGTTGAGCTTGCTCCTGGATAGCGGCGAGCCCCATCACTTTTTCGAATTCGCCCAATGCATGTTTCGATCAGACCCGCTCATTTGGGCATAATGTGGGGCGAACCCTCTCTCTGTTCGCTCAATAGGAGTCGTTGTACAACACTCTCAAAAATTATGCTAATGTAATAACTATTATGTATGATATGTGTAAGACAAAAAAAATTAAAATAAAATAAATTATAGCAATCAAATATAAATGTGAGAATATTATAATATGATTGAATATAATAATGACACACACATTGTGAATTTAGAGTACTTAATAGATAAAAAAATAGTTATGTTGCTATCCGCTAACTATTGTGAGAGGAGTCGTTACATTTTTTAATTTAATCTAATATTATAACAGAAAATATTCATGCTGCCATTTATTGCCTTTTGTTTTAATTTTATCCCTAAATTCTAATTAGAAATTAATTCTCATTAAATTATTTCTTTAAAAAATTAAAATATATTATATGCACGAAAAGGGCAGCAGAAGTACGTCACGAATGTGAGGAGAAATGCTAGTGCTGTCATTCTTTCAAACTTAATATTATTATTCTACAACTCTATATTCACCGAGTGGATCCCTCGAAACAAGATCAAAGTTGGGGTTCGGACGAGTCGGACGGGCGAGTGGGGTAGGACCCCTCCCCGACTCACATAGGCAAATGCGTCCAGGTCCACGCTCGCACTCTCACAGTGCCCTCAAGTTGGTAGCAAGTGCTAACCTCAACAGAGCCACTCACAGGCCCGGGCGAGTGGAAACAACGAGTGCAATTCACTTAGACGTATTTATACCAGAATGCCCTCTCTGGCCTGCTAATAGCCCCTCCAAACAACGAAGTTTGACTGTTAGCAGACCCATTTGGGCTACGTATAACATTTCTAAAATACGGATTGCGCTATTTGCAGGTCAAGTCAGAAAAACTATAAATAGACTCTTTAGGGACACCTTTGGAGGAGATCTTTTTTCTTGATTTCTTCCTCATCTAGTTTACTTTGATTGGTATCTAGTGTCCTCCAAGGTGCCCAGCTCAGCCTTGGCTTGGGAGGGGAAACTCTTTTAGATTTTTCAGATGTGTGGCGGAACCTCTCTGCTGCAGTTTAGGGTCTATTCCTTAGTTCAAAGTCTTTAGCCAATGATTCTAGCTTAGGATACGTAAGTGCGGGCTACCCCCTTTGGGTTGGAACTCTTCTTGGGACCAGGTTCTGGTTTCAATATTTTTGGTGCGGTGAGCGTGGGCCGTAGTCTACTCAAGAAAATCAAAAGCAAAGACTCATGGCTGGAGGAGAAGGTGTTGGTTCGAGCGACTCGCCATCACCCTCAACACCAGCTACGGTTAGAATGTTGGAAGAATTCAAGTGAGAGATTCTTCAGACCATACATCTCACATTCACCGCGAGAGGCGAGTGGGCGATACCTTCGGTCCCGGTGGTCGCGGCGCCATCTCTAGGAGAGAATGCCCGGGTCAGTGACCCGGGAAGGATTTGCCAGTGGAGAACAGCGAAAGGGATCTCGCCAAGCGAGAGATGTTCCCCGGTCAGGCGAGTGCTGACAGGATCAGTAAGCCAGTGGTGCGAGTTGGGTCGATTCGCTGATAGGAGGAGGGAGCCCTTTCAGCGAGTTGATCGTCTCGGCCCCAGTTCTAGAGGGGTTCAGGAAGCCATAAATGGCTTACTACATGGGCAAAGATGATTCAGTGCAGCATGTCCAGTTGTTTAAGAATGTCGTTTCAATCTGGAAGATGTCGGAAGCTTTCAAGTGCCAACTTTTTGCCATCACCCTAAAGGAGAAGGCTAGGGACTGGTTCTACCAACTTCCCACAAGCTCGATATATTACTTTGAGGACCTGCGGCGAGAGTTCCTCTTGAGGTTCTCAACATCGAAGAAGAGAAAGAAGTGAGACAAGTTCTTGTTTGCGATCAAGCAAGGCCCTGAGAAGACGTTGGGGAGTTACGTACAAAAATTCCAGGAGGAGGTTGTTTTGGTCCAGGAGGTGTCGGGGTATATCTTGATGTTGGCCTTCACTCTCGGACTCAGTGAGGGATTCTTCAAGGTGGAGCTGAAGAGGGAGCCCTCTTGTCTTTTGAAGAGCTGATGGAAAGGGAAATAAGGAAGATTGAGGATAAGGCAGCAAACCCGGCATTTGCCAGGAAGTTGCTAGATTAGGTGAAGGAGAGGTGAGAGAGCAAGGAGGAATCATGCAATAGGAAGTTGAGAGGAGAGACGAGCCCAAAGGATAAGGGTTCTGGGGGCAGCAGTAAGGTTGGGGGTATCAAGAATCACACAACTGATTGGCCTGAAGACCCCAAGGAGGACCGGTTCAGGGGCAGGGAAGAGGATTTCTGGTGGGGAGAATTATTGCGGGGGACAGGAGCGGTTCAACCTCCCAGGGTGGATACAAGGGTAGAGGCCTCCCCTTCCCCCGCAGCAGTAGGCTATAGAAATCACTCGATGAAGAGGGAGAAGAAGAGAGATTGGAAGAGGAGGAAGAGGCGGGGGAGGGTGGTGTTACCCTATTGTGCCTTCTATTGGAGGAAGGCCACGCACCGGCCACCTGCCCAGAGTTTTTTGAGATGCAGAGAGCAAAAGGTCCGGCGCAGCAGCAGCCACCAGCGCGGATTGAGGAAGTTTTGCCAGGGGAAGTAAAGGAGGATAGATGTGAGGATAAGGCTAACGTAGGTACCAGAGGGGGATTGGGGTGATCCATGAAGGGGTAGGGATCGAGGCCACTCGTAAGGGGAGCCTCCAAATAATATTTAGAAGGAGTGTCGCTGTAACACCCCTATCCGTCACATAGCATATAGCAGTAGGTCTGGTCGGGGCCCGACGCCATATACCACGGACAGACCGGAGGGTTACTCATTGAAACCATTCTTCCAAACGTAACGTCCTACACAGAGCATCTAGCGGAAGCAATTTATTAAGTTGCAAGAAATAAGAACCCAGCCACACGCATGAATGTCCACTAGCAAACCCCAACAGGAATGAAATTACAAAGTACACAAAGTACCGACCTTATGACCTTACAAGAGTTCACTGAAATTTAAAACAGTGTCTTCCATACTTCGGCTCGCAGGCCGGTCACACATGAGTTAAACAAGTAAACAAAATAAGTCCTTCAAGGGTCGGCTCAAATACAAGGGCTTTGGCCCCCTATTTGCCGCTCGGCTCCGAAGCATCTGCAAGCACAATTCACCGCAACGGTGGCAAACAAAAGTAATGGTCAGCTAAAGCTGACCAAATTATAACGATCCCGCCCCCAAACTCGGGGCAGCGACACTCCTTCCCAGCACTTATTAGAATAATAAGCATTATAATGAATAATCACAACATCACGGGTGCAGGCACACACGGTCGCACACCCCGTTCTCTCAGGGCACTTACACGGTGAACCCGGTCAAAACCGCGGTCTCACCACCGTCCCTTGGACAGCAATACTCGTGAGCATTTAAGTCCTTCCGGTCTAAGCCTAAGACTTGCATAACCATGCCAAATGCCAGTCCCTGTTTTCAGGTCTCTATCACCAAACCACATAGCCCGGGTTCGATCAAACAAGCGCATAACATAGTTATGTTCAAGGTTGGCTCACAGGCCACCAAGTTGGCAGAAATGCGTTTCCGTCCAGATTTCCGGGTGCACCTTGGAGTTAATCCCCAAGATTCCCTGTTGCAATCTACCGCGAAGAAAACCCGAAAATAACCAAAGGCGCGGAGTCTTCTCCGGCTAATCATGCACAATGAAACATCAACAATCCAGACCAACTTGTCCGGGTAGGATTCACACACAATGCCTATGTTTGTATCTCGATTTCGGACTCTACATGCAAACAAGGGAGACTATTCACATCTACCTCAAGGAATGCCGCACACTCATCGCACACTCGCGGGAGCGGGTTTCCTTATGTAAAAGAAGGAGAGCTTCACATGCTCAAGAAAAGAATCGTTACCCTTGGGTTTCTCTTTGGCACCATGGAAATCTATACGGATGAAAAGCACCGCGATGAACTCGCCCCCGTAGATCTGGACTCGGCTTGCGATTTGGCGCTCCGAATCTCCTCCAGCAACCGGATCTCTCTTGCTTCTTCCTCCTTGCTCTCCCCTCTCTCTATAACTTAGAAAGAGATTGACCCAAAAGAAATGAGGGTTTTCAACCCTATTCCTGGCCTTAACCCTAGGATGGATAAGCCTGAGCCATTGGATCCTAAAATAAGGAAACGAACGGCCACGATTCGCCCTGAAAATAACATTTCTGGGCCGAACACGGCTTGCGGCACGCCCGTGTTCAAGTTCATGTTCCACACTCACCGTAAATCAGAAAATCCAGAAACGGACACGGCTTGTAACACGGCTTGTGACACGCTCGTGTCACCCATGGACACGCCCGTGTCATGGGTCGTGTACCTCGATCGGCGCTGGAACCGTCACGTCCCAAACGGGACACGGGCTTAGACACGCCCGTGTCAACCAGAACACATCTGTGTTCTGGGTCGTGTCTCTCAGTCGACACAGGACCAGAAACGTCTCGAGCATGACAGGCTATGTGACACGCCCGTGTCACATGCCGTGTGCTAGACACGCCCTGGGACACGCCCGTGTAACCTCTACAGCACAATCCAGAAAACTTCCCGAGCAGGACACGGCCTCTGACATGCCCGTGTCTCAGGCCGTGTTCCCTGTCTCGACGCTCGTCGCCTGTATTTTCGTCGACCACTCGGTGAGTCGTCGAATACGCACACGACACGGCCCTGGGACATGGGCGCACGCCTGTGTCCCACGCCGTGTGACCCTTACCAAGGCCCAAACTCGCCTTAAAACGCTGCTTGTTTCTCTTTTGAGTTTCAGAGTGTTACAACTCTCTCCCTCTTAAAAGAATTTCGTCCACGAAATTACCGAAAGGAAGAGATACATAAAACCAAAAGCGGTACCTGAGTGGAATAACTCTGGGTACTCCTAAAGCATGGTCTGCTCCCGCTCCCATGAGAGCTCCTCCCGACCGCAATTGTCCCAACGGACCTTGACCATCCTGATCTCTTTGTTACGAAGTCGCTTGACTTCAGAGTCCTCAATACGAACGGGCTTGACCCTTGTCGCCAACCCTTCGTCCACCGGTACTTGATCAACCGCGATCACCTGCGAAGGCTCTTGCACTGCCTTCCGCAACGCTGATATGTGGAATGCGTCGTGTAGACCACTCAACTCTACTGATAGCTTTAGACAATAAGCCGCTTCACCAATCTTCTCCAGGATCTCAAATGGTCCAAGATACCTCAGGCTCAGCTTCTTCAAGAGTCGTACCCGTGAAACACCCTTGAATGACTTTATCTTCAAATACACACAGTCGCCAACAGTGAACTCCACGTTCTGATGCTTGGCATTATAGTATTTGGCATGTCTATCCCGAGCAATCAGCAAACGCTCTCGAATCGTTCCTACCAACAAAGTGGCGCTCTCCACCTCTTACTTTTTGTATAACCTCGCCTCACCCGTTTCCAACCACGACAACGGCGTGCGACATTTTCTACCATATAGGGCCTCGAAGGGCGCCATTTGGATGCTCGCTTGGTAGCTGTTGTTGTACGCAAACTCCACCAAATACAGATGATCTTCCCACTGCTTCCCGAAATCCAGGACGCACATGCAAAGTATGTCTTCCATCGTCCTGTTGACCCTCTCGGTCTGACCATCCGTCTGCGGATGAAAGGTTGTGCTGAACCTCAACTTAGTTCCCAGCATTTGCTGCACCAACCTCCAGTCATTGGACGTAAACCGCCCATCTCTATCACTCACGATGCTGCGGGACACACCGTGCAGTCTAACAATGTTATCCACATAAAGCTTTGTCAGTTTATCCACCGAATCATCCTTCCTATTCGGAATGAAATGCGATACCTTTGTCAACCGATCTACGATCACGTAGATGGCGTCGTTTCCCTTCTGCGACCATGTCAATCCATGCACAAAGTCCATTGAGATATCGTCGAACTTCCACTCTGGAATAGGCAAAGACTTCAAGAAACCCCTTGACTTCTGGCACTTTGCCTTCACTAAGGCGCAAGTCTGACACTTTACTACATATAGTGCCATATCCTTCTTGAGCCTTGGCCACCAGAACAACTTCTTCAGATCTCGGTGCATCTTCGTGCTCCCTGGGTGAATCGAGTACTTGGTATGATGAGCCTCGTACATCAACTCTACCTGTAAATTGCCCACGTTTGGAACGCACAAACGACTATCCTTCCTTAGCAGTCCATCTATAACCGTAAATTGGGAATTTGACCCATCCGAAGCCGCATCCATGATTGCTTCATGTTGCTATCCAAGTCCATAGCCTGCCGAATCTGATCAGCTAGGTCATACTGAACTTTCGTCCAGTTCAATAGCGCTTCGGCGCTAGTCTGCTTGTCAATACCAGAGATATCTAACACCCCCAACTCCCAAATCAACCGCTCGTCATGAACCGACAACTAGTTGGCTTGTGCGGAAGCCCTGCGACTCAACGCATCTGCAACTGCATTGCCTTTCTCGGGCACATAATGAATTTTGAATGTATAGTCCCCCAGGAACTCCATCCATCTCCGCTGCCTCATATTTAGATCCTTCTGGTCTAACAGGTATTTCAGGATCTCGTGGTTGGTATAAATATCGACCTTTACGCCGTACAAATAATGCATCCACAGCTTCAGAGCAAAAATCACGGCCGCTAACTCCAAGTCATGGACCGGATAATTTCTCTCATGCACTTTCAACTGACGCGAGTCATAAGCTATAACACTTCTATGCTGCAGTAGCACGCAGCCCAAACCACTGCCCGAAGCATCGTTGTAGATCTCAAAGCTTTCAATCCCACTCGGCGAACTTAGCGCTGGCGTCGTGGTCAACTGACCCTTCAACTCTTCAAAAGCTTGCGCGCACTCCAGCGTCCAAAAAAACTTCTGATCTTTCCTTGTCAAAGTCGTGAGAGGTAACGCTATCCGCGAGAAGTTCTCTACGAAGCGCCTGTAATAACCGGCAAGCCCCAGAAAACTACGGACTTCCGCTACCGTAGACAACACAGGCCACTCGCGTATCGCAACTATCTTCGCCGGATCCACCGCAATCCATTCCCCACTGACTATGTGACTAAGGAACGCTACTGAGGGCAACCAAAACTCGCATTTGGAGAACTTTGTGTATAGTTTATTTCTCCTCAGCGTCTCTAAAACCAAATGCAGATGCTTGAAGTGATCCTCTTCGCACTGCGAGTACACCAATATGTCATCGATGAAGACGATCACAAAGTGGTCTAAGTACTCCCTGAATGTTCTGTTCATCAGATCCATGAATACTGAGTGCATTAGTCATCCCGAACGGCATGACCGTAAACTCAAAATGCCCATATCTCGTGCTGAACGTTGTCTTTGGGATGTCACTTTCCCTTATTCTCAACTGATAGTAACCGGACTTAAGATCCAATTTTGAGTACACTGATGACCCGACTAACTGATCAAACAGATCATCAATCCTTGGGATCGGGTACTTGTTATTTTTCGTTAACTTGTTCAGTTCTCTATAGTCGATACAGAGCCGCAAACTTCCGTCCTTCTTCTTAACGAAAAGGACCGATGCGCTCCAAGGCGACAAACTTGGACGCACATAACCCTGCTCCAACAACTCTTCAAGTTGAACATTTAGCTCTGCCATTTCCTTAGGCGCCAACCTATAAGGAGAGTGTGACACAGGTTTGACACCTGACACTAGCTCAATCGTGAAGTCGATCTCCCGCTGAGGTGGGGCTCTGGGAAGATTGTCCGGGAACACGGTAGGGTACTCGCATACCACTGGGATGCTACCCAAAGTGGGCTTAGGCTTTACAGCCTCCACTAGCGTGAAGAACAGATCTGCGCCAGCACGAACTGCCTTGACCACCTGAAGAGCAGACATTAAAGTCTTGCTCGACCCCTTCAAACCCGCAAACGTTGTCTCCCGGTCAGTTCCCAACTTGACTTCCTTACTATTGCAATCTATGTATGCCTTCTGCTACGAAATCCAGTCCATACCAAAAATGACGTCGAACTCTACTAGCGGCAGAAATGATGCTAGCAAGTCGAACTCCTGACTCCCAATACGAATCTTTACGGCACAAACTCTGTCTGCGCGCATAGAACACATATTCGGCAACAACACATCCAATTTGTCCTTCGTCATCGAAGAAGGGACTTCGATGCGTGATATGAAACCTTCAGACAAAAAGGAGTGCGAAGCTCCCGTATCAAAGAGTGCTCTCGCCGGATTATCACAAATCAGAACAAAGCCTATACAAACAGTAATAAGCTAACATGCGCAAGGTAACAGTATTTAAAGCCAAATTGCTATAAATTTAAACCATACCTATCACCACATTCTCTTGTTTGATGGCCTCCTGCTGGCCAAGATTGTTGACTCTTGGTTGAGTCGGAGCACAATGGGATGTGGTTGACTCCACCGCCTTGCCCTTTTCCTCGTAAGTTGCTCCTGACTTCCTATCGGACTTTGGGCGTCCGCTCCAACAGTCACGGGCAAAATGCCTCGGCTTCCCACAAGTAAAGCAAGCACCCGGGGTTCGGCTAGTAGTTGCCCCCGAAGCACCAGAAGAAGGGGCTGGACCCGATGTCCTAGCCTTCTTATTCCACCTTCAGAAACCGGACTTTGAAGGCGGCACCTTGTACTCTGTCTTCCTAATACTGGAGTCTTTCTTTGCCTGCACATTCTTCATATCTTTCTCCAAAGACTGGGTTGTGTTGACCAGGGTCAAGAAGCCCTGCGTCATCGGCCCCGAGAGCAGTAGTCTTAAGTCATCCCTCAGACCTTCATAGAATCGGTTTGTCTTTCGCTCCTCATCAGCGAATGTAGCCCTTGCATACCGACCCAAACGTGTAAATTCGTGGAGGTACTCATAAACGCTACTCTCGCTCTGCACCAACTTCTGAAACTAGTTCTCTATTGCAATCCTCTGAGCCGAGGGTAGGTATCGAGCCAAGAATAGTCTCGAGAATTCTTCTATCGAGACGTCAATAAGTTTTTTACCCCTCAAATGGTGTAACTCCAGACCTTCCCACCACAGTCTTGTGTCGCCATCCAATAAGAAAGTGGCAATAGTGGTCTTCTGCCACTCTTCTATCTCTGTAGCTATCAAGACTCTCTTAACTCTGGAGGGCCAATCCTCCGCTTGGGTTGGGATTCCCGTCCCCGAGAACACTAGAGGATTAAAGCCCATAACGTGCTTGAGCTATTTCTCCGTTGCTCTCCTAGGCATCATTGGCTCCACCACAACCTGCTCCACTCTCCTTGGTTCCGCCGCTTGGAGTGGTACTTGCTCCACAGTAGGGGCAGGATGCTACACTTGCCTCGCAGGCTGTGCATTAATCATCTCAAACACTACTTCAGCTACCAATCGTATGGTTTCAGCCGAAGGAGGTGTTGTCGGCGCATCATTCACTGCGCTACTTGCCTCAGAAATTGGACGTTCTGACGGCCCCGCACGACTCCTGGTCACCTATAGTCGTACAAAACACCATTAAGCGACCAAATAATATTGCAAAAAGCAATTATAGGAACACACAGATTTCTCAAACATGTGTATTTTCATTCATAAGTGGACATTCATGGGTTCTTTTCATGGTATAACGATGACGCACAAACATGTGCTCACCACCCCTTAAAGTGAATTCGTCCACGAATTCATTTAAGCCTGACCGAAACCGGTAGTCTGATACCAAATTGTAACACCCTTATCCGTCACATAGCATATAACAGTAGGTCCGGTCGGGGCCCGACGCCATATACCACGGACAGACCGAAGAGTTACTCATTGAAACCATTCTTCCAAACGTAACGTCCTACACAGAGCATCTAGCGGAAGCAATTTATTAAGTTACAAGAAATAAGAACCCAGCCACAAGCATGAATGTCCACTAGCAAACCCCAACAGGAATGAAATTACAAAGTACCGGCCTTATGGCCTTACAAGAGTTCACTAAAATTTAAAACAGTGTCTTCCATACTTCGGCTCGCAGGCCGGTCGCACATGAGTTAAACAAGTAAACAAAACAAGGCCTTCAAGGGCCGGCTCAACAACAAGAGCTTTGGCGCGCTATTTGTTGCTCGGCTCCGCAGCACCTGCAAGCACAATTCACCGCAATCGTGGCAAACAAAAGTAACGGTCAGCTAAAGCGTACCAAATTATAACGATCCCGCCCCCAAACTCGGGGCGGCGATGCTCCTTCCCTGCACTTATTAGCATAATAAGCATTATAGTGAATAATCACAACATCACAGGTGCAGACACACACGGCCCTACACCTCATGCTCTCAGGGCACTTACACGGTGAACCCGGTCAAAACCGCGGTCTCACCAACGCCCCTTTGACGGCAATACTCGTGAGCATTTTAGTTTTTCCGGTCTAAGCCTAAGACTCGCACAACTATGCCAATGGCCAGTCCCTGTTTTCAGGTCTCTTTCACCAAACCACATAGCCTGGGTCCGGTTCCACAAGCCCGTTGCTCACACTACACTGTCAATCTTAAGCCAAATACGCGGGTCAAGCTTCGCCGGATCCCAAATTCGATCAAACAAGCACATAACCTAGTTATGTTCAAGGCTGGCTCTCAGGCCACAAAGTTGGCAGAAATGCATTTCCGCCCAGATTTTCGGGTGCACCTTGGAGTTAATCCCCAAGATTCCCTGTTGCAATCTACCGCGTAGAAAACCCGAAAACAACCAAAGACACAGAGTCTTCTCCGGCTAATCATGCACAATGAAACATCACTGATCCAGATCAACTTGTCCGGGTAGGCTTCACACACCATGCCTTTGTCTGTATCTAGATTTCGGACTCTACAAGCAAACAAGGGGGACTATTCATATCTACCCCAAGGAATGCCGCACACTCGCGGGAGCGGGTTTCCTTATGCAGAAGAAGGAGAGCTTCACATGCTCAAGAAGAGAATCGTTACCCTTGGGTTTCTCTTTGGCGCCATGGAAATCTATACGGATGAAAAGCACTGCGAAGACCTTGCCCCTGTAGATCTGAACACGGCTTGCGATTTGGCGCTCTGAATCTCCTCCGGCAACCGAATTTCTCTTGCTTCTTCCTCCTTGCTCTCCCCTCTCTCTAGAACTTAGAAAGAGATTGACCCAAAAGAAATGAGAGTTTTCAACCCTATTCCCGGCCTTAACCCTAGGATGGATAAGCCTGAGCCATTGGATCCTAAAATAAGGAAACGAACGGCCACGATTCGCCCTGAAAAAAACATTTCTGGGCCGAACACAGCTTGCGATACGCCTGTGTCCAAGGCCGTGTTCCACACTCGCTGTAAATCAGGAAAATCCAGAAACGGACATGGCCTGTAACACGGCTTGTGACATGCCTGTGTCACCCATGGACACGCCCATGTCATGGGTCGTGTACCACAATCGGCGCTGGAATCGTCACGTCCCGAACGGGAAATGGGCTTAGACGCGCCCGTGTAAAATTTGACACGTCCGTGTCAACTAGAACACGCCCGTGTTCCGGGTCGTGTCTCTCAGTCGAAACAGGACAGAAACGTACTGAGCACGATACGGCCATGTGACACGCCCGTATCACATGTCGTGTGCTAGACACGCCCGTGTCCCAGGCCGTGTAACCTCCACAACACAATCCAACAAACTGCCCGAGCAGGACACGCCCGTGTCTTAGGTCGTGTTCCCTGTCTCGACGCTCATCGACTGCATTTTCGTCGACCACTCAGTGAGTCGTCGAACACGCGCACGACACGGCCCTGGGACATGCCCGTGTCCCTGAGACACGCCTGTGTCCCAGGCCGTGTGACCCTTACCAAGGCCCAAACTCGCCTCAAAACGCTGCCCGTTGCTCTTTTGAGTTTCGAGGCGTTACAGTCGCGTCGACCTCCAAAACCCCTTCCCCCAAATAAAAGATCACTATTTCATCAAAGGACATGCCAGACTATGAAGACACATTAAGTGACGCCTTGGTGATCTAGGAGCAATCGAGAACTTCACGGTCTCACGAATCCTGGTTAACAATGGGAGCTCTGTGAATGTGATTTTTAAGAAAGCATTTGACGCGATGAAGGTAGAGGCCATAAGGGTGCTAGCCTCGAATAAGCCGTTTTTAGGGTTTTCTAGAGAAAGGAATGTTGGGTCCATTATTCTCAATATCCCTGATTTGTAAGAAGTCAAACAAGTCAATAACACACACATCAACTGTATTTGATGTGCATTTTGAGGTCTTGAGTGTAGGTAGTCCATATCATATTAATTGGATATGTTGACACACTAAGTGGTTTCTGGACATACCAAAAATCGCCTAAGTCCACAGGCATTGAGTGGAGCAAGCTCACTCAATACCAGAGGTATGGACTCAATAATATCTAGTAGAAATTTGGTTAAGTACAAAAGCGTTGAGTGCAGTCTACTCACTCAACGCCATATAACATATAGCGTTGAGTCTGTCTCAACATAACTGGAAGATAGCCAAAAATGTGACTAAGTCCACAGGCGTTGAGTGTAGTCTACTCACTTAACGCCATACAGAAAAAAGGTTGTGAGTTAGGCTAAGTTAGTCTAAGCCTAGAGAAATTGGCTGAAAATGTGGCCAAGTACACAAGCGTTGAGTGTGGTCTACTCACTCAACGCCATACTGCTTTTAGCGTTGAGTGTTGCTGTGCCAGTCAACTCCACAGAAAAGTTGGGCTGAAATTTTGGCTAAGCCCACAGGCTTTGAGTGTAACTTACTCACTCAACGTCAGATAATAGAAAATTCTGTTAAGTATTTTGGCGTTGAGTGGAGCTTACTCTCTCAATGCCAAGGCACATAAATATTTGCTAAGACAAATAGCGTTGAGTGAGGTAAGCTCACTCAACACTCTCAACGCTCTCGACGCTTTCAACGCCTTGGAGCAGAAATTTGGCTAAGTCCAAAAGCGTGGACTGTTTGACTTTCGTCGAGCTCAGCTTCGTCGAACTGAGCTCGGTAATCGTCGAGCTGAGCCAAATTACTCAGTTTAGCCTGGAGTTTGTCGAACTCAGTTCTGCCTTTTATCGATCTAAGTTTGTAGTTCGTCGAACTGAACTTTTGCATTCGTCGAGCTGAGATCGACGTTCATCGAACGGAGCTAAGCTTTCGTCGAGCTCAATACTTAGACAGAATTTTGTCTAAGTGTTGTGGCGTTGAGTGATACCTACTCACTCAACACCTTTGGTTATGATGACAGAATTTTGTCTAAGTGTTGTGGCGTTGAGTGATACCTACTCACTCAACGCCTTTGGTTATGATGATTGAATTTTGTCTAAGTCCAGAGAGATGTTGGGTTATGCTGACGTCAGCAAAGTCAAATTATCAACCAAAATTCAAATGGTGCGGAATTGCTGGCAGAAACATTGGCAGCCAGCTGTCATCATCTTCTGCACTTTCCAAGGAATATTTCGATCATAAAGTGTTGGGGCTCACTCACAGCAAGGATCTGTTAAATCAAATTTAAACGGAAGGGATGCGCTGGATGGCTTAATCTCAGCCATCAATCCTGGTGGTGGGGCCCACTACTCGATTGGCCTTCAAAGTATAAAAGGAAGCAATCAGCCAGAGCAAAAAAATGAACAAACACAACCAAAAGAATAATTGATTCCTTGTCTAGGTTTTCTGAAAATGAGAAGAAGGGCGGGAGAACATCATTTTCTTCCTCGCCATTTTCGTCGAGCCTGAAGGAGTTCTGCACAGAGAACCTTGCTGGAAAGGAGATAGCTGGAGTAATTACCATTCACAACAGCAAGATCAGAATTTGTTTTGAGGGAGCAGATCTACAAGTTCTGTAGAAGGAAGGTTAGTTGTTTGAAGAAAGAATCTACTTCCTACATCATTGTCTTCAACAGCAAAAGATTGGGCTGATATCTGCTCAGTCCAGGAAGAAGATAACACAGAGTTCTTAATCTGGTGTCTAATCATATAATCTTTCTCTATTTCTTTCTTGTGTAAAGATTCTTGGTGAATCTGGATTTGTAAGCCTGTTTTATAAAGGGTAAGGTCTTTATGACCTGTGTTTGGCTTTGTGCCGGGTGAAAGGTCGTTGTGACCTGAGGGTTGTCTTAGTGCCTAATTGTTAGGTCTGTGTGACCTGTGTGGTCCTGCGGGATCTGTGCTATAAGCTATTAAGTAGCTGAGTTTTGGAGGGAGAGCCGAATCTAACACACTGTTAGATAGGCGCAAAGGGACAATGGATGTACCCAAGATTGGGGAACCACTATAAAATTGTTGTGTCGTTTGTGAATGTTCTTAAAAGCTGATAACTAACCTAATCACATGCACAGAAATCTGATAACAAATTAGAAAAGGTAAAATAAAGACTAAAACATATTCACCACCCCTCTAGGTGTTTAGCTAACCTTGAAAACAAGACTTTCAAATGGTATCAGAGGGAGGTTCCTCTTTAAAGGACTTAACAGTCTGAGTAGACCTCTTAGGTTAGCAAGAAGTCTGTCTCCATGGGTTCAGGAATGACCAATATGGAGCTTAGTGCTGTGAGACTTCCAATCTATAGGAAGGAAGATTTTGGCATCTGGAAAGCAAAGGTGAGGCAGTTCATGGAAGCTGCTGACCCTAGAATGTACATTACAGTTGAAGAAGGACCATTCATCCCAATGAAGGTCTCTGCACTAGATGCTAATGTCAAAACCCCCAAGATATATGATGAGATGACCAAGGATGAGTTGGCCCTGACCTCAATAGACAATAGGGCAAAGAATATCATCATGGGTGCTGCTGATGATTCTACACTTCAGAACCTGATCTATTGTACAACAGCAAAGGAAATGTGGGAAACACTTGTGATTTACATGGAGGGAACAAATGAGGTTAGAGATGATAGGAAGTTCATGCTCAACCAAGAGTATGAGGCTTTCAGACAATCCAAGGGGGACAACATAACCACCTGTTATGAAAAGTTCTTTAGGATTGTGAATGAGCTAAAGACTTATGGAAGAGTGTTCAGTCACTATGAACTGAATTACAAGTTCCTTAGATCTCTCTCTAGAGAGTGGGACACAAAAATCTGTGTCATTAGAGAAGTGGCAAAGCTGGGTGACACTGCTCCTCACACACTCTTTGGGAAGTTGCTGTCATATGAGATGCAACTGGCAGCAAGGAAAGAAGAGGAGAACAACAACAAGTATTAGTCAAGAGACAAATCTGTAGATTTCAAAGCTGAAGGCACCAGCAAAAGAAGAAGAAAGTCTCCCTCTCCACCAAGGAGAGATGCTGAATCTGATTCTAGAAGATCAGAGGGAAGTGCATCAGACTGCCAATGGTCTGATGAAGATTTTGCTGTCTTCACTAGGCAATTCCAGAAGTTCTTAAGGAAGAAGCACTGGAGAGGAAGGCCTTCCACCTCCTCACATCCCAAGGATGATTACTACAAAGGCAGGTGAAAGTCCTCTAAGGAGGACAGGTATGGTTCCAAAACTGGTAAATAGGTTTCCTCTAACATAACTTGTTATTAATGCAGAAAACCTGGGCATATGATAGCTGACTGCCCAGTCAAAATGAAGGAACACAGTGTGAAAAAGGACCACCAACAAAAAGGTAAGAAGGAGAAATCCCTCATTGCCAAAAAAGCAAAGAAGCTGGACTGACTCCTCCACATCAGAGTCAGAAGAAGAAGAAGAAGAAGCCTACATTGGGTTGTACTCTACTGAATAAGGAGCTGTAGAAGCAGACTGCATCAAAAGGCTGGTTGCTTTAGAAGAAGAAGTTGAGAAGGTTCATCCTACTATCAGGATTAAAGATAAGGCCCCTCTATCACAATCTAATAGTGATTCAGAGGTGGATTCTGAAGATGACAGATGCTGCCTTGGGCTGATGACTAAGTCAGATGAAGAAACCAGCTAGGATTAGCCTGGTCCAAGCAAGGTAAATTCTGTTAACAGCTCTGCATGTTCAGATTATGAATCAGTTCAAGATTCTTTTGTCTCTACATCAAGTGATGATGATGGCTCAGAATCTGAGGGAGACATCAATCAATTGATTGATAAATTTGGTAAACTTCTGCATGCTCTAAAGAAGAGCAATCTCCTGGCCAAACAGTAGGCTCAGGAAATTGTCTCTTTAAAGCTTGCTACTTCAGAATCAGCAAAATTATTGGATCTTAAGATGCAGGAAGTTAGCAAACTGAAGAATGTGACAATCATTCAGATGAGCACTATAACCTTCAAGAATAACCATATCATGAATCTTGAAGGAAAGCTCCAAAAGGAGAGGGAACTAGTGGCTAGCTACTCCAAGCCTAGCACATTGTTGCCCTTGATAGACTCATTCTCCTCCCAAAAGGGAAAGAAAGGGTTGGGATTCAAGGGAAGGACAAGAGCTGATAATCCCAAGGGAAAGGTCAAAGCTCAAGTGGAGCCACTCGCCTCTAAGCCTCATATAAAATTTGTTAGAGTGCAATTTCCTTCCAATAGCCATGACCATGAGAGTATTTATGGTCACTGGAATCATACTAGACCATCTTGTTTTAACAAAGATGTTCCATAATATGGTGGCAGTTATAGCAAAGGTGCAAGTACCTATGAGAAAATACAAATGGTCAATCCTAGACCATTTGTGTTTGGTGTAACAGCCTCTTCAGTTAAGGGTAAAGCTGCTGATTGTTCTCAAATTCCTCCAGCCCACTCTAAGATAAAGGGGAAGGCTGCCAGTAGACCTGACCTGGGCATCTCTGAGGCCATCAAGGGTATGCTTTCTGAAAAGAAAGCTGATGCTAGAAGGGCTCAAGATATCCCAAGCACTTCTACTGCCAGAACCACCACTTATCAGACCGGGGCTGTAAAATCATGGAACAGGACTACTGTTACTCCTTCTAGACCCAGAGCTGTTATTAACACAACCACTCGACCTGCTCCAAAAAGAAGGTACAATATCAATGAGTGTTGGTGTTGTAGCAAAGTAGGCCACTTTGATGTTGATTGTTGGCATAATCATAGTGTGCAAAGAGCAAATGTCAGCTTGCCTGTCAAAGAAGCTGCAGGCAGGCAGAATTATTTTCAGTCTAACAGCCACCAAGGACCCAATAAAAATTAGGGTTCTAAGGTTAACTGATGTGTGTTTTGCAGGATAGTCCAAGTGTTCATAACCCTATATGGTACTTGGATAGTGGATGTTCCAGACACATGACTGGAACAAGGAGCATACTGAAGATTATGCTCCAGTAAGGAATGGACCGAAGGTTATCTTTGATGAATCTGAAAAAGAAGTGACTAGAGGTTATGGTAAAATCTCTAATGGCATAGTCATTATCACTAGAGTAGCCTATGTGGAAGGTTTGCAACACAACCTGATAAGTATTAGTCAACTCTGTAATCTTGGCAATGACATAGTATTCCACAAGGATGAGTGCCAAATTAGGAGGTTAAGTGACCAAAAGGTCATCTTAACAGGCACTAGGAGTGGAAATGTGTACTGTTTAGATTTCTTATGTTCTAGCAAAGACTCACATGTATGCCATATTGCAGATGAGAAAGCCCCTTCCTGTGTCCAGTGGCACAAGAGTCTAGCCCATCAAAATTATAGGACCATAGGCAAGCTATTCAGCAATGAGCTGGTTAAGAATGGATCTACGTCTATATGCACTAAGGAGGGTATCTGCTCTGCATGCCAAAAGGGAAAACAAACTAAGACCTCCTTCAAGAGCATTGGCACCAAAGACTCAGTGAGGTGCTTATATCTCTTGCATATGGATCTGTTTGGTCCTATGCTAATTCAAAGTCTAGGTAGGAAAGTCTACACCCTTGTAGTTATTGATGACTTTTCCAGATTTGTCTGGGTATTCTTTCTAAGGAAGAAATCTGAAACCCCTGATATTTTTCAAACATTTGTTTAGCAAATTAAGAATGAATTCAACAGCATTGTGGTCAAAATCAGAAGTGACCATGACACTGAGTTTCAGTCTGAGTGCATGACAAGGTTCTATGAAAAGCTAAGGATTCATCAAGAGTTTTCCTCTCCTAGAATACCCCAGCAAAATGGAATTGTTGAGAGAAAAAATAGGACTCTCATAGAGGCTGGTTGTTGAAACCGGAAAACCGGTCTCTTGTGGAGTTCGACCCTTGGGGAAGGGGTGGCCGCGCACCTACTTCACTCCTGCAAGAAAATGACAAAGAAAAGGGAAGGAACAAGGACTAGACCAAGGGCCCGGCGTGGAGGTCCCACCACACACCCGGAAGATCTTAGAGCGCTTCCCCTCCTTAGCCAAATGCCGGGCTAAGGTACCTCAGAAAGCGCTAGTAGGCCGGAGAATTAGTAAGCATGCCTTCTGAGGTACCCCTTGGGTCCTATTTATAGGAAAAGATGGCCTGCCAATATACAACCTTCACTGTTTTCGAGGACTGCAAGCAGACCAAAAAGGGGCAACATAGTAAAAGTATGCCATGGCCGAGATGCGAGCTGGACCTGAGGGGGCACTTGCTCGGCAGGGGGCCCGACTCGCCTCGCCTTGGGCCTGGGCGGGCACGTACTCGGCGGACTGTGCTCGACTATCGCTGAGCTCGGCTTGACTACCGCCGAGCTCGGACTCGGTACGGCGATCGCCGAGCTCGGACTCGGCACGGGGATCGTCGAGCTTGGCTCGACTACCGTCGAGCCCTGTTCCCGCACCCGAGCTCGGTCTCGGCATGCCGGGCTTCGTTCGGCCATCGTCGAGCTCGGCTCGACTATTACCGAGCTCGGGCTCGGCATGCTGGGTCCAAGTTGGTCTGAGCCGGCCGGTTCAACTCCTGTCGACCACTCGCGGGATCCGGGGTTGTACATAATCCCCGCTCTTTGCGAGGGTAGGACAAGCTCGGAAAGAAACATCCAACCCCATAGGATCCGGCGAGTGCGGCAGGGGCAAAAAGGAATCTTCTGGTAGGCCCCACAGGTAGCTATATATATGTACCCCTGCGCATCTGGCTGACCTTTGTCCTTCCCCAAATTCTGTCAAGATGCCGCTCCCCAAGGAAGTCTTAGAACGACTCGCACGTTCCCGCGAGGAGATTGCTGCCCAGGCCACGGGGCTGACCAACCTTGAGGCCCCTGCCCGCCGTTTTGCCGATTTTGGCTCGGCCAAGCGGGCGAAGCCCTTTCCTCCGGGGGCCGTACCCATTCTGGCCGACTTCACTGTCGCCTTGGGGAACGGGGCCGGTTCCTCCAACCAGCCGGTTCTTGGTTCTTCCACTAAAAATCTCGTGGAACTGTCTTCCGACCGGGAGAACAGCGGCGAAGCATCCACCCCTCGGGCCAAAAGTATTCTTGCCAGCTCGCCACGGCAGGATCCCGAGGTCAAGGAGCCGGGCTCGCGAGAATTGGCGTCGCCGAGTCACCTCCCTTCCCGGCAACCTTCCCCTGGATCCCTAGTCGTGGGGAGGGGTGCCGGGATTATCCCTGTTCCCGGCTACCAACTTGCCCCTCAAGAACTGCTGGGGCGTGGCAAGGACCTGCGCCACTTCTCTCCTCGCGCCAACCCAGAGGAGCCAGGCTCGCGCGGTAAGTTTCCGACATTGCTCTCCTGTTCCGGGGATATTTGTTTTTCTGACCGTCTTTCAGTTCTTCATCCAGAATTTCCCGGCCGAACGGAGGACGGCGAGTCCGTGGATCGACCTCCTTACTCGCCCCTCCCTTCTCCAAGCGCCCTGGACGCCTTCCTGGACTCCGAGGTGGGCAGCCCTGAACGCGCAAGACGGGAGCGGAAGGTTCTCAAGAAGCTGGTGCGCGAGCTCCACGACCTGCGGAAGGACAACAACAGGCTGCAGTGGGAGTGCTCGCGTCTCGCGGACGGTGCTGGAGTCAGCCTGGCGTTCGAGGAGGCGTCTTCCCTGGTGCTGATGGATGAAATTGACGAGAACCTGCGGGTGATAAATAGGAACATGGGGCGACTTCGCGAACTTCATGCGCGGCGGCCTGCGACGGCGGGCCGGCGAGACCGGGGAGAATGAAACGGCTCCTCTGTCAGCCGGCCGGTACTCGCCCTCACCCTCGCATGGTCCTCGCACCCTTATTTATATTTTTTCTTTTATTTGCTCTGAATGATCTGCTTGTAATAACTTGGAACAACTTTTCAACCACTTTGTATATGTAGACGCTTTTTCAATATTTTGGTGAGTCTTTTCGAATTCTCCCTTCGGGGGTCTGGCCGGCTCGCAGGACTTGCGAGGAGAGGGTGGCGAGGTGGCGTGGCGAGACCGAACCGATCGGCCGACTCGCCCTCCCTCTCGCCCTTCTTTACCTTCTTCTATAAATAGATCTTCTCACCTACCCCCGAGGCACGCTTTTATTGCTTTCGAATCCTTGCTTCGTCTCTGTCTCCCCGAGCTCGCGATTTTCCTTTCCTTTGCGACCATGGTCAAGACCAACCCTGACGCGGACGGTCGGTCTAAGTGCGCCCAGCACTTCGTTGATCATTGCTTTTTCGAGGGGCACATTACAGAGGAGGAGCTCGTCGAGTTCACGGCGGCGTTCGTCCCCCCCGGCTTCCAGGCTCGCAGGCCCGCCGAGCATGAAGCCATCAATTCCTTCCCGGAGGGTGAGCTCGCCTTCCCCATCTCGCACTTCGAGGTGGGACTGCGCCTCCCCCTCTGGCCAGAAATCCGCCAGATCCTGAAGTACTACGGCGTGGTGCCCGCGCAGCTGAATTCCAACGCCATTGCTATGATGGTGGCGTTCGCCTGCTTCCTCCGCCGGGAGCGAATTGAGTTCAACCTCGCGGTGTTCCGCAAGTTGTTCTCTTACAAGGCTACCCCCGACGGGGTCGCCTACTTCGGCGGGTCATTCATCAAGGTTCGCGAGCTAGCGAACAAGAATCACAATTGGATGACCCGACTCGTCTTCATTAAGGGCGAGCTCGGCAACATCCCCTTTCGCCCCCTGCAGAAGAGCGAGGACATATATCGTCCTCCTTCCCTGTCTGGTAGCGACGCCGACCTCCACAAGTTTTTTCTCCACAAGGACTTCGAGGTCGCCTTCCTCCGCCGCGGCCTTGATTCGCTTCAGCCCGTTCTCCCCGGCGAAGGTACATCTCGCTCAGCCCTCTCGCGAACTTTATCAAGGTGGATCTCATATCATTTTTCCCTCTCTCTTTTTTTTGACTAAGTCTTTCTCTGCAGGGGAACGGGTTCTGCCGGAGCATCCGCCGTTCGCCGACTCGGGGATATTCTCAGATCCTCTGGAGCTGGCCCGGGCGGCGGCACTGGCTTGTCGCGAGGAGCATGCACGAGACCAACTCCCTGGCAGGAAGCGCTTGGAGTCCGGGGGGTCAAGCTCGCGCCACTAGCCTTCACTCCCCAAGAAGAAGAGGGCGAAGGTGGTCTCGCGCGGACGGCTGCATCTTCCTCCGTCGCCTACCAAGTTCATGAGCTCGCCGGAGGATCTGTCTGACGAGCCGCCCTTGAGTCCGCTGAAAGAAGCCTCCTCCCCCCGAAAGGGGAAGAAGAAGAGCTGGCCTGTAACGACCCTAGCCGATCCAACGTGGCAGTGCCACGGCTCCGCTCTAGGCGTCGCTACCGGGCTGCAGCCCAAGCACCCCAACCCCTCTCCCTCCACAGGCGGGTTGTTGGTGGCCACAGCCTCCCTTTGATGAGCGAACTCGACAGTTAAGTTGGGCCGTACGGGGACTTCCCAGGAGGTCACCCATCCCAGTACTACTCTCGCCCAAGCACGCTTAACAATGGAGTTCTTTCAACCTTCATCACCAATTGAGCTGCAGCTCAATTGGTGATGAAGGTTGAAAGAACTCCATTGTTAAGCGTGCTTGGGCGAGAGTAGTACTGGGATGGGTGACCTCCTGGGAAGTCCCCGTACGGCCCAACTTAACTGTCGAGTTCGCTCATCAAAGGGAGGCTGTGGCCACCAACAACCCGCCTGTGGAGGGAGAGGGGTTGGGGTGCTTGGGCTGCAGCCCGGTAGCGACGCCTAGAGCGGAGCCGTGGCACTGCCACGTTGGATCGGCTAGGGTCGTTACAACAAAAAGTGCACTTTTTGTAACGGCCTCCCCAGCACCATGCTCGCAAGGACGGCCGCCGGCACCCCCAGCACCACGCTCGAAAGGGTTCAGCCTAACCAGGTCTGCAGACCATGCACCCCAACCCCTCTCCATGCACAGGCGGGTTGTTGGTGGCCGTAGCCCCCCTTAGATGAGTCAAACTCGATAGTCAAGCCCGCACTACGGGGACTTCCCAGGAGGTCACCCATCCCAGTACTACTCCAGCCCGAGCACGCTTAACTATGAAGTTCTTTCAACTCTCATCACCAATTGAGCTCTCTAAATGTAACGACCCCATCCGTTAAATGACGTATAGTAGAAGGTCCGGCCGGGGCCCCACACTATATGCCACAAACAGACGGTGAGGTCACAGGATAATACCAAACCAAACGAGTCCTAACTCAGAGCATTCTAGCGGAAGCTTATTAAGTGCAAGAACTCATACCATTGAATGTCCACTAATATATAAATCCCACATTTATATAGATAACCAGGAATGTTTACAACACCACACCGCACACGGCCTTAAGGCCTTACAAGTTACTCTTAACAACACATATAATTTCATACATCGGCACGCAGGCCGGCCACACATGAAATCCAACACTTCGCACGGCCTTCGAGGGCCTACCAGCAGCATGGGCTTTTGCCCGCTCAATCCATCAGCCCGCAACACCTGCATAAGGACGTCCACCCCATGGGTGATAAACAAAGCAACGGTCAGCATTCAGCTGACCAATTATAACGACCCCACCCCTTACCCGGGGCAGTGGTTCCTTCCCTGCATGTATAGCAATTCAATATATAAAGCACATACACCCAACATCACAAACGCCGGCCTCAATGCCAGGCGCTCCGTGCACTCAGGGCACCTTTTATGGTTTGTACTTGGTAGGCGGGCATAAGCCTCCAAACCCTTATTGAAGACCTCACGCACCCGTCTCACTCAGAGGTACGCACCACACCAAAACCCGTGAGCACTATCAGTCGACCTACCCCCGTAGTGTAACAAGCCTAGGGAATTCGCCCTGCTGCTTTGCTACCAATCGACCGCTCACCCGATCTTAACATTGCCACTTGGTGAAATGGGCATAAGCCTCCAAACCCCTGTTGAAGACCTCTCGCACCCACCCACTCAGAGGTGTTCATCGCCACTTGGTAGAATGGGCATAAGCCTCCAAACCCCTGTTGAAGACCTCACGCACCCACCCACTCAGAGGTGTTCATCGCCACTTGGTAGAATGGGCATAAGCCTCCAAACCCCTGTTGAAGACCTCACGCACCCACCCACTCAGAGGTGTTCATCGCCACTTGGTAGAATGGGCATAAGCCTCCAAACCCCTGTTGAAGACCTCACGCACCCACCCACTCAGAGGTGTCCGCACTCCATCAACCAGCTCTTAAAAGCATACAACCAAAGGAGCTATACAAAGCATCCTATATACCAAACACATCGTCCTCACCATCTCCGCAGGCTAAACGATGCATACACGGAGTCTTCTCCGGATCGCAATATCAACATCACCAATCCCGACATACGTCTGGATGGGCTTCACACAGCATGCCTATGCCGTACTACAGACTTCCGGCTCTAGATGCAGACTCAACTGCTGGAATCACTTACGCGTTTCCATCTCTTGATGGAGGATCCCATGCACATGCAAAACAAAGGGCTTCACCTGCCCAAGGAAGAAAGATCGTTACCCTTGACGATCGCTTTGGCGCCATAGAAAACTAGCCGGATGGAAACCACCGCAGCGGCCTTGCCTCCGCAACGCTGCACTCGGCTCTCTATTCGGCTCGACGAAGCTCCACCGGCCTCCTCCTCCTCCTCCTCCAAGCTCTCCTCTCTTTCTTAAGAAGAAAGGCTAAGTGGAATGAGCTTTCAACTCAATCCACGGCCTTAAAGAGGCTGGAACTGCTATGGACCACACGATCCAAATAGAAGGAAACGAACGGCCGAGATCTGCCCAAAACCCCAATTTTTGCCTGACACGGCCTGTGACACGCCCGTGTCACAGGCCGTGTACCCTTAAGCGGCACACGCGGTTTGGAACCGACTGAACAACACGGGGCTCGACACGCCCGTGTCGAACCTGACACGCCCGTGTCAGTCTTGAGACACGCCCGTGTCCCCTGCTACACGGCACCCATCGACTTCCAAAACCAGTACACGGGTCGGAACACGGCAGCCGACACGCCCGTGTCCAGCCTGACACGCCCGTGTTCATGGCCGTGTTCACGGCCGTGTACGGCTCTGACCCGAATAGGCCAATTTTGAGATTTAAATCGAACACGCCCTGGGACACGCCCGTGTCCCAGGCCGTGTACCCCCGACACGCCCTGGGACACGCCCGTGTCCCAGGCCGTGTCTACCAGCCTGCTACTCAAAAATGTGTACAAACATATTTTGAGTTCTGGGGTGTTACATGGCCGTCCTCCGATTCCACCGGGGAGGACACCCTCCGCGAGCCCAGTCTGCCGAAGGATCACCCCAACTTCGGCAAGGGGTGCAAGAGCAAAGATGCGGCTGGCGAGCCCATCTTGAAGTGGGACGAGGGGGCTCACCGAGTTTCCGTTTCTACTCGCGCCCCCTCCTGGGGAGCCCGCCGGCCGCCTACCGCCCACGCCTTCGCCTTCGGCTTCGGCCTCTACAGTCGCGACAGCGCCGAATCGTACAAGAAACTTACCCCCAGCCAGCTCGGCTACGAGGGGTTGCAGGCCCACCTGCGGGCCTTCGAGCTCCATCACATGATGGTCCGTCGCGGCTTCCAGCTCAGCAATGCCCTGCTGAATGCCGAGCAGGAGCGCGACCTGGCGAAGGAGAGCGCGGCTGACGCGGAGAGGCGGTTCGGCCTCGCCGATGATCTACTCGCGAAGTCCGCCGGTGGCTTGGTAATCATTGGGTGCCTCTGCTTACCTTGCTTAGGATTATTCCTGCGCGTGTTCTGAATTTCTAACCCTACAGGACGCCGAAGCCGCTGACGCGATGCGAGGCGAGGTGGCTCAGTTGCAGGCTCAGCTCGCTGAGCGGGAAGCCCAGCTTGCCGAGCAAAAGATATACTCCCGCGAGCAGGAGGCTGTCGCCGCCCGGCTGGGGGTGGAGGTGGAGGAATTGAAAGAGAAGAACAAGGGGCTCCTGGGAGAGGTCCTCCGCCAAGCCGACGCTCTCCTTCCCCCGGACGCCAGCGAGCCGGCCTTCCCCTTCAAAAGGCCCCGGGTGTTTGGCGAGTCTGATGTCGCGGAGCGGCTGCGAGTCAACTCCGTCGAGGCTGCCGAGTGTCTCCTACAAGCCATGAGGGGGACGGGGATTTTGGCGGAAGGCTGCGAGGAGGTCACCGTCCGGGAGCTCCTGCCAACCCTGTTCCCGCCCAGCCCGCTCAGCGAGAAGGAAGATAGCTTCGACTCGCTCTTTGCGGGGGTGGGGGAGAAGGACGCTCGGCTTGGTGGCGAGGAGGACCGCCACTCGAGGGGGGAGGGTGAGAGCTAACTTTTGTTTTCTTCTCTCTTTTTTTTTTGTATCCTGCCGAGGCGGGCCTTGTACACTTGTAATGATGAATCAAAGACATTTTTCACAATTTTACTATCTTCTTTTTAAGCTTACTTGCGATGTTATACCCGCGCGCTTGGTAGAGCGACCTCACCCGTAGAATGTCTTGAGTTAGGACCAGCCCCCCGCAGTGCTCGCGGCGAATCCCTAGGACACGTGCTCGCGCCATATCCTACTCGCGCCTCACCTTCCCCCGCCATTTCTCGCCTCAGTTTTTCGACAATTCAGACAAGTGAAACATCAGGGCGCGTCTTTCGCCGAGTTAACTGGAGCGAGGCTAGGCTTGCTGGAGAGAGCCGCTTTCCTTCCCCGGGGTCTGGGACGGGACCAGGGCTTCCTTAGTAGCGAGCTGGAGAGAGAGGGGGGTAGGATATTCCGAGCTCGCCGTCTTGACTAGCGAGCTCGCACCCTGGTGTTTTTCTCGGGCCAACTCTCGGTCTCAACTCCAGGGTCGTAGCGATGTCCATTGAGACTCGGCCGTGCCAGCTAGGTGGGAGCCTGGCAGGGGAGTGACGAGACCTATCCCCAGAGCGAGAGGACTTAGAAACTTTGGCCCCCTTGGGTGCTACCACCGGGCCAGTCAGCTAGGTGAGAGCCTGAGGGCGGGTGTTGAACATCCTCCGGGCTCAGCCCCAGGGTCATAGCGATGTCCATCGAGACTCGGCCGTGCCAGCTAGGTGGGAGCCTGGCAGGGGAGTGACGAGACCTAACCCCAGAGCGAGAAGACTTAGAAACTTTGGCCTCTCCCGGGTGCTACCACCGGGCCAGTCAGCTAGGTGAGAGCCTGAGGGCGGGTGTTGAACATCATCCGGGCTCAGCCCCAGGGTCATAGCGATGTCCATCGAGACTCGGCCGTGCCAGCTAGGTGGGAGCCTGGCAGGGGAGTGACGAGACCTAACCCCAGAGCGAGAAGACTTAGAAACTTTGGCCTCTCCCGGGTGCTACCACCGGACCAGTCAGCTAGGTGAGAGCCTGAGGGCGGGTGTTGAACATCCTCCGGGCTCAGCCCCAGGGTCATAGCGATGTCCATCGAGACTCGGCCGTGCCAGCTAGGTGGGAGCCTGGCAGGGGAGTGACGAGACCTAACCCCAGAGCGAGAAGACTTAGAAACTTTGGCCTCTCCCGGGTGCTACCACCGGGCCAGTCAGCTAGGTGAGAGCCTGAGGGCGGGTGTTGAACATCCTCCGGGCTCAGCCCCAGGGTCATAGCGATGTCCATCGAGACTCGGCCGTGCCAGCTAGGTGGGAGCCTGGCAGGGGAGTGACGAGACCTAACCCCAGAGCGAGAAGACTTAGAAACTTTGGCCTCTCCCGGGTGCTACCACCGGGCCAGTCAGCTAGGTGAGAGCCTGAGGGCGGGTGTTGAACATCCTCCGGGCTCAGCCCCAGGGTCATAGCGATGTCCATCGAGACTCGGCCGTGCCAGCTAGGTGGGAGCCTGGCAGGGGAGTGACGAGACCTAACTCCAGAGCGAGAAGACTTAGAAACTTTGGCCTCTCCCGGGTGCTACCACCGGGCCAGTCAGCTAGGTGAGAGCCTGAGGGCGGGTGTTGAACATCCTCCGGGCTCAGCCCCAGGGTCATAGCGATGTCCATCGAGACTCGGCCGTGCCAGCTAGGTGGGAGCCTGGCAGGGGAGTGACGAGACCTAACCCCAGAGCGAGAAGACTTAGAAACTTTGGCCACTCCCGGGTGCTACCACCGGGCCAGTCAGCTAGGTGAAAGCCTGAGGGCGGGTGTTGAACATCCTTCGGGCTCAGCCCCAGGGTCATAGCGATGTCCATCGAGACTCGGCCGTGTCAGCTAGGTGGGAGCCTGGCAGGGGAGTGACGAGACCTAACCCCAGAGCGAGAAGACTTAGAAACTTTGGCCTCTCCCGGGTGCTACCACCGGGCCAGTCAGCTAGGTGAAAGCCTGAGGGCGGGTGTTGAACATCCTCCGGGCTCAGCCCCAGGGTCATAGCGATGTCCATCGAGACTCGGCCGTGCCAGCTAGGTGGGAGCCTGGCAGGGGAGTGACGAGACCTAACCCCAGAGCGAGAAGACTTAGAAACTTTGGCCCCCTTGGGGGTTTAAGCTGCGAACCCCTTTACCCTCGCTATTTTGACAGAGCATAGAATACGACAATGAGATTTGTTTTCATTCTTAAGGCCAAGATATTTACAATTTTTTCAAGGGTAGAAACGTTTCAGATCGTCGCCACTCCAAGTGTGGCTGAGGGTGTCCCCTCTTGCATCTTGGAGGCGATACCCCCCCCCCCCCCGATTTCAAGACCTCCTGCACAATGTAGGGGCCCTCCCAATTGGGGTGGAGTTTTCCCACAGCGGCTGATCTCCCTGCCGCGTCCACTTTTTTCAAGACAAGGTCTCCCTCCACGAATTGCTTGACACGGACGTGTTTGTCGAAATACTTGGCCATTCTTCGCTTGGCCTCCTCCTGCCTGACGACGGACAAGTCGCGTAGTTCTTCCACCATATCGAGGGAGAGTCGAAGCTCCTCCTCATTCTCTGACCTCCATTCTTCCCTTCCGGCTCCTGCCTCGACGACCCGAGGCGTCTGGACCTCGAATTCGATAGGCAGGACGGCCTCGCAGCCGTGAGAGAGTTTGAAAGGTGTTTCCCCTGTGGCCGTATTGGGGGTGGTCCTCAAGGCCCAGAGGACTGATGGAAGCTGTTCCACCCAGCTTCCCCTCAAATTTTCCACTTTCTTCTTTAAGAGGTTCACGATGATTTTGTTGGCCGCTTCCACCTACCCGTTGCTCCTGGGGTGGTGGACAGAAGCAAACCGAAGGTCAATCCCCAGCTGTTCGCAGAAGCGAATGAACTCCGTGCTGGCGAACTGAGGTCCGTTGTCCGTGACGATAGCCTGTGGCAGCCCATGCCTGCAGATGATCTCTCCCCAGATAAAGTTCCTGACTACCTGAGAGGTTACCTTGGCTAGAGCCTTCACCTCCATCCACTTAGAAAAATAATCGATCATGACCAACAAGATTCTCCTCTGCCCGCTGGCCTGAGGGAAAGGTCCTACGAGGTCTAGCCCCCATATGGCGAAGGGCCATGGTGCCATGATGCTTCTTAACCTCTGAGCCGGCTGGAGCTGGAGCGGGGCATATAGTTGGCACTTATGACATTTTTTTACAAATTCGGCTGCGTCCTGACCGAGGGTGGGCCAGAAGTACCCTTGCCTGACGATTCTCCCTTCCAGGGTCCGACTCCCCGAATGACTTCCACATTCACCGGAGTGGACTTCCTCCAAAATTTTGTGCACCTCTCTTTCGGCCACGCAACGGGCCAACATCCCTGAGAGGGTCTTGCGGTACAACTGTCCCTCACGTAGGAGGTAGTATGCCGCCTTGTGCTTGAGCCCTCTTCGGTCCATTCCCTCCGGATATTCTCCGGTGGACAAGAAGGTGACCAAGGGATCCATCCATGAGGGGTGCTGTTCTACTTCCATTAGTTTCCCCTCCTCGATGGAAGGTCGGAAGAGATCCGTAATGGTGCCTCCCATCCGTGGGCCGTGCTTTGCTAGCTGGTCGACTGGCTCGTTTTCCCCTCGCGGCACGTGCTTGATTGAGAAGGTCTGGAAGGTCCCAATGACTCCCCTTACCTTCATCAAATAGAGCTGCAGGGTGGGCTCTCTCGCCTCAAACTCCCCCTTGACCTGGGAAGCCACCACCATGGAGTCGGTGAGGACCTCCACGTCATGCACCCCCAAGTCTCTTGCCAGGCACAGACCTGCGATTACGGCTTCGTATTCGGCTTGGTTGTTGGTGATAGGAAAGTGCACTACCACAGTCTGCTCGATCTTTATCCCTTGGGGGCTTTCCAAGATGACCCCAACCCCTAAAGAATGCTTCCCCGAGGCACCGTCCACCCTGACTTTCCAGGGGAGGGGGCGAGTGAGTCTCTCCTCCGCCACCTCGACCACATACTCTGCCAGGAAGTCAGCCATAGCTTGGGCCTTGATTGAGAGGCGGGGGACGAAGGAGATGTCGAACTCGCTCAGTTCCACTGACCATTTGGCCAACCTACCTGAATGCTCTACCCCCTTGAAGATGTTGCGCAGGGGGTGGTCGGTCACTACTTGAATTGAGTGTGCCTGGAAATAGGGCCGAAGCCTCCGGGCTGAGATGATTAAGGCGAAGGCCAGTTTTTCCAGGATGGGGTAACGGAGCTCGGCCCTCTTCAATATCTGACTCACATAATAGACGGGGAGTTGCCTCTTCCCTTCTTCCCGAACCAAAACCGAACTCAAGGCTTCAGCCCCGACCCCTAGATATAGGAATAAGTTTTCCCCCTCCTTGGGCCCTTGGAGCAGGGGGGCCTGAGTCAGCTGTTTCTTTAAAGCCTGGAATGCCTCCTCGCACTCCGAGGTACATTCAAACTTTCGACCCCCTCTCAAAGTTTTGAAAAACGAGGAGCACCTCTCCCCGGCCCGGGAGAGGAATCTACTCAACCCTGCCAACTTCCCTGTCAGTTGCTGTACTTCCTTGGTATTTTGCGGTGACCTTAGTTCCAAGATTGTCCTCACCTTGTCTGGATTAGGTTCTACCCCAGCGGGGGTGAGAAGATGCCCTAGGAACTTTCCCCGGCTCGCCCCGAAGACACACTTCAAGGGGTTCAGCCTCATCTTAAACTTGCGGAGAGTGGCGAAAGTTTCTTCCAAGTCCTGGATGTGGGAGTCGACATCCAAGCTCTTGACCATGAGATCATCCACGTACACTTCGAGATTCCTCCCCTTCTGCTCTCGGAAGACCCTATCCATCATTTTTTGATAGGTGGCCCCCGCATTCTTTAGCCCGAAGGGCATCATTTTGTAACAATAACATCCGTCTCCCGTGATGAACGAGACGTCTTTGACGTCGGGGGGGTGCATCCTGATTTGGTGATAACCTGAAAAATCATCCAGAAAACTCATTACAGGGAAACTGACGGCTGAGTCAACCAGCGCGTCGATCCGAGGCAAAGGATAACAATCTTTCGGGCATGATTTATTAAGAAGAGAAAAGTCGATACACGTCCTCCACCGGCCGTCTCCTTTTTTAACCATTACAACGTTGGAGACCCAGCCGGGGTATTGGATTTCAGATATGAAGCCAGCCTCGAGGAGCTTGGCGACTTCCTCCCTGATTGGCTCGGCGAGCTTGTCCGTGATGGATCTTTTTTTCTGCTGGATGGGGGGAGCCTCCGGGTCCAGGTTGAGGCGATGGCAGGCCACGTCGGGGTCGATCCCTGGCATCTCCGCGGCGCTCCAGGCGAAGATGTCCACGTTCCTCTGGATGCACTCCAGCATCCTGCCTTGAGCTTCCGGGGTCAGGCCTCCGCTGACGCGGACCTTCTCCACCCTGCCTCCAATGGTGAGGACCTCCATCTCCTCCACCTCTTCCGCTGCCTCCAGACGGGACTGCTCCTCCCATTCCTCGATACCTCCCCTTCCGGGGGCGAGGACCTCTTCCTCAGCCTCCTCGACGGCCATGGCCTCGGCCGACCCCCGAGTCTCTTCCGCGACCTCCTCTCGAGCGCGGCACTCCACCTCCATTTCTTTGTCAGCTTCCTGCTCCTCCTCCTCCAACCTCCGCCCCATCTCCTCGGCCCCCTCCAGCCAAGAGATGGAGTTTACCGCCGAGACGTAGCACTCCCTTGCCTCCTTAGGGTCTCCTCGAACCCGGATCTGGACCCCCTCGACGTTGAGCTTTAGACACTGGTGGAAGGACGAGGGGACGCAGCGGAAGGCGCTGATGAGGGGTCTCCCGAAGATGGCGCTGTAACTGCTAGGAGCGTCCACGATGACGAACTTGCAGTTGCGTGACTGCCCCCCTAGAGTGACATGGAGTCCCACTCCTCCCTCGACTTCTTTCCTCTCCCCTGAAAAGCCGAACAGAGGCCCGTCCGAGGCTAACACCCTCCTGGCCTCTACCTTCATCGCATCGAACGCCTTCTTGAAGATGACGTTGACCGAACTCCCATTGTCCACAAGGATTCGGGAGACAGTGAAATCCTCGATGGCTGTCTGGATAACCAGCGCATCGCAGAAGGGGTCCTCGTGACCCGGCAAGTCCTCTCTGGAGAAGGTGATTTTCTCCTCCGGGGGAGGGGATTGGGATGTGGAGCCAACGCTCCTCCGGTACATAGTGTGGAGGCTTGACTTACGGGAGGCCTCGATCCCGGCCCCCCCGTGGATCGCTCCGATCCTTCCTCGGGTGCCCACATCAACCCGGTCTTCACACCGATCCCCCTCCTCCCGAGGTCGGATCTCCTCTATCCGAACTTCCTGATGGTCTTGTTGTTGCTGTTCCCTTCTCCCTCTCATCTCGAGGAACTCTGGACACGTGGATGTGAGGTGCCCCTCTTCCTGATGAAAGTCACAATAGGGCAGGTCCACCCTGACCTCCCTCCTTCTCCTCGGCTGTCCTCTCCTTCTCCCCCTCATGGCAATTGCCATTGCCTCCTCCTGGTCGGGGAGAGGGGGTCTCTGACCCTGCCTACCCCCCTGGGGGTTGTACTGCCCTCGGCCACCCTGGCGGTTATCTCCTCCCTGATAACCTCTTCGTGGTGCCTGGTCTTGCCACTCGGGCCTCCATCCCAAACGGTGGGTCTGCTCCGGACGCACCCACCTGGGTTGCGGCTGCTGCTGCGGCTGCTCCCTCTGCCGAGGTTCAGCCCTCCTCTCCTCCTGAATTCGGCCACCCCTTGGCCTTTCCTCCTCCACGGCCCACTTGGCTAACCTTCGCGCAAACTCTGGATGTGCTGCCTCCATTTCGGCCTCTCTGGCCGCCCTCTCCAGGAGTGCCTCAAAAGACACTAGAGGTGATCTTTTCAGTTCCATTGCGAAGAACCCGGATTGGAGACCCAGGGTGAAGGCCACCATCATGGTGTGCCCCGGCATCTCCTGAACTTGGGACAGTTCCTCTTGGAACCTGTCCAGATAGCTCCCCAGGGTCTCTCCCACCCTCTACTTGATGCGGAACAAAGACTCCGCCTCCTTCTTCCTCTTCTTAGAAGTGGTGAACCTCAGCATGAAACCCCGTCGCAGATCCTCAAAGCAGTAAATGGACCCGGTCGGGAGCTGGTGGAACCACTCTCTCGCCTTTTCTCTGAGGGTGATGGCGAAGGGTCGGCACTTGAAGCCATCTGACATCTGTCGAATGGAGACCATGTCCTCGAACCACTGGATGTGGTGGACCGGGTCTCCTCTCCCGGAGTAGTAAGTCATCTCCGGCTCGCGAAACCCCTCGGGAACTGGGGCTGAAGAAACGAACTCGCTGAAGGGGCTCCCCCCCCCTCAGCCGGGCGAGATGGGAACTCCCTCCCTGCAGTCTCGCCGAAGTGGTACTCGGCGGCCGAGCCGGGGAACAGAACTCGCCCATGGAACTCGCGCTCACCTCTCTCGGCGGGTTCCTTCCCTGGTCGCCTGAGCGGCGCGTCGTCGCCGAGTGCGGGAGCGGCGACCACCGGGACTGCCGGTGTCGCACTCTCAGCTCGCATGCCGAGGGCGGTCCTGACGAGCCCGAGGATCTCCTCCCTAAGCTCCGCCGGCACACTCGCCGCTGGGGGTGGGGGAGGGGGTGGCGAGTTGCCCCTGCCTGATCCTTGTCCTTCTTCTCTAGTCATCGAGCCTACAGAAGGTTTTCTCTGCTAACCACTATCCACGCTCACCGCACCAAAATGTTGAAACTGGAAAACCGGTCTCTTGTGGAGTTCGACCCTTGGGGAAGGGGTGGCCGCGCACCTACTTCACTCCTGCAAGAAAATGACAAAGAAAAGGGAAGGAACAAGGACTAGACCAAGGGCCCGGCGTGGAGGTCCCACCACACACCCGGAAGATCTTAGAGCGCTTCCCCTCCTTAGCCAAATGCCGGGCTAAGGTACCTCAGAAAGCGCTAGTAGGCCGGAGAATTAGTAAGCATGCCTTCTGAGGTACCCCTTGGGTCCTATTTATAGGAAAAGATGGCCTGCCAATATACAACCTTCACTGTTTTCGAGGACTGCAAGCAGACCAAAAAGGGGCAACATAGTAAAAGTATGCCATGGCCGAGATGCGAGCTGGACCTGAGGGGGCACTTGCTCGGCAGGGGGCCCGACTCGCCTCGCCCTGGGCCTGGGCGGGCACGTACTCGGCGGACTGTGCTCGACTATCGCTGAGCTCGGCTTGACTACCGCCGAGCTCGGACTCGATACGGCGATCGCCGAGCTCGGACTCGGCACGGGGATCGTCGAGCTTGGCTCGACTACCGTCGAGCCCTGTTCCCGCACCCGAGCTCGGTCTCGGCATGCCGGGCTTCGTTTGGCCATCGTCGAGCTCGGCTCGACTATTGCCGAGCTCGGGCTCGGCATGCTGGGTCCAAGTTGGTCTGAGCCGGCCGGTTCAACTCCTGTCGACCACTCGCGGGATCCGGGGTTGTACACTGGTAGAACCTTACTAAGTGACTCATCCCTCCCAGAATACTTCTGGGCTGAGGCAGTTAACACTGCATGTTATGTCCTTAATAGGGCTTTTATCACCAAGAGTCATAAGAAGACTCTCTATGAGATCTTGAAGGGCAAAAAACCAAACTTGAGCTATTTCAGGATCTTTCGTTGCAAGTGCTATGTGCTTAACAATGGAAAAATCCATTTAACTAAGTTTGCGGCAAAGTCCCATAAAGGGATCTTTGTTGTGTACATCACTCATAGTAAGGCATATAGAGTCTACAACTTAAATACCCAAGTTGTAGAAAAGTCAATGCATGTTGTATTTGATGAATCTAACATGGTTAACTATGAGCTGTCAAGCTCCTCCTCTTATAGTATTGCAGGTATAGAGTAATAACTTCTCAAAAAGAAGTTATCTAGTCCAATTTTAAACTTAATATTCGTTATAAAATGCTTAAAATGACTTTGAATAAAATAAAAATGAAATTAAATTCATATTTATTTATTGTGTGGCTAATTTAGTCTCTTTCCATGGTGTCATTACAAGAAATGCAAAAGAAATCGGCTTGGAGAAAGAAATCTGCCCAAATATAATAACTAGGAAAGTAAGTCACAACGCGCGGGAAAGCAGGTTGTAATATAGTCTGGACGAATTTCAGATTTTGAAATTCAAAGTTGACTCCAATTTCAAATATGGAAAGGTGCTTCTTTCCAAAGGGGTGGCTACATTTTTAAGAGACAAAATCTCCACCAAATAAAATATTCCAAGGCATTCTAAGAGGGAAGAGAGGTGGAAATCAAAAGCTCTTCATCTAGGGTTTGTGAAAATCCTCCATTAAAGAAGGCGGATAGAGCAAGGAAGACGACGGATCCTTGGGTTGATCAATTGAGCGACTTTGAAGGGAAATCCTGCAGCGTTTAATCGTTAAATCCATCATGTATTGTAAGATCTCTCCAATCGTTTCGCAGTTTCCTTCCATCGCTATAAACTAATTCCTCTAATCTTGTATTGTGAGAGTACTAAGTTGTGTGTGATGACTATTCTCTAATTTTATCTTTGTAAATGTTTGATGAATGTTCTTTATTGAGTTTATGATCTTTTATTATGAAACTTATGGCCAAGGTTTCATCTTTTTACTAAGCTTCATAAATCAAGAGAGGAGTTACGTGTGTGCATCATAGATTCGATATAATATTTGAAGAGAGAAAGAGATTTCCTCTTGCTATTAGCAACTTTGGATTTCATTTTTCATTTGGTTTCCTATTTCACCCAAGGGGAGATAGTGGGCTAGGGATTTCCGATATCGAGAGGTACGGATCTCTATTTTAAAATCGCTGCAAGACGTTTCACTATATATTTTCACACGGTCACATTTTTATGTTCATCACACTAGACTTAGGAAATAACGGTACAAGATTATCTCTCATAACTTGTAACACATATTTTCTCTAAGATCCGTAGTTTGTTTTAATTAGTAGTTCTCTTTATAGTTTTTAATATCTAGAAAAATCACCACTTAGACTCACTTGGATTTAAAGAACCGACTTAACTGGTATTTGCAAGCGCTAAATCTAATATCTCTTCGTGGGAAAGATCTATATTCACTCTTTACTACTTGAACTGACACGTGCACTTGCGGGTAATACGCACACCTGTTTCGGGCGTATCAAGTTTTTGACGCTGTTGTCGGGAAGGTGCGACGTATTTAGTGTTTATTTCTTGCGATATTAGTATATCCCAAGTATTTGGAGTTCAAGTTAGTAATCCTGTTTTGTTTTTCTTTTGACTGTTTCCTTTTACTAATTTTGATTTTGTCATTAGTGCATGTCCCGTTATCGATCACCAGAACTATTACCCTTAAATCTAGAAATCGAACGAACGTGTAGACGGAATAGGAGAGCGGTTCGTTTAGGACATAATAGCTCTTTAACAATGGATCAGAATAATCATAACGCTGGAAATGAAAATCATCAAGAAAGTCAGGATTTAGGAGGCCAGGTAGATCAAAACGGTCATCTAGTTGAACATAGAAGAACATGTCGTGACTATAACACGCCCTTACGGGGAGGATTGCAGTTTATTATTACTAGACCCACAATTGAAGCGAACAACTTCAAAATAGACTCTACGACAATGCAACTCGTTCAACATAATAAGTTTGGTGGCTTTAATAATGAAGACCCGAACTCTCACTTAAGGACCTTCATTGAAATATGCGACACATTCAAAATCAATGGCGCATCTGAGGAAGCTATAAAACTTAGGTTATTCCCATTTTCTTTGGAGGGAAAAGCAAGAGATTGGTTGAATTCTCTGCCCAATGGTTCCATCACTACTTGGGCAACTTTGCTATAGAAATTCTTAGCTAAATATTTTCCTCCATCGAAAGCTGCCAAACTTATGCGCAACATATCTACATTCATGCAAGGGAACGAAGAGACACTATATGACACATGGGAAAGATTTAAGGAACTACTGCGTAAGTGCCCACACCACGGCCTAGCCATACACCAACAGGTGTGGACCTTTTACAATGGCCTCCAGATGTCTACTATGATCCAAGTAGATGGAGTTGTAGGAGGATCGCTTATGAATAAATACCCCGAGGATGCGTATGAAATTTTAGAGGATCTGTCATCAAATAATTATCATCCATTTAAGCGCCAAGGTTCTTCGTCTATGGGAGGTGTACACCAAGTTGATCAACTCACTTCTTTCACTGCACACATTACCGTACAATTCAACTCAATGAATAAGCAGTTAGATGCTTTAACTTTAAATCAAAATCAAGCGCAAATGAACCAACAAGTGAATAGTATAGTTGCTCCTCCAATTAATGTGAATACTCCACTCACAGTAGAGCAACTCATTAGTAGTAATGAGGAGGTTAACTACATAGGAGGGCAACCGAGATACATGAACCATAATAATCATAATGCACTACCAACTCATTGCAATCTAGATTTGCGTAATCACCCTAACTTTTCGTGGAAGAATAATTTGGGAATAGTACACCCACCCGGATTCAACTCGAACCCTCATCCACCCCAGAATAATAATTATAATCAACATGAGTCATTTCAAAAACTATCAGATGAGTTACTTATAGAATCCATGTAGAATAGGGACGCTCGCATTTCTAGCCTAGAGGGCTCATTGCGTGTAATTGAAACTCAGTTAGGACAAATCGCTAATGTTTTGAGTCTTAGACCCCCAAGGTTCGCTCCCTACGGATACAACTACAAATCCGAAGGGAGATAATCCTCACTGCAAAGCTGTCACCTTACGGAGTGGTAAGGAATTAGTGGGTGAGACTGTAAATGAGAGTGAGAATCGAGTTGGAGATTGTTGGCTCTAATGCCCCAAACGAGGAGTCAAAAGAAAATGATAATAGAAATAAAGATGTAGAAGAGGTATCTGGAGAGACTAAGAGAGAACCTATCACTGAAGATAAAAAGAAGAATGATAGTTGTTGCTGTATAGACCTGGGCGGACAGGAGGCTAAGACTGGCGGTTTGGTAGCCGGGCGGTCAGCCCGGCTAATCTCTGTGTTGCTGTATAGACCTTGGCGGACAGGCGGCTAAGACTGGCGGTTTGGTTGCCGGACGGTCTGCCGGCTAATCTCTGGGATCTCGGTGGTCGGCTGCGTGTTCTCTGATGGTGACCGGGCGGTTAGTGCCTACTAACCGCACGGTTAGGCGGTCTCTTGGGCGGATTGGCGGTTAGCTTTGTAAATGATGTTTTTGTGTATTTAGTCCCACATTGGGTATTTGTATTCTCTCCCATCTCCTCCATTCTATATAAGGGAGGCTATACCTTTGTAATACTCAGTTTTTTGGATAATAAAAATTGCATTACTCCACTTTCCGGTTTCTATATTTCTATTCGCACATGGTATCAGAGGGACTCGATCTAGTCCTCCTGATTGTGTTTTCTTCTGTCCGTGCGACCTCTGCCTACTCGCCGCGGCCTGTCTTTCAGCTCGCGCGAGCTCTCTTCTCCCGTGGATTCTTCTATCCTCCTCTTCTGTTCGCGCGGTCTGTCTGCTAGCCGCCCGACTTCTCTCCCTCTGTTTGGTTCTGCGGCTTGGTCGTGGCTTCTCTGGCCGCTGGTGTCTGCCATCGTGATCGCTGCAGATCTTTTTCTTCCTATCCGCGTGATTTCTCTCTGTTCGCGCGAGTTCTGCCTTGTTTAGGCGGCCTCTCTGCCCTTCTTGCCGCTAGTGTGTTGACACCGTGACTGTTGCAGCTTCTTCTCTCTGCCCACCGCGGTTTGCTTTTTTGTTCGCGCGATCTTCTCGCTCTCTCTATCCGCGCGGCTTCTTCCTCTTCCTTCCTTTGCTCGCCCGGTCTCTCCTCTTAACCGCGCGACCTCTCTTCCAGGATGACCAATTCTGATGGCTCCACCTCGTCTACTGTCGTTGTCCCACCGCCTCCTCCTCCTCCTCCTGCTTCCGGGAATCTTGGCACCGTCTCTAAGCTTCTGGGGCCCAATTATCCCGACTGGAGTGTCTCATTCACTTTTCTTCTCCGCTCTCAGCGCAAGCGTCATCATCTTACCGATGACCCTCCGCCTGCGGACTCTGCCCAGTTTACTGACTGGGATGCGAATGATGCGCTGGTTCGTACTTGGCTGGCGAACAGCCTGTCCGATGAATGTCTTCCTGTCATCCGTCACGATGAGACGGTAAAACAAGCTTGGAATCACTTGGCCGCTCTCTACTCCAAGGGGGGACAAACATCTCGCATCTATACTCTCTATGCAGATCTCTTTGCTCGCCAGTCCATGTCCCCTCCTGCAGCTTACCAACAAGTCCAAGCCCTTGGAGCTGAGATTCTATAAAATCGTCCTCTCTCGGCAGATGTGGCCACTCAGCTGAAGCACTTCCAGGAACTCCTAGTGGTCTGTTACCTTCTGCGGCTTCCGGACTCATACGATATGATCCGACAGCAAATTCTTGGAGAGGCTGAGTCTCCTACCCTGGATGCTACTGCTGCCGGCATTGCCGCTGTTACCTCTCTGCTCCAACGCCCCTTGCTTGCCGCTCCTCCGGCTCCGGATGCCTATGCCCACCAGGCTCATCGTGGTGGATTTAGTGGTCGTGGTAACCACTCTGGCGGGCGTGGCCCTTCTCGCTACCTCTGTACTCATTGTGGCCGCCCAGGACACTTGGTTGACCGCTGCTGGACAAAGCATCCGCATCTTCGTCCCACTGGTGATACTCATACTTCTTCCAAGCCATCTGCCTCTGTGGCCACGACTTCAGGTAGTGCCCACGTGGTTACCCAAGGTAAATGGCTAATCGACTCTGGCGCCACTAATCATATGACGGGCAATCCTCAGTGCTTTTCTCTCCTAGAAACACATGATCGGTTGCCCCCTGTTCTCGTTGCGGATGGTTCTCCCTCTCCGGTGCATAGAACGGGCATGGTTCAAGTTACTCCGTCCCTTCGCCTGGCGGATACTCTTTATGTGCCCAAGTTTCCGTGCAATTTATTGTCGGTTACTTCTTTTTGCAAGCAACTTCAGTGTTCGGTAACATTTACTCCTTCTTCTTGTTCGTTTCAGGACCCGGACTCCAAGCGGACGATTGCTACTGGGACTGAGAGGGGCGGTCTCTACTTCCTTGATGATGTATCTGCTCTTACCGTTTTCTCTCCCGCTTCTACAGATCTTCTTCAGTGGCACCTTCGCCTGGGGCATCCTCCCTCGCGTCTCATCCACCAACTATTTCCTCACCTACCTCAGCAGGACTCTCCTATCAACTGTGATGCCTGTCAACTGGGCAAGCATCACCGTTCCCCCTTTCCTCCTAAGAAAGGTCGTGGCTCTTCCAAGCCGTTTGACCTTATTCACTCTGATGTTTGGGGACCTTCCCCTACCCTCACCATCGGGCGTGGAAGTTCCTATTTTGTAACCTTTATTGATGATTATTCTCGCTGTACGTGGGTGTATCTATTAAAGGATCGCTCCGAACTTTTTTCTATATGGACGTCATTTTATTATATGATTAGAAATCAATTTGATGCTTCTGTCAAAATTTTTCGCTCTGATAATGCAAAAGAGTCTCTGAGTAGTGATTTCGCTTCTTTCTGTACGCAACATGGCATCATTCATCAAACTAGCTGCGTCTATACCTCCCAGCAAAATGGGGTGGCGGAACGTAAAAACCGTCACCTCCTCGATGTCGCTCACACTCTCATGACGCAGATGCAGGTTCCTCGTAGCTATTGGGGCTACGCGGTCCTCATCTCCTGCTACCTCATCAATCGCATTCCCTCTACCGTCCTCAAAGGCAAAACCCCTTTTTCCATCCTCTATCCCTCCAAGGACCCCTTTCCCTTACCACTCCGCATTTTTGGGTGCACTGCCTTTGTTCATAGCCCTGCCGCAACTCGCGACAAATTGTCCCCTCGTGCTACGAAGTGTATCTTTTTGGGTTACTCCACAACTCAAAAAGGTTACTACTGTTTTGACCCTGTTCATCGCAAGCAGTTCGTCTCGGCGGATGTGACATTCTTTGAGAATGCCGCCTACTTCTCTTCTGATCTCCCACAGGTCGATGGATCGAACCTCCCTCTTTCTCCTACCGACTCGACCTCTCCACCCATTCTCTCCACCACATCCACTCCTCTTGAGCTTCCTCCATCACCACCTCCACCAGCCGCTCCTTCTCTTGATCATGATCCTTCTCCCTCGTCCCCTAGGCCGTCTCTCTCTTCTCCCGGGCCAGCTATCTCCGCCACGGATGCACCGACGACTGAGGAACTCGCGGACCTGGAGCTGCCCATTGCCCTTCGCAAAGGGGTTCGGACGTGCACCCAGCACTCGCTGGCAGCTGTTATTTCTTATGATCGGCTAACACCTTCTCGCAGGGACTTCGCCCTAGCCATCTCCGCGACTACCACACCTCGCACCTACCAGGAAGCCCTTGATATTCCTCACTGGAAGGCTGTCATGGATGACGAGATTGCTACTCTCTCTGACCGGGGCACTTGGACCCTTGTGCCTCCTCCTTTTGGCACGGATGTGGTTGGTTGTCGCTGGGTGTTTGTCGTCAAGTTCCGTCCTGATGGCAGTGTGGACCGGTACAAAGCCCGTCTTGTTGCAAAAGGGTTTACTCAGACCTATGGTGTTGATTACTTTGACACGTTCTCGCCAGTTGCTCGCCTCAGCACCATTCGGGTCCTTTTATCGGTGGCGGTCAACAAGGATTGGCCTATTTCGCAGTTGGACGTCAAGAATGCCTTCCTCTATGGTGACCTTCACGAGGACGTCTACATGGAGCAACCTCCTGGGTATGTTGCTCAGGGGGAGACTCAAGTATGCCGGTTGAAGAAGGCCATCTATGGCCTAAAGCAAAGTCCCAGGGCGTGGTTCGATAAGTTCAGTAGCATCGTTGGGGCTATCGGTTTCACCAGGAGTTCGGCTGATCACTCCTTATTCATTCGCAAGACATCTTCGGGTCTGGTTGTGCTAGCTGTTTACGTGGACGATATTCTTCTTACTGGCGACGATCAAGCTGGTGTAGCCTTGACGAAGGTCCATCTCCGCCAACACCTAGTCACGAAGGATATGGGCTCTCCAAAATACTTCTTGGGAATTGAAATCTCTCGGAAATCGGGTTCCTTGGTTCTCTCCCAACGGAAGTATGCTCTTGATTTGTTGAAAGAGGCAGGATTGACGGGTGCTAAACCTACCCGGTGTCCCATGGCTCCTGGAGAAGACAAGACATGGACAGACGAATCACCACCTCTATTGGATACTACAAGGTATCGGCATCTTGTTGGCAAACTCATCTACCTTACGGTGACCAGACCAGACATCTCCTATGCATTGGGAAAGGTCAGCCAGTTTATGCAGTCGCCTAGGGAATGTCATCTTCAATCCGCTCTAAGGATATTGGAGTATGTGAAGTCCGCACCTGGGAAAGGTCTTCTCTTTCAGAAAAACGGTCACCTAAGAGTCGAAGCGTACTCCGACGCTAGCTATGCGGACGACAAAGGGGATCGCAAGTCGACTTCCGGATTTTGCACGTTTGTTGGAGGAAACTTGGTTAGCTGGAAGAGCAAGAAGCAGTCAGTCGTCTCCAGGTCTAGTGCGGAAGCAGAATATCGTAGCATGGCATCAACCACGTGTGAGTTAAAATGGTTGCGGGCTCTCATGCTGGATCTAGGAGAGGTCTACAACTATCCACTTCCCATGTTCTGCGACAACAAAGCTGCGATCTACATTTCTAAAAATCCGGTCTTCCATGAGCGAACTAAGCACATAGAGGTTGATTGTCACTTCATTCGAGAAGAAGTGTTGAAGAACCAGATTTGCACTCCGTTTGTTACCTCGGAGAAAGAGCTGGCAGATATATTCACAAAACCTGTGTCCGCCTCTTTCTTCCACATTTGTAGCAAGCTAGGCATGATTGACATCTATGCTCCAGCTTGAGGGGGAGTGTTGCTGTATAGACCTGGGCGGACAGGCGGCTAAGTCTGGCGGTTTGGTAGCCGGGCGGTCAGCCTGGCTAATCTCTGTGTTGCTGTATAGACCTTGGCGGACAGGCGGCTAAGACTGGCGGTTTGGTTGCCGGGCGGTCTGCCGGCTAATCTCTGGGATCTCGGTGGTCGGCTGCGTGTTCTCTGATGGTGACCGGGCGGTTAGTGCCTACTAACCGCACGGTTAGGCGGTCTCCTGGGCGGATTGGCGATTAGCTTTGTAAATGATGTTTTTGTGTATTTAGTCCCACATTGGGTATTTGTATTCTCTCCCATCTCCTCCATTCTATATAAGGGAGGCTATACCTTTGTAATACTCAGTTTTTTGGATAATAAAAATTGCATTACTCCACTTTCCGGTTTCTATATTTCTATTCGCACAATAGTATAAAAGTTTATCCACCACCGCCATTTCCATAATGGTTAAAGAAGAGCAAACTCGATCAACAATTTCAGAAAATTATTGAAATATTTAAAAAACTGCAAATCAACATCCCTTTCGCGGAAGCATTAGAGCAAATGTTAAGCTACGTGGAGTTTATGAAAGACATTTTATCTAAAAAGTGGAAGTTTGGAACACATGAGACGGTGGCAATCACCCAGGAGTGTAGCGCTATACTTCAGAAGAAACTCCCGCCCAAATTAAAAGATCCGGGAAGTTTCACCATACGGTGCTCTATAGGTTACCAATTCGAGGGTAAGGCCTTATGTGATTTAGGTGCGAGCATCAACCTAATGTCATATTCTATCTATTGGAAGTTTGGTTTAGGAGAAATCTCCAAGACGTCCATCACTTTGCAACTAGCCGATAGAACCCTCGCGTTCCCAAAAGGGATAGTTGAAGATGTCCTAGTTAAGGTGGACAAGTTTATTTTTCCAGCAGACTTTGTTCTCCTAGATATGGAAGAGGATAGAGAGGTGCCCATTATAGTAGGAAGACCATTCCTAGCCACCGGTAGGACACTGATAGATGTACAGAAGGGGGAGTTGACCATGAGAGTTAACGACGAACAAATCACCGTTAATGTACTTAAAGCTATGAAATTCCCCCAGAGTCAAGAAGATCATATGGAGGCGATAAGTCAAATTTCAACTCATGATTATAATCTGAATAATAAATTCTCAGGGCATGATGACGTGTTGACCCGACTTTTGATGCATGAGGAGATTTCAGATGATGAAGAGAAAATTCGAGATTACCTAGAATTATTGGAGGCGCAAGTTGCTTTCGTTAGGAGACCGAAACCGTTTGAGATGCCGGACAAGGCGTTGGCGGACAAGTCCTCTATCATTAGTCTGTCAACTCTTGAGTTGAAGCCTCTCCCAGACCATCTCATGTATGCATATTTAGACGAAAAAAACACATTGTTGGTTATCATCAATTCTAAATTATCAACTGATCAACTTCAAAAGCTTTTAGAATTGCTATCTCAAGTTAAAACAGCCATAGGGTGGACCATAGCGTATATCCAAGGGATTAGCCCCTCACTATGTATGCATAAGATTCTTTTGGAAGAATCTTCTATGGTATCCCCTACTTAGATCCGCCCCAGATTGTTGATTCCAACACATTGTGATTGTTTTAGGGATGTTTATTTGAAGAGCTTATGACCATGGGTTACCTTTCGGTCCATGATTGAGTGCACTTTCCATACCTTGGTGCTTGGCGCTTTCAAATAAAAGATGCCACAATTAACTGCATAAAGCATTTCTTACACATCTCTTCTGTTCTTCATGGCCGCCTAAAGCTGCCATGCTTTGGCTTGACCAACAATCCCTCTCCCTAGAAATTTTATCCACGGCATCTCCTAAATCTTATAGGTCGAAGCCGAAAACCAGGATCGCTTCTATATTCATGTTTCACACATGTTGAAACTTGGATACAGGTTTAATGGAGTACGAACTAGGATGGGGCATCCTGCGTTACTTATTTCACTGTTGGGATCATGAGATCGAAGATTCCGAGCCAAGATTTGACCCTAAATCGAAGAGCTGCAACGAGGAGGTCCCGCCACACACCCGAAAGTTCTCTTACAACTTCCCCTCCCAAAGCTAAAACTGAGCTTGGCACTCCGAATAGCACGGAGAAGAGACTCGAAATGGGCAAGCTTAAGGAGGTTATGTTTGTCTTCTTCAAGGTGTTATGGAATCATATTACAAATAGAACATCTCGAGGTTAAAAATGTATGTATTGTACTGCGGATAGCTGCGAGGTCTCAACACAAATCTGGAAGTTCTCATGCAACTTCCTTTCTGATCCCAAAGCTAAAACTGAGCTCGGCATCTTGGATGGCACGAAAAAGAGACTCAAAATGGGCGAGCTAAAGGAGGTTGGGTATGTCTTCTCTGAGGTGCTATGAAGTCCTATTTATATACGTTGTGGGTCACCGGGTTTTTCCTCAGTCTGGAAAATCGGGTCACTTTAGCTTGGAGTTGGACCGAGCATGCAAACAGTCAATGCAAATCCAGTGGCAATGACATGAGGCTTTTTACCGTGGAAAAACTGGAAAGGGTGAAAAACCACGTGGTCGGATCTGTGTCAGTCTAAAATGCACTATTTAGTTTAAGTTTACAAGTTTCGGGAGTTTCCCTGGAATGTGACAGACCACCTCTCTGTTATAAACTTTGAATATAAAAGCAACAAAAAATAAACTAAGTACTCGGAGCCTTGATGAAAGCGCTCCGGTGGGAAAAATGCCAAATTCTTGGAGCCTTGATAAAAGCGTTCTCGCAGAGTCGGAGCCTTGATGAGAGCGCTCTCGTGGAGAATAATGCCAATTCATTGAAACATTGTAGTGCCTTCACGCGAGCATCCACAAAAGCAAATTTCAGTGTCTTCTCCCAGGATCACAGAAGCGTCCAAGTGAGTGTTAGGCGTCGTGCACGCTAGAGAGGGAGCAGAGCGAATTCTAAGTTGAGAAATGATCCAAGTCTTCACATTCTCGCCAAAAAAACTCAGAGCACTCTCTAGTCTTTGGAGTTGTTTGTCTTCAAATGTAGGCATGCATGCCTTTTTATAGCTTTCTCGGGGGATATGTTGGTAATTGTGATTGGGTGGATTTTGGGCCTGCGAATGGCGTCGCTCCGTTTCGGTCTCCTGAATCACCAATTTTCATGAAATAACGGACGCACCCTTAGCAGCCTAGACAAGGTGCCCAACGACGACGACAACGGAAGGGGGACGCGCGCGGGGGGAGCAATTGTGTGTGTGCGCGTGAGTTGGTCGCCGCATGCAGACGTGATGCATGTGCCTCTTGCACGGGTGCGTGCTGCTATGCGCATGCATGCTTGACTTTGGTCCCCTCTTAGGGTGTTTTTGGGCATGAGGAGAGCACAGTTTGGTGTCCGCGGCTCGCTCGACCTAGGTGGCTCGCCTCTATATTCTTGGTCGAACTTTCCCCGGTTGGACTTTACAAAATTCAGGGGGGGGGGGGGGGGGGATTTCCCATCAACAGATAAAACATCTCGAGGATAAAAATGTCTGTATTGGACTGTGGATAGTTGCCGCCGGCTTAACAAAAAATGTTATTCCCAAACGCAGATGATATGCATACAAAAATTTCTGCCTTAACAAGAATATTATTTTCAGACCCTGACGGTATGCCAATATCCAAATCCCCCAAAAGACTATCCCATATGGACTTGGGCGTGTCCAAGGGCTGGAATGGCCTGGGCTCGCCTCGCCCACCTGGGCTGACCAAAGCTCGCATAGCCTACTCAGCGGCGAGTACGCCATTTTTCCCGAGCTCTTTCTTGTAGACCGTGGGTTGAGCTTGCTCCTGGATAGCGGAGAGCCCCATCACTTTTTCGAATTCGCCCAATGCATGTTTCGATCAGACCCGCTCATTTGGGCGTAATGTGGGGCGAACCCTCTCTCTGTTCGCTCAATAGTTGTACAACACTCTCAAAAATTATGCTAATGTAATAACTATTATGTATAATATGTTTAAGACAAAAAAGACTAAAATAAAATAAATTATAGTAATCAAATATAAATGTGAGAATATTATAATATGATTGAATATAATAATGACACACACATTGTGAATTTAGAATACTTAATAGATAAAAAAATAGTTATGTTGCTATCCGCTAACTATTGTGAGAGAAGTCGTTACATTTTTTAATTTAATCTAATATTATAACAAAAAATATTCATGCTGCCATTTATTGCCTTTTGTTTTAATTTTATCCCTAAATTCTAATTAGAAATTAATTCTCATTAAATTATTTCTTTAAAAAATTAAAATATATTATATGCACGGAAAAGGCAGCAGAAGTACGTCACGAATGTGAGGAGAAATGCTAGTGCTGTCATTCTTTCAAACTTAATATTATTATTCTACAACTCTATATTCACCGAGTGGATCTCTCGGAACAAGATCAAAGTTGGGGTTCGGGCGAGTCGGACGGGCGAGTGGGGTAGGACCCCTCCCCGACTCGCATAGGCCAATGCGGCCAGGGGGCGCAGGGGGCGAGTGGATCATGTGGGCCCACACTCGCCCCAAGATCGGGTTGAGGGAGCGGCGAGTGCGTCTGCCTCGCTCACACTCTCACAGTGCCCTCCAGTTGGTAGCAAGTGCTAACCTCAACAGAGCCACTCACAGGCCCGGGCGAGTGGAAACAACGAGTGCAATTCGCTTAGCAGTATTTTTTCCAGAATGCCCTCGCTGGTCTGCTAATAACCCCTCCAAACAACAGAGTTTGACTGTTAGCAGACTCATTTGGCCTACTTATAGCATTTCTAAAATGCGGGATTGACTTATTTGCAGGTCAAGTCAAAAAAACTATAAATAGACCCTTCAGGGGCGTCTTTGGAGGGGATCTTTTTCTTGGCTTCTTCCTCATCTAGTTTACTTTGATTGGTATCTAGTGTCCTCCAAGGTGCCCAGCTCAGCCTTGGCTTGAGAGGAGAAACTCTTTTAGATCTTTCGGATGTGTTGTGGGACCTCTCCGCTGCAGTTTAGGCTCTATTCCTTAGTTCAAAGTCTTTAGCCAAGGATTCTAGCTTAGGATAAGTAAGTACGGGCTACCCCCTTTGGGTCGGAACTCTTCTTGGACCAGGTTCCGGTTTCAATATTTTTGGTGCGGTGAGCGTGGACCGTAGTCTGCTCAATAAAATCAAAAGCAAAGACTCATGTTTTAAGGAGAAGGTGCCGGTTCGGGCAACTCGCCATCACCCGCGGTACCAGCTACGGTTAGAATGTTGGAAGAATTCAAGCGAGAGATTCTTCAGACCATACATCTCACATTCACCGCGAGAGGCGAGTGGGCGATACCTTCGGTCCCGGTGGTATCGACGCCATCTCTAGGAGAGAATGCCTCGGGTCAGTGACCCGGGAAGGAGTTGCCAGCGGAGAACAGCGAAAGGGATCTCGCCAGGCGAGAGATGTTCCCCGGTCAGGCGAGTGCTGACAGGATCAGTAAGTCAGTGGTGTGAGTTGGGTCGATTCGTCGATAGGAGGAGGGAGCCCTTTCAGCGAGTTGATCGTCTCGGCCCCAATTCCAGAGGGGTTCTGGGAGTCATAGATGGCTTACTACACGGGCAGAGATGATTTGGTGCATCATGTCCAGTAGTTTAAGGATGTCGTTTCAATCTGACAGATGTCGGACGCTTTCAAGTGCCAACTTTTTGTCATCACCCTAAAGGAGAAGGCTAGGAACTGGTTCTACCAACTTCCCACAAGCTCAATCTATTACTTTGAAGACTTGCGATGAGAGTTCCTCTTGAGGCTCTCAACATCGAAGAAGAGAAAGAAGGGAGACGAGTTCTTGTTTGCAATCAAGCAAGGCCCTGAGAAGACGTTTGGGAGTTACGTACAAAAATTCTAGGAGGAGGTTATTTTGGTCAAGGAGGTGTCGGGTTATATCTTGATGTTGGCCTTCACTCTCGGACTGCGTGAGGGATTCTTCAAGGTAGAGCTGAAGAGGGAGCCCCCCTTGTATTTTGAAGAGCTGATGGAAATGGAAACAAGGGAGATCGAGGGTGAGGCAGCAAACCCAGCGTTTGTCAGGAAGTTGCCAGATTGGGTGAAGGAGAGGTGAGAGAGCAAGGAGGAAGCATGCAACGGGAAGTTGAGAGGAGAGACGAGCCCAAAGGATAAGGGTTCTGGGGGCAGCAGTAAGGTTGGGGGTATCAAGAATCACACAACTGATTGGCCAGAAGACCCCAAGGAGGACCGGTTCAGGGGCAGGAAAGAGGATTTCTTGGTGGTGAGAATTATCGCGGGGGACAGGGGCGGTTAAACCTCCTAGGGTGGATACAAGGGTAGAGGCCTCCCCTTCCCCCGCAGCAGCAGGATTTAGAAATCACTCGAGGAAGAGGGAGAAGAAGAGAGATTGGAAGAGGAGGAATAGGCGGGGGAGGGTGGTGTTACCCTATTGTGCCTTCCATTTGGAGGAAGGCCAACAACGACTATCTGTCTAGAGTTTTTGGAGATGCCGAGAGAAAGAGGTCTGGCGCAGCAGCAGCCACCAATGCGGAATGGGGAAGTTTTTCTATGGGAAGGAGAGGAGGATAGATGCAAGGATCGGGCTAACGTAGGTACTAGAGGGGGATTGGGGTGATTCATGGAGGGGTAGGGATCGAGGTCACCTGTAAGGGAAGCCTCCAAATAATATTTAGAAGGAGCGTCGCGTCGACCTCCAAACCCCCCCCCCCCCCCGAATAAAAGATCACTTTTTCATCAAAGGACATGTCAGACTATGAAGACACGTTAAGCGACGCCTTTGTGATCCTGGTTAACAATGAGAGCTCTGTGAACGTGATTTTTAAGAAAACATTTGACGCGATGATGGTGGAGGACAGAAGGGTGCTAGCCTCGAATGGGTCGTTGTTATGGTTTTCTAGAGAAAGGAAAGAGGTTGAGGGAGGAGTCGGGCTCCATGTAATACTGGGGGGGGTGTCGAGGAACTGCCGGTTCGTCATCATTGACGCTCCGAGTAGCTACAATGCCACTTTTGGGCGCCCCCTGTCACGACCCGCATTTTCTTAACAATTAAATCATATCAGAGCAAGAGAAAATACGTTTCATGATCTCACGTCGTGCATGGGATAACTGCACACGTTCAGGCAAAACTCCCGACTCTATATCTTTGAAGAAAATCATAATTTAATATGAAAGAAAACCAGTTAAATTTGTTGGTCGTATCCCTCGGCACAGTGGATCAGCTGGTCCACAATTAAAAATATATTTATACGCAGCGGAAAATACTTTGGTTAAGTTGATATTCTAAATGAGCATAAGTGTCCCCGAGGGACGACTCATGGTATGCACGACTCTAGATTTAATATAGTATAAAAATAGCTTTTACGTTACTTGGGAAAGTAGTGCTTAAGTTTTATAAACATGATGTGCATGAGGTACATATAGTAATGCTTGTAGGATTTAAAATACCTAGCATAAATCATTCCCAGAAAGCAAGTGAACAACCTCCAAATAGGTAAAAATAACAGTTTCAGTTCATACCCAGCATCACAAGTAAGCCATCAGTGGGTGTCAATAACCTGACACGAATTCACTAGTGAGTGCGCATGTCTATACAGAAGGAAGAAAACTACCTCACAAGGATGAGGAATAGCAATCTCAGCTACCCATGATGCCACAAGCAAGCTCCACAAGAAAACTAGCCGTTCAACCGGCTACAATCTGAACCTGAGACATTCAAAGAAAGAATACCACAACAAGAATATAATCAAAAGAAGTGGAGCATTAAATTCATAAGTAATAAAAGAAAGGGTTTACCAACCCTGCAACATATGCTATAAAAAAAGCAGAAGGAAATAATCAAGACAGCAAAAAGAAACACTGTGTAAAGAGCAATCAAAGCACACCAAGTGCAAGAATAAATAATGACATGCTCTGTCAAACACCTGCAGCTGTAATAAGGCAAACATATGCCAATAGAAATAGCCATATGAAAGGAAAGGAGCTAACAGTCCTAACTTTGCGAATTATTGGTCGTGGTAAAACCTTGGGTCTGGGTTGGTGGCAAAAAAAACAGCCCTCTTCCAAACAACCAGACCCAAAAAATACTCAAGGGTGAAAAAAAACCAGTGGCAGCTACAGGGTCCATACACCTAACCATAGCAGCCCAAAACGGCCTAACTGGTGGTGGCCACAGCTCAGCACACACCATTCACCCCTTACAAAGCCACCAGAAACGCCACCTGCCATAATCCACGAGTTGGCATTCAAAAACTAGCCGATAACAAAACACCCTCCCCCCTAAGGGAAAAGCCACACTAACAATCCTGAAGAAAATACCATCCCAAGGAAAAAAGCGTCGAGTTCACTCAACGCGGCGTTTAGTGAGCTCAACTCACTCAACGCCAACACCCAGCGGGGAAGGCGTCGAGTTCACGCGACGCCGCGTTGAGTGAGCTCCACTCACTCAACGCCAAATGACTTAACCGCAAAAAAACTCACTCTCGGGATGACGGCGTTTAGTGAGCTCCCCTCACTCAACGCTTTAGACTTAGCTAAAAAAAACTCTGCTAAACGGCGTTGAGTGAGCTCCACTCACTTAACGCCAAAAGACTTAGAAAAGTCTTCAGGCTAGATGGCATTGAGTGAGCTCCACTCACTCAATGCCAAAAGATTTAGAAAAGTCTTCAGGCTAGATGGCGTTGAGTGAGCTCCACTCACTCAACGCCAAAAGACTTAGAAAAGTCTTCAGGCTAGATGGCGTTGAGTGAGCTCCACTCACTCAACGCCAAAAGACTTAGAAAAGTCTTCAGGCTAGATGGCGTTGAGTGGGCTCCACTCACTCAATGCCAAAAGACTTAGAAAAGAAATCTACCAAGGCAGACGGTGTTAGTGAGCTCACCTCACTCAACGTTTTCAACGCTTTTACACTTAGAAAAAATCTAACCAAGCTGGCGGCGTTGAGTAAGCTTAACTCACTCAACGCTGTCAACGCCTAAGCCAAACTTGCACGGTGTTGAGTGAGCTCACCTCACTCAACGCTGTCAACGCTTTTGACTTAAAAAAACTGCCTAGAAAGACGGCGTTTTGTGAGCTCCACTCACACAACGCTGTCAACGCTTTTGACTTAGAAAAACTGCCTAGCCATACGGCATTGAGTAAGCTCCACCCACTCAACATTGTCAATGCTTTTGACTTAGTTTTAGTTTTTTAAAAATCTAAATCTTTGCCCTAGGCTCACTCAACGCTCCCATCCAGAGAACTAAAAAAAAATTCTAATTTCCTCTCTCCTACCCCTTCTACCCGGCTACAGCTTCCAACCAAGCTGGGCTAAAACTAGCAAACTAAAATCCTACCTCCAGCCACTATCTGGACACAAAACAGTGAATAAGAAGAGAGAGAATAAATTAATACTGGATAAGATTGAGCAAGATCTAGCTGGGATGAAAACTGCAGCAACCCTAGCTTCTAGGAAAAAGAAAGAATGAGCTACTATAACAAGATTAATTGGAGTAAAATAAAGGTTGGCAAGGGCAAAGAGCGCCACTTGCCTCTTCCTCCCTAGGTATGTATTTCTTGTTTTAGGGTTGCACTTTTATGTAACGGCCTGGTTTAGAGCTCAGAGGCTACCGCACCCAACCATGGTCCGCACAGCGTGTCTCGCCCCGTAGCCCGCTATAGGGTTGTAGCCCAGCGCCACCCCAACCCATCACTGGCATGTTTCTCAGCACAGTAGGTTGTTGAGGGCATGTTTCGAACCCGACACCTCCTTAACAAGGCGCCTTCAACAGCCCTCATCACCAACTGAGCTGCAGCACTAAACCGGGCCGTTACATAAAAAGTGCACTTTTTATATAATGGCCCGGTTTAGAGCTCAGAGGCTGCTGCACCCAACCATGGGTCGCACAACATGTCTCGCCCTGTGGCTCGCTACAGGGTTGCAGCCCAGCGCCACCCCAACCCATCACTGGCCTATTTCTCAGCCCAGTAGGTTGTTGAGGGCAGGTTTCGAACCCGACACCTCCTTAATAAGGCGCCTTCAACAACCCTCATCACCAACTGAGCTGTAGCGGGCCACGGGGCGAGATACGCTGTGCGGCCCATGGTTGGGTGTGGCAACCTCTGAGATTTAAACCGGGTCGTTACACCCCCTCATAATTACTTTTCGCTACATTCTATCATCATTCCATCAATATCTCAAATTTAAGAGCGGGGGAGTTCAGTTACGAATCAGAGAAGATCCCAAGGTAGCAAGGCAGTGCTATGCGACTGCCGTCAACACCATTTATTGGATGACGGAAGCTGAGGAGATTGGAAGGGAGATAGAAGAGTGAGCAGGGCCTAAGGGCAATGCTAAAGAGGTTGGGGAAGAGGTGATGAGGGAGTCAGCAATGCTTGGAAAGGAGAGAGAAAGATTAGAAAGTAAAAGAAAAGAAGGTTTGCACCCAAGAGGAAGGGGGTAGACGGGCTACTAGAAAGTAAGGACGGGGCGATGGAAGTGGAAGAGGCGAAGGAAGACGAGATACTCGTCCAGGCAGAGAGGGTAGGAGGCAAGTGAGAGGAGAAGTATAGGATGGAAGCATTAGAATAAGTGGTAGAGATGGAGGTCCTCACCAGGGAAGATAAGACAGAGAAAGTGCGAGTCAGCAAAGGGCTGAGCCCAGGAGACTAGGAGAGGATGCTAGAGTGCTTCTAGAGGAACGTCGACATCTTTGCGTGGAGTGCGGCTGACGTGTCAGGCATCGATACAGACGTGGCATGCCACCATCTGAACCTCGACCCAAAAACATACCTCATCCACCAGAAGAGGAGGTACGCTGGCACCAAGCTGGAGGAGCTCATCCGGGAGGAGGTGGATAAACTTCTCAAAACAGGTTTTGTATCGGGGATCCAATATCCAGGTTGTGTCTCTGATGTGGTAATGGTTAAAAAAGCAACGGACGGTGGAGGATGTGTGCCAAATTTTCTCTTTTAAAAAAATCATACCCTAAGGATTGTTATCCCCTGCCTCGAATTGACGCGCTAGTTGACTCAGTCGTCGATTTTTGTGATAAATTTTTTGGATGTTTTTTCAAGTTATCATCAAATTAGGATGCACCCATCCGATATCAAGGATTTCTCCTTCATCACAAGGGAGGGATGCTACTGTTATAAAATGAAGCCCTTCAGGATGAAGAATATCGGAGCGATATATCAAAGGATGATGGACCCGGTTTTTCAGGAGCAGAGGGGCAGAAACTGGAGGTGTATATAGATGACCTCATGGTAAAGAGCAAGGATTTGACCTCATGGTAAAGAGCAAGGATGTAAGCTCCTATATTTGGGACTTGGAGCAAACATTCGCCACCCTACGCAAGTTCAAGATGCAGTTGAATCCCTTGAAGTGTGTCTTCGGGGCCTATAGAGGGAGGTTCCTTGGTCAACTCCTCACCCCAGTAGGGATGGAACCCAACCCTAATAAGGTAAAGGCCATAATAGAGTTGGAGTCGTTACGAAGCACCAAAAAAGTCCAACGTTTGACGGGAAAGCTTGCATGACTGAGTAGATTCCTCTCCCAGGCAGGAGAGAAATGCTCACCTTTCTTCAAAGTACTACGAGGCAATCGAAAGTTCGAGTGGACAGATGTTGGGTATTGCATCCACAATAGACCTGATTTGATGAAGAGCCTGAACAAGCTAAGTTGAATTGAAAATGTATTTGACAATTCTATCAAGTTGTGCTTGCAGCTATTCTATGCTAAGTACAAACCAATGTCAGAGTGCAGTGGGTCAATATACACGGGTCTGCGCAACGTAATCCCTCGTTGTGTAGATCAGTGTGTTGATCCACGTGTGCTCTCTCTATTGGAGTGTACTTATTTTCAAGTACAGGGTCAAGGTAGATCAAGAGCAGAAGGAGCAAGGATGGGTCAAAGACCAAGCTATCAAAAGAAGGAAGGAGGAAAATTCTTCCAAGTAAGAATCGACAGGAGTCGTTAGTGATTCCCGCCGACTTCGACGGGAATCACTAAGTGACTCCCGCCGACTACTTCCGGCCGGCAAAGTTAGAAATTCTGTCAAGGAAGAATCGACGGGAGTCGGGAGTGATTCCCGCCGACATCAACGGGAATCACCAACGACTCCCGCCGATTTTGCCTTAGGCAGATTTCGCCGCTCGCTGGACCGATCCAGGCCGTCTTGCTCATTTCGGCCAAAACTCGGAATTTCTGAGGTGGGCCCCACAACGGTCTTTTAGGGTTTGCCTTTGGGTATAAATATGATGTTATTCCCATTGTCTACAACACACACCAGAATAGGAAAAACAGAAGAAGTCGGTCGTGACCTAGCCGATCGTAGAATCCGCCGATTGCACATCGCCGCTCGCAAGGTTGTCGTCACCGCTGATCTCAGCTCGTCTCTGATCTCTCGACGATAACACCGAGGCAAGCAGCCTGTCTCACGTGTCTCTCTCGAGATCTCTTGTCTTCCGATTCGTTGAATGAGACTTGTTCTCCCTTCCAAATCGGTTGAGACGTTTGATCCGACTGAGATCGTTCGAAGACCTAGCTTGCTTCGTCAAGAAGTTTGGACTTACAAAGCATCCCCGCCGCACTTGCTTGTCGCCGCCGATCTTGACAAGATCCATTCCAAGTGAGAAATTTGGTTGTGGACTCTTCGTACTTTTCGTGCAAGCTTCAACGAACGAAGAAGGACATCGGAATCTCCATAAAGCATTGTTTGTATTTTTATTTACATTCAATTCTATTGTAAAGGAATTTTCATTCCTATTTGTAATGGTTGGGTGCAACCCGTTGTGGTGGAGTTGTGACTCCGTTGTTGGAAGGGTTCCTTCCGTGGTTAGGGGAGCATTGCTCCTAGTGTGAGGATTGGATTTCAATCCGTTTGGAGAAGTGACCGAGTCGTCCCTTGGTGGGAGATAGGTCGAAGGGGGAAAGTGGACGTACCCAAATCGGGGAACCACTATAATTCTTTGTGTATTTTCTGTGTTTTGTTTGCTTACTTGTGCAGGTTGGTTTAATTCCGCAAAAGACTGCACGACACCTATCCCCCCCCCCCCCCTTATAATAAGGTGGATTAGGGTGACACTAGATACTTTCAATAGAGGATTGCAAGGAGGCTTTCCAAGCCTTGAAGAATCAACTCACCAAAGCTCCACTTCTCCAGGGGCCCAAGGAAGGCGAGGATCTTACTTTATACCTCAGAGTTGGGGTAGAGGTCATAAGTGTCGTACTGGATTGAGAGGAGGGTAAGAAGCAACTACCCAGCTACTATGTGAGCAGGGTCCTAAAGAAGGTAGAACTTCGATATCCGATCCTGGAGAAGTTGGTGTTTGTTATGGTCATCTCGGCCATGAAGTTCAAACCCTACTTCAAGCACATTCAATCCGAGTGGTGACAGACCACCCACTTCGTCAGATCTTTGAGGGGGCAGAACAATTGGGGAGACTCGCCAAGTGGTCCGTGGAGCTAAGCGAATTTGGCATCTCCTTTGTCCCTCGGCTTCAATGAAAGCCCAGGCGGTTGTAGATTTCTTAGCCGACTATATGGTTGAGGTAGAGGTCGAAGAGTCTTCACGTCCATCGCCTGGAGGCTATTGGTAGATGGAGCTTCAATAAAGCACTCCTTAGGAGTTGGGGTGGTTTTAGAAAGCTCCCAAGGAATGAGGATAGAGCAGGACGTGGCGATACATTTCCCTGTCACTAACAATTAGGTGGAGTACAAGGTTGTGATCACAGGCTTACGTCTGGCTAAGAAATTGGGAATCCAAGATATGGAAGTACTTACCGACTCAATGGTGGTGGCGTCACAGATTAGGGGAGAGTTTGAGGCGAGGAAATTAGTCCTCGTAAAGTATCTGGCCAAGGCGAGGGGGCTCATCAGGGGGTTTAGAGCCTTCTCTATTCAACACGTACTGCGGGAGGAAAGCGCCTGAGCTGATTGATTGGCCAAGTATGGGCCTCGGACAGGGGGTACTTTAATAGATTTATTGCACTCATCCATTGAAGAAGGAGATTTGATGGAGATAGACCAATGCCCCTCATGTGTGGATCCATTTGAGACTTTCTTAACCACAAGTAAATTTACGAAGAGGTCCTAGACAAAAAACATTTCAGACACAAGTCCTTATACTATCAGATGCTTGAAGAAGGATTGTACTGGATGACTCTTTCAGGTCTCCTAGCACGGTGCGTGGTCGAGGAGGAAGTTCCAAAGATCTTGAAGGAAATTCATTCTGGCGAGTGCGACAGTCATTTGGGAAGCAGGACCTTGGAGTCAAGGGTGGTCTGACAAGGGTATTTTTGGCCGCACTTGAGCAAAGATGCAGCGGAGTTCGCAAAAAGATATCCAAAGTGCCAACTGTTTGCCCCCTTCAGCTCATGTCAGCTCAAATACTCAGGAGTATCTCGACGTTTTAGCCTTTCGTGATTTGGGGAATGAACTTGGTAGGACCCTTCCCCTAAGCCAGTAGGCAAAGGAGGTTCCTCCTAATCATGATCGATTACTTCTCAAAGTGGTTGAAAGTCAAGGCGTTGGCCAAGGTGACCTCTCAAGTAATCTGTAACTTTGTGTGGGTGAGATAATCTACTAACACGGACTCCCTCAGGCCATAGTCACAAATAACATGCCAAAATTTGATGGTGAGAAGTTTGTCAATTTTTATAGCCAGCTAGGAATAGACCTCAGATTTACGTCTGTCCATCACCCTAGGAGCAACAAATAGGTGGAGTCTGCAAACAAAATTATCGTGAACTTATTTAAAAATAAGGTAGAGAAACTAAAGAGAAATTGAGTATAACAGCTTCCTTCGGTACTATGGGCTTTAAGAACTACTCCCAACATTGTCACGGGGGAGACCCCCTTCAAGTTCTCCTACGGCTGCAAGGCTGTGCTCCCAGTTGAGTTTGATGTCAAATCACCACGTGTGGTGGCAGCCAACGAGGGAGACGAAGAATGGAGAATAGAGAATGAAGATGAGATACAACTCTCATTGTACCTAGTGAAGGAGCTTCGTGACTTGGTTGTCGTTTGGCAAGAGGAAGTCAAATGGTGGATGGCCAAGTACTATAACAAATATATCAGGGTCAAGCAGTTCGAGAAAGTAGATCTCGTCATAAAAAAAGTAAATGCACCTGGGAGGTCAGCAACTGTAGAGAAACTCCATCCTAATTGGGAGGGCCCTACATAGTTGAGGAGGCGCTGAAATCGGGAGGGTACCGCCTCCAGAATATGGAAGGTGTATCTCTAAGTCACACTTGGAGTGTGGATGATCTCAAGTGTTTTTTTCCTTAGACTTTTGTAATGAAAGAAAAATATATTTTTATCATTAATGCCTCTTAGTCAAAGTGTTTAATTATTATTATTATTATAGTTTTATAATGTGTGTTTGAAGTAATAATCTTGAGAAGATCTCGTTGATCAGGCTCCCTCTAGCTGGCAGGGCCGGAAGTCACTCGGTGGTAGACTGAGATGTTACCCCAAGAAGATCCCGTTAACCAGGTTCCCCCAAATTGGCAGGGCCGGAAGTCACTCGGTGGTAGATTGAAATGTTAGCTCTGAGAGGATTGCGCTGACCAGACTCACTCTAGTTGGCAGGGCTGAAAGTCACTCGATGGTAGATTGAAAAGTTAGTCCCGGGAAAATCCCACTGACCAGGCTCACACTAGCTGGCAGGGTCGGAAGTCACTCGGTAGTAGATTGAAATGTTAGCCCCGAGAATATCTCGATGACTAGGCTCGCACTATCTAGTAGGGTCGAAAGTCACTCGGAGGTAGATTGAAATGTTAGCCCTGAGAAGATCCTGCTAACCAGACTCGTACTAGCTGATAGGGTCGGAAGTCACTCGGCGGTAGATTAAAATGTTAGCCTCGAGAAGATCCCGCTGACTAGGCTACTCTAACTAGCATGGCCAAAAGTCACTCGATGGTAGATTGAAATGTTAGCCCCGAGAAGATCCTACTGACCAGACTCACACTAGCTAGCAGGGCTGACAGTCACTTTGTGGTAGATTGAAATGTTAGCCTCGAGAAGATCCCACTAATCAGGCTCTCACTTGCTAGCAGGTACGGAAGTCACTCGAAGGTAGATTGAAATGTTAGCCCCAAGAAGATCCCGCTGACCAGACGCATACTAGCTAACAGAGCCGAAAATCACTCAACGGTAGATTGAAATGCCAGCCCCAAGAAATCCTGCTGACTAGACTCCCACTAGCTGGCAGAGCCGGAAGTCACTCGGTGGTAGATTGAAATGTTAACCCCGAGAAGATCCCACTGACCAGGCTCACACTATCTGGCAGGGCCGGAAGTCACTCAGTGGTAGATTAAAACGTTAACCCCAACAAGATCCCGCTGACCAGGCTCCCACTAGCTGGCATGGCCGGAAGTCACTCGGTGGTAGATTGAAATGTTAGCCTTAAGAAGATCCCGCTGACCAGTCTCACACTAATTGGTAGGGCCGGAAGTCACTTGGCGGTATATTAAAATGTTAGCCCCGAGAAGATCCCGCTAACCAAGTTCACACTAGATGACAGGGCCAGAAGTCACTCGACGGTAGATTGAAATGTTAGCACCTAGAAGATCCTGTGACAGCCCAACCTGCGTAAAACAAAATATTTATTTTTTCACGCGCTTATATATATATTTTCTCCCCGATGATGAAAAAGGCACAATTAATTTTCGACATAATTTTGATTTGTATATGTTGTTTTGGATTTGCTGTCTTGCTGGTTTAGTGGGCTTATTATTCCTTGGCTGAGTTGTACTTATGGGCTTGCTTTTGGGCCTTTTGAAGTGGGAATTATGGCTGGCGGTGTATTGTTGAGCTGGGCTTTATTTTGAAAGTGCTGGATGGATTAGGTGTTGGCTGTATTGCTTAAGTGTTTGCGGGAAATCACATTTGGCTCGGTTGATGGACATCTGGAGCGGTGATTTGGCTCGACGTTGCCGCTTCGCCGCTGATTTCACTATATAAATCGCGCCCGGGGCCGCTAACTTTCTCCCGCACGACTTCCGTCGACCTCCGACTTCTGCGATTTCCGTCTCCTTCCTCCTCTAACTGCCCTATTTCACCAGAGCAGTGCTTCTTCTTCTCCTTCTTCTTGCTTCCCGTGCCTTTGTGTGTTTGGGGCTGTCGGCATTTCACTGCTGTGCCGACCGGTTTCGCCGACGCTGCTTGCCTCCGACAGAGACTGTGCGGTTCTGCCGAGCCCTCTGTGCAATTGCTGTTGCTGCTACTGTTCTTCTTCCTCCTTCTCGACTGTGCTGCTGCTCTTCTACTAGGGCTGCTGCTGCTTCCTTCTTCTTCTGCGACTACTCTCTGCTCTTTTTCGGTACTGCCCTAATTTTCTCTGCTTCTCCTGATTCCTGCTATTCTTCAGCGGCCTTCTCTGCTTCTGGTCTAGGGTTCCGGCTGCTCCTGAGTTTCTCCAGTATAGCTGTTGCAACCGCAAGGTTGCCGCCGCTTCTTGCAGCTACTCTTGAGCTGTCGCCACCCTGCTGCTTTCTCCTTTGACTGGTTTAGTTTATGTGCTCTATTTAACTTTTGATTTTCATTTCTGATGTTGGGATATTATGTTGTGAGCCAAGTTTGGATTTATGCGTTGCCGGACAATGATTTTAAGAGGACGGGAAGTCCATTTGGAGGGATGGTTTTAGCCATTTTGAGGCATTATTGCGGTTGTTCGGCAAAGTATAAAAATGGATTTGGCTTGAATTGTTTAGCTTTCCGATGTTTATTAAACCCTTTATGCTCTATGCTACGTGTAAATTGTGACGCAACCCAATGAACGTACAGTGGTTTCCAAGATAGTCATAATTTTATGACTAACCCTTTGTGGATCCATTTTTTTAGACAGCGGAACCAACCTCAAGTGGAACATCCAGGAGCCTAGCAACTGAACTGGCAAAAGCAATAATCGAAGCGCGGGATTGGCACAGAGCTCGTTGTACTGGATCTACGTGTATATATTGTACAAAGTCCGTATAGTTGTTGTATCTTGCCTGTGATAAGCATGTAATATAGTAATATATGCAATAAAAGCCCTGATGGATGTTCTTTGTACTTGCTGTTGTGAACCTTTTATTCAAAACCGTTGTCCGATCCTTAATTGTGAAGAGCCCAGGATTTGGGTCTTTACAGATCCCTCCTGTAACATACCGACTTTTATTGGGTCACTAAAACCCTAGTGGACCCAGTAAAAGTGACTCGAAGCTCTACCCAATGCCCATAAGAGGTGGAAGGTGACCCTATTTGGGAACGTTGAGCTAATGAACTCTGATTTGAGTTCCATCAGTTCCTATGAACTCGTATAATTGATACGAGCGTGATGGGACTCGTTGCATTGCAATCTAGAGTCATATGGCTAATATGACCATTTTGAACTTTTTAGCGTGCCGCGACGCATGAATTTTGAATTTTTTCCAAACGAACTCTAATTTGACACCAGTCAATGACGTTGGATTTGTATGATCAATACGAAGTCAACGGAGTTTGTCCCAGTCAATTATGATAACATGTAGTCAATTTGTTGTCAAACCAAGCATTATCATGGACCGAAAAACGTATGCACACCAATTATTGCACGATACCCCAACTTTGACCCAACCCCCGATGGCTTGGACCAACTTTGACTTTGACCAGTAAGGGGGACCCACCTTAGGGTTGACTTTGGTCAAACCCTCAATTTTCCAAAATTTGAAATATTTTCCAAGAAAGGTTCCAATCCCTCATCACCAATTCTTTTGGGCTTCACCCCCTCCACTCTTTGGGCCTCTGATATCAGCAAATAACTAAGACGAATGAGCCATTCTAAGGCTCATCAACCCCTTCCCTTCTCTTTTCCCAAGCCCAACCAAGGCCCAAGCTTTTCCCATATCCTCTGATATTGCCAGTAGTTGTACCCTCTCCCCCTGATGAGTGGCACCTGGCCGAACAATTGGAGGGAGGAGAGAAGCACCTCCTCCTATCAGGCTTAATCCTACACCGACAGTAAAGAATGGAAGGGCTTCTTCTTGCCTATATATAGGCCTCTCTCCCTCCAGATCTTCTCACACAACTCAGGAGAGCCCAAGACTAGCCCACATGAACCCTAGGCCGCCGGAAAATCCAAACCAAATCCTGCCAACACCGCCACCCTCCCATGGCAGGTCAGCAGGCTCCTCCCAAGCTCCTCTACGACAGGTAGAAATCTTTTCCCACCTCCTTCCCCACTCTTCTAATGTGGTGCATGCCCCTACTGGCGGCCGAAGCGCCGCCGGCACCACCCGACCCAAGCTCCAGGTCGGGTGGTGACCGTGTGTGGTGACCACCGCCCAACGTCGGCGGTGGCGCTGGAAAGGTGTTGCATCACTAGGGAAGACCATCCCCGACGACGAAGGGTAGTGGTGCTACCGGAATTCGCCGCTTTGGCGGTACCCGAGAAAAATATTTTTTCTCTGTTTTTGTTGGAACCCCGCCTTGTTTAGGGTTGATTTAGGCTAGGTTCACTATTAGGACTCTCAGATGACCCACATTGAATATTCTAGGGTCATAAGTCTTTATCAGGGTCTAGGTCAAGTTAGCAAACCTAGAGTGATTGGTTTTCACTTTCAGAAGGCTTAGAGACAGAAGACCTCTGAAGAAAGCAGTTTTCTAAGAGTCAGAAAAAGCGTTCGATGATAGCTGAACTCAGCTCGACGATCGTCGATCTCAGATCGACGAACTCAGAGTTTCTTCTCTGAGTTGAGCTCGACAAAAGTTCAGCTTAGATCGACAATTTGTTAGCTTATACCAGAAACTCAGCTCGACGAAGTGTTATCTCGGCTCGACGAATTTGGAGCTCCATTCGACGATTTTCTACCTCTTGTCTGTTATCTTCAATTCGACGATATTAGATCTCAGGTCGATGAAATTTGTTGAGTTTGACTATATTCTCTCAGATTCAGTTCGACTATTTTCTCTCAATTTCAGTTTGACTAAGACAGAAGTTTTTCAAATTATGTTATGTCTGTAATGCTCTGGTAATTAATGCTCAATATTCTTATGAATATAGTCGTTCCATGGAAGTATTAATTATGGTTTTCACATAGTTATTACTTGACTTATTTACTGGAACAGTTGAGGAAATTCATTTAATACAAATTCTAGTCGTTCAACTCCCAAATTTTCTGCAGCCAAACAAGGAAAAAGAATTCAAAATTCAAATGCTAAAATCTGCAAGGATTATATATAAAGTTTTTCTTTTTCAAGACAGTAAGCAGTAATACATACAGAAAATAAGAACACACAGAAAAAAGGCATTCAGGAATACATTCTTATTTCAGGAATTTTCAAGGGACAAATCATCAACATCTGTCTGAACGTTTCCTGAAGATCTTCAAGCAGTCTGAAGGTCTACACCCTAAGCAAAGCTCTCTTTCTCCTGAACCAGTCTACCACTCAGGGGGAGCTTTGACAACAACACAATCCACTAGTCTTCACTCAGATTGTTGACAGAGAAGAACATCATCTTTACTTTCTTTCACCACTGTAAAAGGGTTGTTAACTCCTTTCAAAAGTTATCATTTGGTTGTCAAGTCTCCTGATCAAAAGATTTTGTTTGGTTTTTGGGCACCTGGTCAAAATCTCAAAAGGTTGCAAGGTCTCCCTTAGAAAATAGATCTTGTGGTGGTAGGGCACCTGATCAAAAATATGTAGTGTATTCCTACTAGGGTGATAGAAGAGTGGATGTACCCAAGTTTAGGGGAACTACTATAAAATCTTTGTGTCGTTTGATTGCTCTATTTTTTATTTTCTCCATGCTGTGATTTTTGTTTTTTTGTTTTCTGCCCTTCTATATATAGTTATCACTTATTTTAATCCGCAATAAAAATTAATCAAAAGTTTTTAAAAATCTATTCACCCCCCTCTAGAGTTAGTGTGATTTATCCTCCCTCAGGACCATCCAGAGTCGGAGTATCCGCCTCTCCTAAAATTTGTTGACGAATCATGTCATACGAGTCAGGAAGGCGAAGTAAGTAGCAAAACATAAGAAGCTCCTAAAAGTGTTTATGTTGCTCAGCAAGATCAACAGAAAAAGGACGATGCTGAAGAAGTTCAACACCGAGAGTTTGAACCTCCTGATACGCAACAGCAGGAGTCATGACGGGTCGAGCAAAAAGATCCGCATATAAAGTATAAATGCGCGAAGTTTGTGCGCCCTTGGAGTACAAAGCAACAAGATGATTCCATGCAGCCTTGACCGTCTGATCATGTCTAATGACAGGAAGACATTCATAAGACAAACTGTTGGCCAACCAGGTACGAACCAAAGCCTCGATCACATCCCTATCATGAAAAAAAGCAGAGCCAACGGGAAGGGGATCATCAGACAAATGATGGCGCTTACGCTGAGAGCGTAACAGGAAAATAAAATACACACTCCAGTTCGGGTAATTTGGACCTGTAAGCTTAGAAACAGTACCCAAATTACCAGAAGTAGAAGTAGAAGAAAGAGAGAGAGGAGCGGACACAGTATAAGAAGAAGATGGAGTGTCCATAGAGAACAGCAACAAGTCGTCCGGTGTAACCAAACAAACCGCGCGAACAAGAAGAAGAGAAAGAGACCTCGCGAGCAAAGGCAACAAACCGCGCAGGAAGAGAACCAACCTGCAACAAACAACCCGCAAGGGAGGACAGGGCAAACAACAACGAAGCCGCGCAAATAGGGAAAACTGCGTGAAAGAATATAAGGCAAAGGGACAAGTCGCAGGAAAAGCGACAAGCAAGGGAGGGCAGGGAGGGAACAAGAAAAGAAACCGCGTGAACAGAATAGAAGTCGCACGAATAGAAAAGAAGTCGGAGACGGTTAGAAAACAAACCGCAAACAAAAAGGAGCAAAGAACCGTTTATCTCTGATACCAAGTAAAAAGAGATAAATAAATGCAAATTTTATTGCTCAAAAAAGATAATTATTACATAGGTATGCTCACTTATTTATAGAAAACGGGAAAGATGAGAGAATATAACAAACGATGTGAGACTAAATACAAATCGCGCTGCCAGAGCGGTTTGACACAATCAAACCGCCCAACTATACAAAGATTACAAAACGGCACAGCCTTTGAACACCCGCGGCGGCTAACACCCAGACTGCAGAAGCGGTTAACAACAGGCCGCTGCCGTTAACTCCCAGTCCGCTGCAACGGCTAACTTCTGGACCGCTGCTGCGGCTACCCACCTGACCGTTGTTGCGGCTAACCTCCAGACCGCAGCTGTGGCTAACCTTCAGACCACTGCTGCGGCTATTCTCCAGACCGCTGTTGTGGCTAACCTCCAGACCGCTGTTACGGGTATCCTCCAGACCGTTGCTACGGCTCCGCTGCCACCATGCCCGCCAACACCATGCCAAACAAAGTCTTTTAATTTTATGGGTAATTTCGTATTGATCCTTTAACTTATATTTGATTCAAATGAGTCGTCCCTTCTTTTTTTGCTTCTATCTCAAATAAGTCTTCTTTAAAGGTTTTCGTTAAATATTAACGGAGCAGTCGTATTATTACTTCTCATTATTATTCGGCCAAAACCCTCCCTCCACGCAAACTATTGCCCTCACCGCAACCCCTCACCCCCGCCGCAAACCCTCGCCCTCGCCGCAAATCCTCGGTTACGGCTTCGGCCATCGCTGCAAGCCCTCACCATCACCACAAACCCTCTCCCTCGCCGCAAACCTTCCAACTAGCCACGACCTAGAGATCATTGCTCTTCCTCCATCGCCGAGCAGAAGCCACGCTTCTTCTTCCTCCATTGACGAACCTGTCCCCCATCTTCCTACATATTTGAATGAGTTTGAATTTCTGACCAATGAAAATCAAGGACTCATTTGAAAGTTGAAAAAAAAAGAAATCTATTTGAAACAATACCTATAATTTATGGACCTATTTCACTATTTTGCCGGGTTTTATTTCAGGAATCGCATAGGGCTGAAATGTAAATACAGAGGGGGATTTGTGCACTTTCTCATGGGAATTTGACTTGAAGACTTCCTTGATTTCTAAACCGAACTTGACCCGAAGATTTCCCGCGGTGACTTGACTTGAGACGTCTTCATTAATTATTTTCTCCATGCAACTCTGTTAAAGAGTTTTTTGTACTTTTTTTTTATGCTTATCTTTAAAATATCGGAATGACTCCTCTGAATGTGTAATAGAAATTATTTTATTATAGATTTTTGGAAGGAGTAATTAAGGTTGAGTAAATTATATGATATTTTACTAGCATTATCTTCATCTAAAGTGACAATTTCCATAGCGAGCACCAAACACAACTTTAAGCTTCGTTTGGCACAGTCAGTGGCGGAATTAGGATTTTGAAGTCGTACGGGCACAATATAAGTACTGTGTAGAGATATTTTTGTAAGGAAAATATTGAACACAATATTACAATCAAAAATTGAACACAAAATTACAAAAGAAAGATTTAGATCTGAAAAAATTACAATTCAATAAGATAGTTTCCGTTGACACATGCTCTGAAAACGTGAAATAATAGTTTCTGTTGTAATAGTATCGACAACTTCTTTTTCAATGTAAGAGACCAAGCAATCATTCATCCATTCATCCCCCATTCTATTTCGCAACCGATTCTTTATGATCTTCATTGTAGAAAATGTTCTTTCAACAGTAGCTGTAGCAACTGGTAAGAGGCAAGCCAATTTCAACAATCTAAAAACTAACTGATAGTGATTATCTTTTTTTAATTCAACCATTTTTTCAGAAGATCACTAATTCCTTTAACATCAGAAAATGTGTCTGTTGATGTAGATCGCATATCAAAAATATATATGTCTAGTTGTATTTCAAGTAACTGCAACTCTATTGGCGTAAAATCATACGGATATAATGCAGCAAGATGAAGTAATTTTTGTTTATCATAAGAACTAAAATGATCCTTTGAGTTTAGACAAGCAACACATAAAAGTAATTCTGTGTTTACTTCATCAAAGCGATCATTTAACTCATTTAGCATCCACTCAAGCACTGCATTAAAAATTTCAATCATAAAATAATATTTATTTGTAATCTCACGTGCATTGCATCTTGATCTATCTTGCTGAACAAACTTCTCTTCCATATTAACAACTTCTATGTCATATTTTCTACAGAAAGTTGAGACTTCGACCATAAATATTTCTCACTTGGCTTCATCATTTCTCATCTTCAATAATAATAGTTTTGACAATTTTACGAAATGCATTGCATTTACAATATCTTGATTTTTCCTATGCAATGCTTGTGATAGTTCATTTAATTTTGACAAAATATTTTTCATCAAATGAATAATAAATGCAAATTTGAAAGTCAAGATAACTTGAACAAGTGCGTTTGTCATTCCTCTTTGGTTTCCATCTACCCCATCAACTATGATAATCTCCAGCACATCAACAATAGAAGAGAACATGCGAATAAAATTTAAAGCTGTGTCATAATGTGACCCCCACCTCGTGTCACCAGCGCGTTTGAGCTCTAAAGGTTGATTCAACCCTCGTCCACTTTCCATGTCCCCACATCCAAGCTCTGTAGCAACTCGATCAACTTCCAAGGCTCTAAGAGAATTACGGCATTTGCAAGAGCCACCAACAACATTCATTACTGTGTTAATAAGTGTGAAAAGCTCAGCAATATCAGAATTTTTTTCTGCAACAGCTACCAGTACCAATTGCAACTGATGTGCAAAATAGTGAACATAAAAAGCGCAACTATTTTTATTCAAAATTAAAGCTTTTAACCCCCTAAATTTTCTTTCATATTGCTAGCACCACATATCCCTGCCCACGTAATTTAGAAACATTAAAACCATATCTCATAAATAAAAGATCTATAGCTGTTTTAAGGGATAACGCGGAAGTATCTACTACATGAACAAACCCAAGAAGACGTTCTGTGATCGTGTCATTGGAATTAACATATCGTAAAATAACAGACATGTCCGTCCAATTTCTTGAACAATTTTATTTGTTGTCTCTATTGCAATTGCTGATACTATTTCTTTTTGAATCTTAGGCGATGTAAGTTGACAGTTTTGAGGAGTATTTTGTAACACAACTGAGTTGATGTCATTATTATGTGATGCAAGAAACTTCAAAAGCTCAAGAAAATTTTCACTTTTGGTAGACTCTTTAGTCTCATCATGATCACGAAAGGACAATCCTTATCAAAAAAGAAATCTAACACAATTGATTGAAGCATATAAACGAGCGCGATAATCCAAACTTTGTTGTTCATCTTGTCTTGCAAAAGCAATTTGAATACCTTATTTTTGATTCATCAAAGACTCGCAGAGTTTTCTAAAAACATTGTGTGGAGTAGTGTGACTTCCGACATGTCTGTCCAATACTGATTTATCTTTCCAATTTCTGAAGCCTCTCGTGGTAAAAGTAGGCTCACAACCCCTTTGAGAAAAAATATAACAGTAAAGGCAAAATACTGAATATTTTCCTTTGTTATATTCTAACCAGCCTTTAAACTCATTAAACCAATTCTTATTAAAGCGTAGAGCTTTGTTTCCGATTTCTATTTGGGAAAAACTTTCTAGATGAGGTTGATAAGGATCCTTTTGCAAATAATATCTTCGTATAGACTCTTGAATGTTTGCATCGTAGAAGTTAATATGAAGTCTTAAGCCCGGGTCTGAAGGTAGATCTTCAGTTTTGAACTCGTCTACGCGGCTTCTTTTACCAATTGCAACTAACTCCTGAGAATCTAACAAACTTTAACATGCTCCTTTTTTAGAAAAAAATTTCTCCATTGCACTAACACAAACGCTACATAAAATTGACGGGACATTCCCGTTAGCGTGACTAGAACTAATCGATATGCACATCACAAACATCACCGATCCGGGCTTACCGTCACGGGTAGGCTTCACACAGCATGCCTAAATCCAGACTCGTATGTCAGATTACTAATGCAAAAAATATATCGGGGACGGACACAATCGACCCGGAGGTTCGCAATGAACCGAGGAAGACACAGATCGCGTCCAATTGAAGGTCGGTGGCCCTCCTAAGCAAACTAAAACAGAAAACCGGGGAACAAGAGTAATTACCAATGGTGTGTTCCAGCAACACAAGACGATTGGAGCTCCAAATCAACCCTTCACGATGGATTCCAACAACACAATGGTGTGTACCTAATATTAAAATGCTCGAAGATTAGCACAATGGTGCGTCCAAATCAACCCTTCACAGAAATCTTGACAGAAATCAATACAGATTTCACACAGAAATCTGAACTGAAAGAGTGAAATCAGTCCAGTTTTCACAGAAATCTGGACTGAAATCAGTCCAGATTTCACACAGAAATCTGGACTGAAATCAGTCCAGATTTCACATACCAGATTTCACAGAAATCTAGATGATTTCACATTGAAGAAGAGGACTGATTTCACAGCAGAAGAAGAAGAAAAAGACTGATTTCACAGAAGAAGAAGAAGAAGATTGATTTCACAGAAGAAGAAGACTTATTTCACAGAAGAAGAAGAAGACTGATTTCACAGAAGAAGAAGAAGACTGATTTCACAGAAGAAGAAGAAGAAGACTGATTTCACAGAAGAAGAAGAAGAAGTAGTACCGACGGCCACGGGAGCCGGAGTCGGAGCAGGTAGCCGCGACGGGAGCCGGAGTAGGTAGCGGCAACGGGAGCCGGAGCCAGAGTAGGGAGCGGCGACGGGATCGGGAGCCGGGAGCGGCGACGGGATCAAGAGCAGGAGGAGCAGGGAGCGGAATGAAATGAAACCTAATTTAGCGATAAAAAATCCAATCGGTCGCGTGCCCTATCGTGCCCAGGGATAGTTCCGCCCATGGGCACAGCAGTGGCGGTTGTAAATGTATGGGTTAAACAGTCATTCGTTAAGGACCACCTTACAAACTTCTTCCGTTTGAACATAAAAGTGGATGAAGTTTTTTAGGTGTGGGCGTTAACGAATGACAGTTTAACTCTCATGTTCATGACCGCCATCATCGTGTCAAATAGTGTCATATTAGTCTACAAATTCTGATAATGGATCTGCGATTTCAAATTAATTAATTTTTTCAAGATTGGAATAAAAAGAATCTAAGGGGCCTTCAAATATCTTGTTAAGTTTTTTATCCGCCTATATCACTTGATGTTGGGGTAGAGATGAAGCTAGTAAGTGGGATCAAAGCCCCTGCAAATTACTCTGAGCGAGCACCTGTGTGACGTCGTATCGTATTGGAAAGTATGCACGATACATAACCAAAACACAACACAATAATAAAAGAAACACAGATTTTAACGCGGAAACCTTAAAGAGTGATAATCAAAGGGATGATTGGAGTACAAAAGTTTGAACCAGATCTATATGAATCAATTCTTGATTTTGGATGAAACAGATCCGAACCAATCAGAGTTGTACCTCTACAAAAAGATTGTGAGTTTGTGTTTACCAACGTCATCTATTCCGAGTCAAATTATAATTGTATAACCAGTAATTCATCGAGATCAAAAATGCCTGAGAACGGCTCAGAAGATCTCGCTCAGCAGGACCTCGCCCAACAAGGGTTAGTACAGAAGACCTAGCCCAGTTGGAACGAGCTTCGAAGACCTCGTCCAACAAAAATGAGTGTAGAAGCCTTGGGCGAGCTCAAATTTTCACCTTGACTCAGACTGTTTAGGCCTGTGAATATCATATTGGTTAAGGCGGGAGCGGCTATTCGCAGACCATACCTTCTCACATTTTGATTTGCTTATAAATAAGACACAAGTAGAAGACACCTTATAACCCCCCCCCCCCCCAGATTAGACGAGTTCAGTGTCTGCCTCTCCTGTGTCAAGCTCAGTATTAACTTTAGTAGGGGAAGTTCCTATAGACTTTCAAGTGTGTGGCGGGACTTCAACGTTGCAGCATGCGGGTTATTTATAGGTAATTCGGAGTAGTTTCTTGTGCTCTTTTGTATCTTCTCTCCGTGTCTCATCCAGGTCAATCAATAGGCCAGTAATCTTAGATCACCCCCAAAGTCGAGCAACAAGAATCAATTTTTATGATTCTTGTTGTGGTCTAACTCGACGTCCCGGTCGAGCCGGAATGACCTGGACCGCCTTAGCTCTCGGAACGGTCGAGCGCTCACACAGTCAATGAAGTAGGTCAATCGTACACACAGAGTTTTAACGTGGAAAAACCCCTCAAATGGGTAAAAAATCACGTGACCGGATCTGTGCAGGTCAAAGACCACTATTTCATGGCTGTTACAGCTTATATGAGAAATCGAGGGTGACAGGGCACCTCTCGTTATAGTTTTAAGGTGAGAGAACACTTGGCGTGCGGCAGACGACAGACCGTCGCGTTGGCAGTTAGTTACAAATTGCACTTGGTGTTGATGGGCTTCGTTTAGCGTCTTGCTGATTCTGAACATGGGAGCGGAGCATCTGGACTTGTGGTTGCGGAGGCCACTTGGAAATTAAGAGATTGAGCTTCGTTGGATGGCTTCAACTTGCCTCGTACGTGGCCCAGATGCGGCTTGGGTGTGTCTCGGGTGCTACTCGTAGGAAGAAGACGACTCAGATGTGGCTTGGGTGCAGAATTCAGCCCGGGCGTCCGCTCCCTCGGCCGCCGTCAGCGACCAAAGGAGGGAGCAGCCCGGGCGGCCGCTCCCTCGGCTGCGGCTAGCGGCCAGGAGAGAGCGGCCCGAGCAGCCGCTCTTTCGGCCGCGGCCGGCGGCCAAAGAGGAGCGACCCGCGCCACCGCCCCCTTGGCCGCGGCTGGCGGCCGAGGGAGGGCGGCTCGGGCGGCCTCTCTCCCGGCCGGGCTGGCGGCCGAGGGGGAGTGTCGGCCGAGGCCGGCTCGGCGAGAGAAGGCGGGTGGTCGGCGGCCGAGGAGGAGGTCGGCCTCCCCCCCCCCCCCCCCCCCCCCCGTCGGCAAAGTGGGGTTCGCGATTGTTTGCCCACTACGCGTGATGGGATAGGCGCGCGGGGGATCGCACGCGGTGATCGTGCGTGTGGTCAACCCCATGATCCCACTACTTTTGAGGTGAAGATCATGGGTGCGTGGTTATGTGCACACCTATTCTTATAAAATGGGTCTCATCCCTAACAATTGTCCCTCAGACATTGTTGCACGGGACCGGCTCGGACAAAAAAAAACAAGGATCTTTCTCTGCTCATTATTTACGGTGGCGGCGATGGCGAACGGCAAAGGACTTGAGATGGCGAGTAGTGGCGCCCTGCAAACTCGGGTAAAAATATTAAAATATGCTACGGTGGAGGAGAGGCGACGAACGTGCACGGAGAAGGAAGCTGGCGCTCCCGTGCTCGCGGCGGTGCATGCAGGTGCGCGCGCACGGGCACGTGTGTGCTTGGCCGCGTGCGAGCGGGCGAGCGCGCGAACGCGTGCATGATTGCGCGCTGGCGCGCCCGCGTAGACGTGCACGGGTGCGCGCGCAGGCGCCCGCGGGTCTGATAGCCAGCGTGGTCGTGTGAGCACGTACGCGCCTTGCCGAGCACGCGCACTCGCGCCATGCCGCGCGCAGGCGTGCACACACGGCCGGGCGCAGGCCTGTGCCCCCATCCGTGCAGGCCGCGCGCGGGTGCGTGCACGGGGGCTTGCTGTGCACAGGCGCGCTGGGCCAGAACGCGTGCACGTTTTATTGTGCGTGCTCCTGACAGCGTGCAGGCACCTGCGCGACTGCGCCCCCCGGCATGAGTGCGTTCTTCGGCGCATCGTATGGCTTTGATTTTATTGGGCGACGCGCCTTTATGCGCGTGACGGGAGCGGGTGACTTTCGATTTGCAGACTTTTCATCTAATTTTTATTTTAAATTTTTTATGTCAAGGATCGAAGCGTACCGCGAGACCGATGAGTCTTTGCTCCTCCCTTACCGACGATCAGGTTACGATTTGGAGGAGAAAGTTTGGTCTGTCCTTCGATCTATAAGTGAAGATACCGCGTGTTGAGGAGAGGGTCCAAAATCCCACTCGTGGTTAGTTGACGATTTGTGAGACCACTTTGAGATCGGGTTTCTGATTTCCCCCATGCGAGGAAGTGATCGAGATTCTGAATTTTTGCGGCATGCCGACATAAGGGGAAAAGAAGCAGAATCACTGGAAGAAGGGAGAACAGGAGAAGGAGAAAAGAATGGAGCATCCTCAAAAAAAGTGACATCTGCAAAAACATACTGTCGGCGGAGAACGGGATCATAACACCTATATAATTTTTGTGTTGGACAATAACCCAAAAAGATGCACTTAATAGAATGAGGAGATAGTTTGTCACGACCAGAAGAAAGAGAATGGACAAACATTGTGCATCCAAAGACACGAAAAGGTAAAGGAAATGAAATCGCATCAGTATATAAGATAGAAAAAGAAGTCCGTCCATGGAGAACCGATGACGGAACTCGATTAATAAGAAAATAAGATAAAAGAATAACATGACCCCAATAAGACTTGAGAATGTGCAAATGAGTGAGAAGACTACGAGCTACATCCAAAAAGATGGCGATTCTTTCATTCAGCAACGTCATTCTGTTGAGACGTGTAAGGACAAGTAGTCTGATGAACAATGGCATGATGCATACAGAACGATGTAAACTGATGACTAAGGTACTCCTTAGCATTATCAGATCAAAGAATTTTAATAGGGGTATCAAACCGTGTACGAATCTCATTATAAAACACAGTGAAAAAAAAAATCAGAGCGTTCGTGGAGCAAATATAACCACGTACAAAGAGAAAAATCATCAATAAAAGTAACAAAATACAAACTACCCCTACCAACAGTTTGATTAGGAGCGGGACCTCATATATATGAATGAATAAGTTCCAAAGGACGAGAAGAAATACGTCCACGCTTAGCAGGAAAAGTAGACCGGTGATGTTTGTCAAACAGACAAGCCTCGCAATGAAGAGAAGAGTCTCTTCGAGGTAAATCAGGCAGAAGCTGATAAAGAATCCAAGAAGGAGGATGTCCAAGCCGAAGATGTCACTGAAGTAAAGAAGAAGAGACAGAGAAAGCAGAAGTATTAAGATAGAACAAGCCGTCACTTTCAGTCCCAGTAGCAATCGTCTCCTTTGATTGAGGAACCTGAAAATCACAAGTAAAAGTAGTAAAAATAACTTCACAATTCAGCTGTTTGCAAAGAGCTGTGACAGAAAGAAGATTGCACGGAAAATTTAAGATATAAAGAGTGTCCTGAAGCTGAAAAGAATGAGTAACATGCACTGTGCCAGACCCATGAACCGTAGAAGGAGAACCATCATCAATAAGAACCGGAGGTAACCAGTTACTCTTGTCAAGAGAAGATAAAAGACGAGAATTCCTTGTCATATGATTAGTAGCACTAGAATCAATGAGCTACCTACCCGTAGTAGCCAACTGAGCAGCACCAGAAGTTGCAAGGGAAGAAGCAGTTTTCTTGGAGGAATCAGCTGAAGCAAGACGGAGGTGAGGATGTTTGGCCCAGCAACGATCAACCAAGTGGCCAACTTTGGCACAATGAGAACAGAGAAACATAGAATAACTACGACCTGCAGTACGGTCACCTCGACCACCAGAGTTGTCATGACGAGCTGGATGAGCAACAATATCAGGAGAAGGATAGGGAAGCCAAGGACACTGAAGCATAGTCATAACAACGGAAATACGAGCAGCAATAGCATCCAGAGTCGGATTATCCATCTCTCCTAGAATTTGTTGACGAATCATGTCATATGAGTTAGGAAGGCGAAGTAAGTAGCAAACCACAAGAAACTCCTGAAAGTGTTTATGTTGCTCAACAAGATCAACAGAAAAAGGACGATGCTGAAGAAGTTCAACATCAAGAGTTTGATCCTCCTGATACGCAACAACAAGAGTCATGACGGGTCGAGCAAAAAGATCCGCATATAAAGTATAAATGCACGAAGTCTGTGCACCCTTGGAGTACAAAGCAGCAAGATGATTTCATGCAGCCTTGACCGTCTGATCATGTCTAATGACAGGAAGACATTCATCAGACAAACCGTTGGCCAACCAGGTACGAACCAAAGCATCGACCGCATCCCAATCATCAAAAAAAGCAGAGCCAACTGGAAGGGGATCATCAGTCAAATGATGGCGCTTACGCTGAGAGCGTAACAAGAAAATAAAAGACACACTCCAGTACGGATAATTTGGACCTGTAAGCTTAGAAGCAGTACCTAAATTACCAGAAGTAGAAGTAGAAGAAAGAGAGAGAGGAGCGGACACAGTGGAAGAAGATGGAGTGTCCATAGAGAACAACAAGTCGCCCGGTGTAACCAAATAAACCACACGAACAAGAAGAAGAGAAAGAGACCTCGCGAACAAAGGAAACAAACCGCGCGGGAAGAGAACTAACCCGCAACAAACAACTCGCAAGGGAGGACAGGGCAAACAACAGCGAAGCCGCGCGAATAAGGAAAACCGCGCAAAAGAATATAAGGCAAAGGGACAAGTCGTAGGAAAAACGACAAGCAAGAGAGGGCAGTGAGGAAACAAGAAAAGAAACCGCGCGAACAGAAGAGAAGCCGCACAAATAGAAAAGAAGCCAGAGACGGTTAGAAAAGCAAACCGCGAACAAAAAGGAGCAAAGAACCGTTTAGCTCTGATACCAAGTAAAAAGAGCTAAATAAATACAAATTTTATTGCTCCAAAAAGATAATTATTACATAGGTATGTCCCCCTTATTTATAGAAAACGGGGGAGATTAAAGAATACAACAAACGATGTGAGATTAAATACAAGTCGCGCGGCCAGAACTGTTTGTCAACACAATCAAATCGCCCAATTATACAAAGAATACAAAACGGCACAGCCATTGAACACCCACGGTGGCTAACACCCAGACTGCAGAAGCGGTTAACAACAGACCGCTGCGGTTAACTCCTAGTCCGCTACGACGGCTAACTTCTGGACCGCTGCGGCGGCTACCCACCTGACCGCTGCTGCGGCTAACCTTCAGACCGCTGCTGCGGCTATTCTCCAAACCGCTGCTGTGGCTAACCTCCAGACCGCTGCTGCGACTATCCTCCAGACCGCTGTTGCGGCTAACCTCCAGACTGCTGTCACCATGCCCGCCACTATCATGACAAACAAAGTCTAAAACAATAAGACAATATTTGACAAATGTTAATGTTTCATCAAAGACAATTTTTGTACACCGATCATCCAACTATGTTATTAGAAGAGAAAAATATTATTATAAGAAAACATTCCCACCCTCTCACACCCCTCAAACAACCAGATTCCTGGCATTGAATTTTATATTTTTGGAATATATATGTTTTTTTTGGCAAAATAATCAAATCAGTCCTTTAATTTTAGGGATAATTTCATATTAATCCCTTAACTTATATTTGATTCAAATGAGTCGTCCATCTCTTCTTTTTTTTTTTTGCTTCTATTTCAAATAAGTCTTTTTTTTAAAGGTTTTCGTTAAATATTAACGGAATAGTCTTATTATTAGTTCTCATTATTATTCGGTCAAAACCCTCCTTCCACACAAACCCTTGCCCTTACCACAACCCCTCACCCTCGCCGCAAACTCTCGCCCTCGCCACAAACCCTCGCTCGATCACAACTTCGGCCATCGCCGCAAACCCTCGCTCATGGCTTCGGCCATCGCCGCAAACCCTCGCCATCGCCGCAAACCCTCTCCCTCGCCGCAAACCTTCCAACTAGCCGCGACCTAGAGATCATTTCTCTTCCTCCATCGCCGAGCAGAAGCCACACTTCTTCTTCCTCTATTGACGAACTGTCCTCCATCTTCCTCCATATTTGAATGAGTTTGAATTTCTGACCAACGTGAAAATCATTCACATTTTTTTAATAATCATAAATAGCTGTCATACAAAAAATATTCACAAATGATTAAAAAAGGGCGCTGATATCCGCACCGTAGTTTTGACTAGTCGCACCGCACTCTTTTAATTTTTCGCGTTTTTTAATAATCATAAATACGTCTTGGTACATGCATTTTTAGGAAAGTGTTCAACACAAAAGAAAAATATATGTACAAGGTATTTTTTTCAAAAGGCACGAAAAATTAGGAGAAAATACGATGTGACTAATCAAAACTGCGGTGCGGATATCAGCGCCCTTAAAAAATGAGCATTCCCGTTTGAGTGAATTGAAATAAAGTTAAAGGTGTTAATTTTAGGGTGATGTTATTAGCACTGCAGTTTTTGGCTAGTCGCACCGCATTTTCACCTAGGTTTTCGCGTCTTTTGGAAATACGCCTTGTACATGCATTTTTAGAAAAAGTGTTCAACACGAAAGTTGTAGATCTCGACGAGATCTACAACTTTCGTGTTGAACACTTTTCCGAAAAATGCATGTACAAGACGTATTTCTAAAAGGCGCGAAATTTCCAAAGTACGCATTGTACATGCATTTTTAGGAAATGTGTTCAACACGAAAGTTGAACACCTTTTCTAAAAATGCATGTACAAGGCGTATTTCCAAAAAGCGCGAAAACCTAGATGAAAGTGCGATAGGACTAGCCAAAACTGCAGTACTAATAACAGCGCCCTTTTATGACTAATTTTAAATGAACTATAAAGTTAAAGGGCAAAATTTAAAAGGACCTATTTGAAACAATACCTTTAATTTATGAACCTATTTCATTATTTTGTCATTTTATTTTCAGGAATCGCATAGGACTGAAATGTAAATACAGAGGGGGATTTGTGCGCTTTCTCATGGGAATTTGACTTGAAGACTTCCTAGCTTTCTAATGCGAATTTGACCCGAAGATTTCCCGCGGTGACTTGACTTGAGACGTCTTCACTAATTAGTTTCTCCATGCAACTCTGTTAAGAGTTTTTTGTATTTTATTTTTATGCTTATCTTTACAATATCGGACTCTGATACTCCTCATAAATGTGTAATAGAAATTATTTTATTATAGATTTTTGGAAGGGGTAATTAAGGTTTGAGCAAATTATATGATATTTTACTAGCATTATTTTCATCTAAACTGGCAATTTGTGTAGCGAGAACCAAACACAACTTTAGGCTTCGTGTGGCACAACGGTGGTGGTCGTAAACGCATGGGTTAAACGGTCATTTGTTGAGAACCACCTAACAAACTTCTTAGATTTGAACATAAAGTGGATGAAGTTTTTTAGGTGTGGGCGTTAACGAATGACAGTTTAACTCTCATGTTGATGACTGTCATCATCGTGCCAAATAGTGTCTTATTAGTCTGCAAATTCTGATAGCGGATCGGCGACTGCGAATCAAAATTAATTAATTCGTTCAAGATTGGAATAAAAAGAATCTAAGGGGCCTTCAAATATCCTGTTAAGTTTTTTATCAACCTAAATCACTTGATGTTTAGGGTTTGAGATGAAGCTAGCAAGTGGGATTAGGGCCCCTGCAAATTACTCCGAGCAAGCATCTCTGTGAAGTCATACTGTTTTGGGAAGTATGCACGATACATAACCAAAACATAACACAATAATAAAAGAAACACAAAGATTTTAATGCGGAAATCAAAAAGAGTGAAAATCAAAGGGATGATTGGAGTACAAAAGTTTGAACCAGATCTATATGAATCAGTTCTTGATTTTGGATGAAACGGATCCGAACCAATAAAAGTTGTACCTCTACGAAAAAGATTGTGAGTTTGTGTTTACCAACATCATCTATTCCGAGTCAATTTATAATTGTATAACCCGTAATTCATCCATATCAAAAATGCCTGAGAACATCTTAGAAGATCTCGCTCAGCTGGACCTCGCCCAACTAGGGTGAGTACAGAAGAACTAGCCAAGTTGAAACAAGCTTCGAAGACCTCGTCCAACAAAGATGAGTACAGAAGCCTTCACCCAACAGGGCGAGCTCAAATTTTCACCTTGACTCAGACCGTTTAGGCCTGTGAATATCATATTGGTTAAGGCGGGAGCGGCTATTCGCAGACTATGTCTTCTCCCATTTTGATTTGCCTATAATAAGACCACAAGGCACAAGTAGAAGACACCTCCCCCCCCCCCCCCCCCCACACACACACAGAGTAAACGAGTTCAATGTATGTCTCTCTTGTGTTGAACTCGGTATTGACTTTAGGAGGGGAAGTTCCTACGGACTTTCAGATGTGTGGCGGGACCTCATCGCTGCAACACGCGGATTATTTATAGGTAATTCAGAATAGTTTCTTGTGTTCTTCAGCATCTTCTCGCCATGTCACGTCCAGGTCGATCAATAGGCCAGTAATCTTGGTTCACTCCCCAAATTCGAGCAACAAGAAATAATTTTTATGATTCCAACAATAATAATTATTTTCTCCTGCCTACTTCTTGAAATGAGAAGCTGCACAAAAGATACTAAATTAATTTTCGGAAAAAAAATTACACGTGCAATGACTTGTAATTCTAATTCGGGCAAAATAGTGAAATACTGTACACGAATTTTTAATACACGTTACGTAAAGTATAATCGAAATTTCAAAAATATTTATCATAACGTCAAAGTAGTTTTTAATTTATTTATAAAATACATTAAACTATTTCTCAGATTACATAAAAACAAGTAACTAACTTATCCGCCAATTTTATAAAATCATTTTTATATAATATTAATGTACAACTCATATTTGCAGTGGGGGCTCACTCAAAGAGCGAAAAGTTGAAATCAACAGGTCAAGACAAAAGTCAGAGTTAATATTTAAGACAGTAGAAAGCCTGACGAGTATGACTAACTCCTCTCGCATACTCGTCGGGTCGGCGACTAGGACCATTAGTCGTCCAAGCCGAGCGATTTCCCCTGGAAGACGTGTAGTCGCCATGTGGGGTTGGGCTATAAATAAGACACTCTCATCCATTGGATTTGCCTATAAATAAGACCCCAGAGGTATAAGGTTATGGATCTCGAAGTCTCGCAAAAGATCTCAAATGAACCTTTTTTGGGGACTTTTAGCTGGGCTTTGGATCCTGCTATCAAGGACTTTAGCCGCGAGATAATGACCATTCACTTAGTCGTCATCCTTTGGTAGTCGTCAGCTTGTGTCCACCTTGTACCATGCTCGGTCATCTTTGGTGGTGAATGGGAAGCTTCTTCTAAACATCTGGGTACGTAGTGAGGCCTCTCCGCCACAGCACCTGCGGTGCTTTCAGTTGTCCCTTTGTTTTTGTGTCCGAGTCTGTCAAATCGTCAAGTCCAACCGTTAGACAAGACCTAGGCTACATCGATCCAAATTTTTAAAGTAAGGAATTTTCTGGCTTCAACAATTAAAATAATAATAATTAAGGCAACATTCTAGGCTATAATAAATTAATAATAGTTGACATTTTAGAAATTGTACGGATTATTAATCCCGTGCCTAATTAATTTCCATCCAATTCTTAATTATATATAATAAAAGAAATATTGTTTTGACTTTTGACCATTAAGACTCTGTTTTGTTGGGTTGTTGCTAATGAAAAGCTGCTGATGAACTGTTGCTGATTGAAAAAGTGCTGATTCTGGAAAACAGAGTTTTGCTAAAAAACTGTTGGGTAAAACAGAGTTTACAAAACAGAGTTTTCCAAAAGTTTGTTTGGATACAAAACGGAGTTTTTGATTTTTTTTTCTTCTTCAATTTTTAAATAATGAGAAGATAAAAGTTTTCATTGACAACACCAAATAAAGGTTCTTTCATAACACCAACAATAAAAGTCAATTCATACATTTATGAATTTCTAAAATCTAGCCTCATACAGTTGATTAGCAATAATATTACGTAGGACGATCATCTCCTCTACACCACCTGCCGTGTCAGTGCATGTTTTTTGACGGCTTTGTGAGGTCATCCTGTGGTCTCGATCCCTTTACTCGTATTCACTGAAATCAATGTCCACACGCGAAGGATGCCGTCGAATGAAATTATGTAAACACATTGTGGCGATCACAATAGCTACTTGTTTGTCAAAACGATAGTTTGACATGTCCCTCAGTATGGCTCATTTCTTCTTCCAAACCCCAAATGATCGTTCTATCACACTTCTTAGAGATGAGTGTGCGTGATTGAATATCTCTTGACGTCATTCGGCTCGACGACCACCACGAGCAAAGTCTGGTAGATGATAGCGTGTATCCTGATACGATTTCAAGTATTCTCTTTGCAGAGGATAACCAGAATCAACCAAGTAATATTTTCCTGTAATTTTTCCAAAATTATTTATGAAGAATATGTTTGTATAGTAATAAACAAACAAACAATATTTAAAAAAATTACCTTGAGGTGGATTCGGGAAGTCATAACGGGGATCACTTGTTGCGAAATTGAAAATGCGACTATCGTGCGCTGATCCCTCCCAGTCCGGCATAACGAAGGTGATGCACATGTTGAAATCACAAGCTGCCATGACATTTTGAGTTGGAGTACCACGTCTACCAATATAAGGCACTTGACTTCCAACTGGTACACATGTGTGAACATGTGTTCCATCTATTGCTCCAATGCAATCCTTAAAGAAAGGCATATAACGTCTGTCATACAGAATCTCTAGTGAAGTGCTGCTGAAAGACATGTCTAGTGGCTGAATCACTTCTTTCGCTAATTTCAGCAACGCATGCACGTAGACCGTGAGAAAAAAAATCTGCTAGCAGTCTCTGTTGAATGCTAAAAGCGCTCGATTGTTTTTCTCATTGTTTCATTATGCGACAATATGTGAATCGTCAGTGCTAGGATTTCCCTGGATGCAGTCCTTCTTGTTCCATGAAATCCACACTTCTTCTCTAGAGAATGCAATAAATCCATGAAAATTTCTTAACTCATCTGTACAACCCCGTGTTCGCCGAAGGGGCTCAGATAGCCAGGCGGGCCGCCCCCGACCCGCGCATCGAGGGGTTACCCTAGCGAGCCAGCCTGGCCCGCACCCTCCTAGGCGGGCCGGCTCGTGCCCCCTTGGCGGGCCAGCCCCGCCCGCCTCTCCTAGGCGGGTCGGCCTGCGCCCTCCCAGCGAGCCAGCCCTGCCCGTGCCTATCTTGGCGGGCCAGCCCCGCCCGCCTCTCCAAGGCGGGTCGGCCCGCGCCTTCCCGGCGAGCCGACCTCGGCCCGCGCCTCAGCCGAGTGGAGGCAGTGAAGAGCTGCTCGCTCGATTCCCAACGGGGAGAACCTCCTACTGTCTTACCCCATTGGCCTGCCCCTAGCCAGTCAATACAGCGGGGTCTCGCTGTTGGCAGACCCAGGTGGGCTGCATATAGCTATTTAGAACAGCGGAGTTCGGCTGTTGGCAGGCCAGCCCAAGGGGCTTTTAGAAATTTCAAGACAGCAGAGGTTAGTTATTTACAGACCATCTTCAAAATCCTATAAATAGGACCCAATGGGTACCTCAGAAGAGAGGCTTACTTGCTCCCCAGTCTTCTAGCGCTTTCTGAGGTACCTTAGCCCGACATTTGGCTAAGGAGGGGAAGCGCTCAGTGATCTTCTGGGTTTGTGGTGGGACCTCCGAGCCGGGCCCTTGGTCAAGTCCTTTGCTCTCTTTTCCTTGTTGTTTTTCTTGCAGGAGCAAAGTAGGTGCGCGACCACCCCTTCCCCAAGGGTGAACTCCATAAGAGACCGATTTTCGGTTTCAACATTTTGGTGCGGTGAGCGTGGACAGTGGTCAGCACAGAAAACCTTCAGCGAGCTCGATGACGGGAGGAGAAGGGCAAGGATCGGACAGGACCGACTCGCCACCCCCTCCCCCTCTCGCCACTATGGGGATGTTCGAGGACTTCAGGTAGGAGGTACTTGGCCTGGTTCGGTTCGCACTCGGTACGCGCGCCGAGTGCTCGACTACAGTAATCCCGGTCCTCGCGGATCCGGTACTCGGCGAGGCCGCTCCCGCTCGGCGAGCGGGGAAGGAAGTCACCGAGGAGGGCCGGGGCGCCGAGCTCCCCGGGCGAGTGCTTTTCCCAGGCTCGGGAGGCGGCGGCAAGTTTGGCGAGTTGGGAGCGCAAGACCCTCCAGCTCGCCTAGTGGGGGGAGAGAGTCCCTTCAGCGAGCTGGTCTCCTCTGCACCAGTCCCAGAGGGTTTCAGGGAGCCCGACATGTCCTACTACACCGGGAAGGGAGACCCGGTCCAGCACGTCCAATGGTTCGAGGATGTGGTCTCGATCCGGCAAATGTCGGATGACTTCAAATACAGGCTCTTCGCCATCACTCTGAAAGAGAAGGCCAGGGAGTGGTTCCACCAGCTGCCGACCAGTTCTATCTACTGTTTTGAGGACCTCCGTTGGGGTTTCATGCTGAGGTTCACCACCTCGAAGAAGAGGAAGAGGGAGTCAGAGTCCCTGTTCTGCATCAAGCAGAGGGTGAACGAGACTCTGGGGAGCTACGTCGATTGCTTCCAGGAGGAGGTCACCCTGGTTCAGGAAATGTCGGGCCATACTTTGATGATGGCCTTCACCCTAGGGCTGCAGCAGGGTTTCTTCCGAATGGAGCTGACGAGGATTCCCCCCTTTCCTACGAGGAGTTGATGGAAAGGGCGGCGAGGTAAGTCGACGGGGAGGCATCGAACCCAGATTTTGCTCGGAGGTTAGCTAGGTGGGCTACGAAGGAGGAGAGGCCCAGAGGAGGCAGGGGCCAAGAGGAAAGAAGAGTTGAGCCCCGACAGAGGGAGCAGCAGCAGCAGCCCAGGTGGGGGCGTCAGGAGCCGAATCATCGGCTAGGGTGGAGGCCCGAATGGCAGGAGCAGGGGGGCGAGGAGAGGGTTCCGCGGAGGAGAAAACCGCCAAGGAGGCCAGGGCCAGTTCTACCCTCCAGGCGGGAGGCAGGGCCAGAGGCCCCCCCCTCCTCGATCAAGAGGAGGCTATGGCTGTATCCATGGGAGAAAGTAGAAGAGCAATGCGGAGGAGAAGAAGGGAGGTTAGGGTGGAGCTACCCTACTGTGACTTCCATCAGGAGGAGGGGCATGCCACGGCCACGTGTCCGGAGTTCCTCGAGATGAGGGGAAACAGGGAGCAGCAGCAGCAGCAAGACCGCCAAGGGTTGCGGATCGAGGAGGTCCTGCCTCGGGCAGAGGAGGACGGGTGCGAAGACCGGGCAGACGTGGGAACCCGGGGAGATATCGGAGCAATTCACGGGGGGGGGGGGGGGGGGGGGGCAGGGATCGAGGCTTCCCGTAAGGCGAGCCTCCACACCATGTATCGACGGAGTGTTGGCTCCACATCCCAGACCCCGCCCCCGGTAAAAAGAATCACCTTCACGGCTCAGGACATGCCGGGTCACGAGGACCCCTTTTGCGATGCGCTGGTCATCCGGACGGCCATCGAGGATTTCACCGTCTCTCGGATTCTCATCGACAACGGGAGCTCCGTCAACGTCATCTTCAAGAAGGCGTTTGATAAGATGAAGGTGGAGTCCAGAAGGGTGTTGGCCTCAGATGGGCCCCTGTTTGGCTTCTCGGGGGAGAGGAAGGAAGTCGAGGGAGGGATCGGACTCCAAGTCTCTCTGGGGGGCAGTCCCGCAATTGCAAGTTCGTCATTGTGGACTCCCCCAGTAGATACAGCGCCATCTTCGGGAGGCCCCTCATCAGCGCCTTCCGCTGCGTCCCCTCGTCCTTCCACCAATGCCTAAAGTTCAATGTCGAGGGGTCCAGGTCAGGGTCCGCGGAGACCCTAAGATGGCAAGGGAGTGTTATGTCACTGCCGTAAACTCTATCTCATGGCAGGAGGGAGCTGAAGAGATGGGGCGGAGGATGGAGGAGGCAGAGCAAGGGGTTGGTCCGGAGGAGATGGAGGTGGAGGGGAGCTGCGCCCAGAAGGAAGAAGTGAAGAAAGCTCAAGATCCGGCCGAGACAATGGCCGTGGAAGAAGCCGAAGCAGAGGCCTTCGCCTCAGGAGGAGGGGAGGTTGAGGAATGGGGGGAGCGGCCTCGCCTGGAAGCGGCGGAAGAGGTGGTGGAGATGGAGGTTCTCACCCTCGGAGGCAAGGTGGAGAAGGTTCGCGTCAGCGGGGGGCTGACCCCGGAGGCCCAAGGCAAGATGCTGGAGTGCATCCAGAGGAATGCAGGCATCTTTGTCTGGAGAGCTGCAGAGATGCCCGGGATCGACGTCGACGTGGCCTGCCATCGCCTCAACCTGGATCCGGAGGCTCGCCCCATCCAGCAGAAGAAGAGGCCTATCGTGGATAGGTTGGCCGAGCCGATTCGAGAGGAGGTGGCCAAGCTCCTTAGGGCCAGTTTTGTATCCGAGATCCAATACCCCGGCTGGGTCTCCAATGTTATAATGGTTAAAAAAGGAGACGGCCGGTGGCGTATGTGTGTTGATTTTTCGCTTCTTAATAAATCATGTCCTAAGGATTGTTACCCCTTGCCTCGGATCGACGCACTGGTTGACTCAGCCGTCGGTTTCCCTGTAATGTATTTTTTGGATGCGTTTTCAGGTTATCACCAGATCAAGATGCACCATCCCGACATCAAAGATATCTCCTTCATCACCGGGGATGGGTGCTACTGTTATAAAATGATGCCCTTCGGGCTAAAGAACGTAGGGGCGACTTATCAAAAAATGATGGACAGGGTCTTTCGAGAGCAGAAGGGAAGGAACTTGGAAGTGTACGTTGACGACCTCATGATCAAGAGTCGAGACGACGACTCTCACCTCCGGGATCTGGAGGAAACCTTCGCCACCCTGCGCGAGTACAAGATGAGGCTGAATCCCTTGAAGTGCATCTTCGGGGCGAGCAGGGGCAAATTTCTGGGCCACCTCCTCACCCCCGCTGGAGTAGAACCCAACCCCGACAAGGTCCGGGCGATTATGGAGTTGGGGTCGCCTCGGGATGCAAATGAGGTGCAGCGATTGACGGGGAAGCTGGCGGGGTTGAGTAGGTTCCTCTCCCGGGCCGGGGAGAAGTGCTCTCCCTTCTTCAAGACCTTGAGAGGAGGCCGGAAGTTCGAATGGACCTCGGAGTGTGAGGAGGCGTTCCAGGCCTTGAAGAGGCAGTTGACTCAGGCCCTCTTGCTCCAGGGGCCGAAGAAGGGGGAGGACTTATTCTTGTATTTGGGGGTTTGGGCGGAGACCGTGAGTTCTGTCTTAGTTCGGGAAGAGGGGAGGAAACAGCTCCCGAGTTATTATGTGAGCAAGGTGCTGAGGAAGGCCGAGCTCCGCTATCCTATCCTGGAGAAGCTGGCTTTCGCCCTCATCATCTCGGCCCAGAGGCTTCGACCCTACTTCCAGGCACACTCGATACAAGTGGTGACTGACCACCCCCTCCGTAGCATCTTCGAAGGGGTGGAGCATTTGGGCAGATTAACTAAGTGGTCGGTAGAGTTGAGCGAGTTCGATGTCTCCTTCATCCCTCGCCTCTCGATCAAGGCCCAAGCTATGGCTGATTTCTTGGCCGACTATGTGGTCGAGGTGGCGGAGGAAAAACTCACTCGCCCGGTTCCTTGGAGGGTCATGGTGGACGGTGCTTCGGGGAGGCATTCCCTTGGGACGGGCATCATCTTGGAGAGCCCCCAGGGAACGAGGATCGAGCAGACAGTGGTGATACACTTCCCCATCACCAACAATCAGGCCGAATACGAGGTCGTGATTGCGGGTCTGCATTTGGCCAGGGAACTAGGCGTGCATGATGTGGAGGTCCTCACTAACTCCATGGTGGTGGCTTCCCAGATTAACGGGGAGTTTGAGGTAAGGGAGCCGACTCTACAGCTCTACTTGGCGAAGGTAAAGGGAGTCATCGGCACCTTCCATACCTTTTCCATTCGACACGTGCCCAGGGAAGAGAGCGAGCAAGTAGGTCAGCTGGCAAAGCATGGCCCCCGAGTGGGGGTACCCTCACAGATCTCTTCCGTCCATCCATCGAAGATGGGGAGCTGATGGAGGTGGAGCATCACCCCTCGTGGATGGATCCCTTCACGACGTACCTGTCCACTGGGGAGTATCCAGAAGGGATGGACATGAAAAGGCTCAAGTACAAGTCGGCATATTATATCATGCGAGACGGCCAGCTATACCGAAAGACCCTCTCCGGGATGTTGGCGCGCTGCGTGGCCGAGGGGGAGGTCCCGAGGATCTTGAAAGAAATTCACTCCGGGGAGTGCGGGAGCCATTCCGGGAGTCGAACCTTGGAGGGTCGTATAGTCAGGCAGGGGTATTTTTGGCCGACCCTGAGCCGAGACGCGGCGAAATTTGCGAAGGAATGCCACAAGTGCCAGCTGTTCGCCCCCCTCCATCTACGGCCGGCCCAACGCCTCAGGAGTATCACAGCCCCCTGGCCATTTGCAATCTGGGGAATGGACTTGGTTGGGCCCTTCCCCCAGGCCAGCGGCCAGAGAAGGTTCCTGCTCGTGATGATTGATTATTTCTCTAAGTGGTTGGAAGTTAAGGCGTTGGCCAAGGTAACCTCCCAGGTTATCAAGAACTTCGTATGGGGGGAGATTATCTGCCTTCATGGGTTGCCTCAGGCAATCGTTACGGACAACGACCCTCAGTTCGCCAGCGCCGAGTTCATCAGCTTTTGTGAACAGCTTGGGATCGACCTTAGGTTCGCCTCGATTCATCACCCCAGGAGCAACGGGCAGGTAGAAGCGGCGAACAAGATCATTGTTAACCTCCTCAAAAAGAAGGTAGAGAATCTGAGAGGAAGCTGGGTGGAGCAACTCCCTTCGGTCCTCTGAGCCCTTAGAACCACACCTAATACGGCGACAGGAGAGACTCCTTTCAAGCTCTCTCATGGGTACGAGACGGTGCTTCCAGTAGAGTTCGAGGTTCGAACCCCCCGGGTGGTCGAGGCCGGAGAGGGCAGAGAGGAATGGAGGACCGAGAACGAGGAGGAGCTGCGGCTCTCACTCAACATGGTTGAGGAATCGCGAGATCTCTCAGCCATCAGGCAAGAGGAAGTGAAGAGGAGAATGGCCAAATACTTCGACAGGCACGTCAGAGTCAAACAATTCGCGGAAGGGGACTTGGTCTTGAGAAAGGTAGATGCCGCAGGAAGGTCAGCCACCGTGGGGAAGCTCAATCCCAACTGGGAGGGACCATACATCGTATAGGAGGCATTGAAGTCAGGAGGGTACCGCCTCCGGAATGTGGAGGGCGAGACCCTGAGTCTCACCTGAAGTGGTGATGACTTGAAGTATTTTTTTTCCCCTAATTCATGTAAACGTCGCTTCAGTTTTCTAATAAAGCTTCTGTTGATGAACTTGTGCCCCGACGATGAAAAGCGCAAACGCAAGTCTGCCTCAGACTCCGAGCAGATCCCGCTGCCAGGCTCCCATCAAGCTGGCAGGGCTGGATGTCATTCGGAGGAGTCTGCCTTAGACCCCGAGAAGATCCCGCTGCCAGGCTCCCATCAAGCTGGCAGGGCTGGATGTCATTCGGAGGAGTCTGCCTCAGACCCCGAGCAGATCCCGCGGCCAGGCTCCCATCAAGCTGGAAGGCTGGATGTCACTCGGAGGAGTCTGCTCAAACCCCGAGCATATCCCGCGGCCAGGCTCCCATCAAGATGGAAGGGCTGGATGTCACTCGGAGGAGTCTGCCTTAGACCCCGAGCAGATCCCGCTGCCAGGCTCTCATCATGCTGGCAGGGCTGGATGTCACTCGGAGGATTCTGCCTCAGACCCCGAGCAGATCCCGCTGCCAGGCTCCCATCAAGCTGGCAGGACTGGATGTCACTCGGAGGAGTCTGCCTCAGACCCCGACCAGATCCCGCTGCCAGGCTCCCATCAAGTTGGCAGGGCTGGATGTCACTCGGAGGAGTCTGCCTCAGACCCCGACCAGATCCCGCTGCCAGGCTCCCATCAAGCTGGCAGGGCTGGATATCACTCGGAGGAGTCTGCCTTACACCCCGAGCAGATCCCGCTGCCAGGCTCCCATCAAGCTCGCAGGGTTGGATGTCACTCGGAGGAGTCTGCCCCAGACCCCGTGCAGATCCCGCTGCCAGGCTCCCAACAAGCTGGCAGGGCTGGATGTCACTCGGAGGAGTCTGCCTTAGACCCCGAGCAGATCCCGCTGCCAGGCTTCCATCAAGCTGGCAGGGTTGGATGTCACTCGAAGGAGTCTGCCTTAGACCCCGAGCAGATCCCGCTGCCAGGCTCCCATCAAGCTGGCAGGGCTGGATGTCACTCAGAGGAGTCTGCTCCAGACCCCGAGCAGATCCCGCTGCCATGCTCCCATCAAGCTGGCAGGGCTGGATGTCACTCGGAGGAGCCTGCCTCAGACCCCGAGCAGATCCCGCTGCCAGGCTCCCATCAAGCTGGCAGGGCTGGATGTCATTCAGAGGAGTCTGCCTAGGACCCCGAGCAGATTCTCTATCTTGGCAGAAAGCCTCGAATGAATCGGCGGATCGACGAGGGGATCCCGGCATGATGGGGAGTAAGGGGGGCCGGCTCCGGCCTAGAGATCAGCGAGCCCCCAGAGAAGAGGGCCCGGACGGCGACAACCCGACCGCGCCAATGCCCCAGGAAGCCGGCTTGCCCAAAGTCCAAACGCGAGCCAGGCTTTTCTCGCCCACCCAATGACGCGGATGGGTTAGCGAGCCCGAATGGAATTGGCAAGTCGCTCCCTCGCGTCGCGACCACCCAACCTACCCCTCGCTCCTAAGCCTAAGTTCAGAGTTTAAAGCGAGCGGACGATCTCACTCGCTCGCTCACTATTGCGACGTCCATGAGAACATTCAAGGATAAAAGAAATCATAATTAGCGCGAGAATCAAGAGGCGAGTGTAAGAAACAAGGATATTCGCATTTCAGATCAAAAAAGAGTTTTGTACATTGACAAAATTCAAAAGAGATAAGGCTATTACAAAAACTGGGCTCTGGCCCACGTCACCACCACGACAAAAGTGGGACGAATGCAAGGTCTCGGCGAGGCGAGCCCTGAGCAGTGGGCCCTTATATGGGGTGGTATGGCCCGTCGCCCAGCTCCAGTACCGGAAGAAACAGCTCCGGTACCACCTCACTCGCCAAAAGCTTGGCACCGTCGTCCTTGATAAGGTTGGCCCTCTACAACGTCCGGAAGGTGTACTTTGCGGCGTTGGCCGCATTGTTCTGCATCATCACTTCGATCTCATGATCGCTGTAATGAGCGAGCTGGCCGCCGCTTGTAGACGGCGGCGGGGCGGCCGCTGCAGCCTCCAGCGCGTCCACTCGCTTCTGAAGTGCCTGCTTCTCCTGCTGGAGGGTGGCGATCTCAGTACCCAACCGGCTAGCAGTCGCCGCGACCTATGAAAAGGAGAAAAACTAAGTTAAGTTATGCGAGAGGGAGTACAGGTTGAGGCGAGTCAAGGAACCTACCGCTCCACCTAGGTACTGAGCGAGAGCGGCTTCCGCTGCATCAGCCCGCTTCCGTTACTCGTCCGCCTCTTCCTGAGATAGTTGGCGGGCCACCTCCTTCTCGTCGATGAGTTTGGTGAGGGATGGAGCGCTCTTGTCCAGCCGAAGACATCGCCGTCCGACCATATGGGCCAACTCAAGGCTGCGAAACTGGGCCCGTGCGCTTTCATAGATCAACACCCGAGTCGCCTCCTCGTCGTAAATGGCGGCGTCCTCTCGCCCGTAGACGCCGAAGGCGAGGTTGTAGGCGTCCCCGCTGCTGGAGTCATCCTTCAACCAGCTCGGAAGCAGCGAGGATACGTAGACCCTGTTGGTCTCCTTATCCCACTGAAGCAGCGGGACTCCGGCCTCGTCGGCGGGCCCCTCGCCGTAACCAAAGTTACGATGGCCCCGGGAGATTGCCTTCCGACGGGCCGAACCTCCTCCGGCGGCTGCGATGTGCCCGCCTCTCCGCCTGAAGATCTGACGGCCAGAGAGGCCGCGGGGGCGAGAACGGCAGACGGCTGGCTCGCGGGGGCCTTACCCTTGTCTCGAGCCGGGGGAGGCGAGCCACCCGCCTTTTTTGACTTCTTAGGCGGTGGCGGATCCTGGGGTTGTTCGCGGCTGGGCCTCTTCGCGGGGGCAGGGGTCGAGAACTCGCGATGGGCGGCAGCCGCCGCCTCGACCCGCGCTAGCTCGCCGGCGGCGAGTCGCGCGCTCTCATACGGCGGATGGATAGGGATGTCGCGCTCGCCTACAGGAAGTGGAACTTAGAAAAAATTCGAAGAATTCGAGGATGCGTAGATAGGGCGAGCCGCTTACCTTCACCGGGCGAGACAGGGATGAGGCCGTTCAGGTTCCTACGGAGGTAGGCAACCTCGAAGTTCTTCCCAGCGAAGAACCCGAACAGCTCCGCTTCGTGACCCCCTAGGGCCAGAGGGCGGTAGCTCGCCTCGCTGAGCTGGACCGGCGAAAAGGAGACGTTGCTGAAGTCCCCCTTGATGAAAATAAACTTCTTAAGCCAGTTGTGGCTCTTATTGATGGTTTCCCGCACTTTGACATGGCTGCTGGCGAAGCAGGCGGTCCCATCCTTATTCGCCCGAAAAGAGAACAGCTTGCGGAATACCGCGAGGCTGAACTCTATTTTCTCCTCTCGCAGGTAGCAGGCGAACCCGACGATCACTGCGATGGAGTTCGGGGTCATTTGCCCGGGAACCACCCCATAAAACTTGAAGATTTGGCGGACCTCCGGCCATAGGGGTAGCTGAAGGCCCACCTCAAAATGGGCTACCGGGAACGCGAGCTCGCCAGCGAATAGCTCGTTCATTTGTTCCTCCTTCCTGGGCCACATCGCCTTAAAACCTGGCGGGACGAAGTGGCCAACCGCGTCTACAAATTCCCTCTCCGTAAGGACGGCGGGAGGGAAATCATGATCGGAGAAGGTCCAAGCGCATTTGGCCCTCCCCTCCGCCTCGCCACTACCTCCACCCATCTTACAGTTGTCTCGCCGAGCGGGACAGAGGGGTTTTTTGCAAAGAGCTGGGGGGAAAGAAGAAGCCTTAAATGCGGTAGGTATGAAAGGGCCGCCATGGGCTATTTATAGGGTGAGAAAAAGGCGGGAAAAAGCCTTCTTGGGCGGGAAAGTGCGGATAGCAATAAGGCCCTGACGTTTCGACTTCCGAACCCAAGCCGGGTTCTCGCCAACCCGCCAGTCCGTTGCAAACCTCCCGCACTCGCGCCCGCATGATTAAACAGCATCCGCCGAGCGGGCCAGTTCTGACCCGCGTGTGAGTCACCTGTCACGTAACTCGCGAACAACCGGCTCGCCTTCGCCAGTACAGGAAAAGGGCCCGGCGAGGCGACTCGGCAAGGCCGAGCCCGCGCGAGGGAAAGTCGGCCGAGCCAGGGCGTCTCGCCCGCACAATCAGCAGAGGTCTGAACAATGGCGCAACCCAGAGAAAATTGCAATAGATATTAGCCCGTGACGGGTGAAAGTTGTCCTGAATTATTACAAATATCTAGACTGACAGAAGTAAAGAGATGAACACCCTGAGCATTACCGCCGCATGCGGGGCGACCCGGACCTGGCGGATAATGACCGGCGAGGGGAGGGTGAACTCAACGCGGGATCCATTTCCACCTACCTCCCCTCCCCGTGCTGGTTCAGGGCGGTACGCGAGGATAGTGATACTCGCGGACCGCCGACAGCTCCCGCTGGGTCCTATTGATCTGCTCCGAGGCCCGCCTCAGTCGCCCCTCGGCTCGCGTGATATGCACACCCGGAGAAGTCGTCTCGTCCTCGTCAGAAGAAAGTCTCGCTCCTTCCAAAGCCGCGAGTCGCTCCTCCTTCTCGGCCTTATCTTTCTCCACTCTGTGAAAGACCTCCCGTAGCAGTAGCGTGTGCTTTTGAAATAGTTATTTTACCTGCTTCTTCATCCTCTCGACATCACGCGGGTCTCCTAGGTACTCGGAGATGCTGTCCGCGTCTGGGGGGGAGAGTACCCTTCGCTCATCTCGGCGTCAGACGAAGAGACCACGTTATAACCTGCAAAGGTAAGATCAGAAGGAGCGTTGACCGCAAGCAGGCCAAAGTCAGAGGGTTTACCTGGCGTCGGTACGCCGCCCACATCATCAGTAGGCCTAGAGGTGCCCGGCCGACCCTGGAAGGGTTCTCCTCCAAGAGTAACGAAAGGTTTTCCCAGGTCGTGGGGCCTTGGCGACGGAGGCACCATGGGAGGGATAGGTTCCCGCGGCAAGGGACTAGCCACCCGATTGGCCGCCGCCAGAGCGGAACGCCCGGGATCTGCCTCGTCTGCCCTGGCTCCCCGAGACGTCTCCTACCAAAAGGAAAGAAAAGTCAAGGAGCGGGGGAGGAAAGAATCGAGCAAGGGAAGCGCATATACCTCAGGGATGACCTCGGCACCGCCGGTCAAGCTGGAGGTAGGGTCGCCGCGCCCTGAAGACCGCTGGACGATCTTCGCTTTCTTTGGCTTAAAAAGGGGGCCAGGCGACCCGCGCGCTAGCCACGGGGCGGCTTCGAGACCGCATCCCGGACACCCTCCCTCGCAGCCGCCAAACGAGCCCGCATCTCCTCAGACATAGGCATCCCGCGGTTATAGATCGCAGAAGGGAGAAAAGAAGAGGAATTACCCCAGAGGCCGGACAACTTATTTATAGCGAGGAGGTGGGCCCCACCAAAAGATTCCCTCCAGCTCAGCAAGGTTTTCGCGGAACACGTGAGGGTTGGATGTTTCTTTCCGAGCCTTCTTCAAAAGCTTGCAAAGAGCGGGGATTATGTACAACCCCGTGTTCGCCGAAGGGGCTCAGATAGCCAGGCGGGCCGCCCCCGACCCGCGCATCGAGGGGTTACCCTAGCGAGCCAGCCTGGCCCGCACCCTCCTAGGCGGGCCAGCTCGCGCCCCCTTGGCGGGCCAACCCCGTCTGCCTCTCCTAGGCGGGTCGGCCCGCGCCCTCCCAGCGAGCCAGCCCTGCCCGCGCCTATCTTGGCGGGCCAGCCCCGCCCGCCTCTCCTAGGCGGGTCGACCCGCGCCTTCCCGGCGAGCCGACCCCGGCCCGTGCCTCACGCCGAGTGGAGGCAGTGAAGGGCTGCTCGCTCGATTCCCAACGGGGAGGACCTCTTACTGTCTTACCCCATTGGCCTGCCCCTAGCCAGTCAATACAGCGGGGTCTCACTGTTGGCAGACCCAGGTGGGCTGCATATAGCTGTTTAGAACAGCGGAGTTCGGCTGTTGGCAGGCCAGCTCGAGGGGCTTTTAGTAATTTCAGGACAGCAGAGGTTAGTTATTTACAGACCATCTTCAAAATCCTATAAATAGGACTCAATGGGTACCTCAGAAGAGAGGATTACTTGCTCCCCAGTCTTCTAGCGCTTTCTGAGGTACCTTAGCCTGACATTTGTCTAATGAGGGGAAGCGCTCAGTGATCTTCCGGGTTTGTGGTGGGACCTCCGAGCCGGGCCCTTGGTCAAGTCCTTTGCTCTCTTTTCCTTGTTGTTTTTCTTGCATGAGCGAAGTAGGTGCGCGACCACCCCTTCCCCAAGGGTGAACTCCACAAGAGACCGATTTTCGGTTTCAACATCATCATGAACGAGTCATGAAATCTAACCTGTGGTCCACGAAATAGTTCTCCAAGCCATTTATCGCCTGTTTGATTTGAGGTCATTCGCGGTACTGGAAGCCGTAATAAAGAGATATATTCGGATACCAAAGATATTGTTGCTACCACATTCTGATGATGGACAATCAGATAATTTCTTCTAATAATCTCCTGTTTTTCGGCTAACAACAGCATATATATCTAACATACACACACACACACATACACAAACACACATATATATAACACACACATACAAGACACTCACACAACAACACACACAACAACACAAACACACACATACACACACACATATAACATCACACTCACACAACAGCACGACAATACACACAACAAAAAATGCAAGAAAAAATCATGCATCTACTTGTATGAATAAAAATGGACTTCTCACAAGATCTGTAATTATACAAGATCAATTTTAAGCAAGAAAAAAATCTTGCACCTACTTGTATGATCCTCCATCAAGTACTGAAGCTAAAGAAATTATGCAAACAGGGAAGACAGGACAGATCCGGGAAAAAGAAGAGGAAGGATACCTTGTATATTGGCGGCTGCGTGAGGAAGAAGAAAGGTATGGCTCCGGGAAGAAGAGTCGCACGCCGATCCAACAAAAACTTCCAGTCTTATCACCACCGTCGTCGAGGATCGCCGTAGTTGAGGATCACCACTGCTATCACGAGCAGGATCGCCGTCGTCGAGGGTCGTCGTCGATCGGGGGAGGAGAATCGCCGCAGCTATCGCGCTAGGTTTTTGGGAGCGAGATCAACGGGTTTTTGCGGCGGAACGGGGAAAATAATCGCGGCTCGGGTTATACATAAAACCGCGAACCTAATAAACGCGGTTTCCAAAATCATCCGATCCAAACACTACTTTTTGGCAAAATGGCGTTGCGTTTCCACCGCACCACATGAAATAAGCTCAATCAAACGCCACCTAAAAGTGAGAATAGGAAAAAAGGACGATCGTTTTACAACAAAAAAGTACAATTTAATTTTCAATATATTTTTAAATGTAATGATTTTTGTATAATTACTATTTTGCCATTTACGATTAAAAATATGGTTACTTTTGAATTCTAAATTAAACATGTTTGCATTGATCATTGATGCATAAGGAATGAGAATTATTAAAAAAAACATAGTATTTTTTGGCTAGCTGCACATCAAACAATTTCAAATTTTATTCTAAAACTTCTTTTCTAAAAATACTACCGGCACTCAATCTTAAGGGTCTGTTTAGGGGGACTTATTTTTATCGGTCAAGCGATTACGACCGCATGAATCAGATCGTAATTAAGGTCTGATTCATGCGGTCGTAACCGCTTGACCGGTGAAAATAAGGCTCTCAAACGAAGACTAAATCACATGCCAACCTCGCATCTCTCTTGTCTCCTACTACCTAGACAACATATCTAGCCCTCCAAGCCGGCTGTGACCTCAACTCTGCCTGCTTCCCTCGACACTGGTCCCTGGTTGCCTCCCTCGACCTCGATCGTCTTGCTCAACATTGTTACACAACTATCCCTCACAGAATGGAACGCATGAAATTGAAGTAATTGTATGAAGATTTTCCGATTTGATTGATCTTCAAAAGAAAGAAACGCGAGATAGTAAAACTTTCGTCCGATGGAAATCCATAAAACGCAAACCCTTTCATTTTAAACATGTCCGACAAAAAATTATTGGGAGTGGTTCCCATCCGAGTCGGTAAAAACCACCGGGCGCGCTAGGTGCGGCTCGTGAATCTACCTCCGGGAGCGCAAGGAAATTAAAAGGGAGAATTTCTGCGATTATTAAAATCTGGCAGAAAAGTTGCAACCTCGGAAAGGCAAGTTGCAACCTCGCGAGTTCTGTCTTGCCATTCAGATTTTCTGATTTGAATGAAATTTTTTTTTGGCATTATTTTATTCCTCCTATAACCGCTCATTAAGACAGGAAATAAATAAATATTCTGCAATTGGGTCTTCCCCTGCACGGCCAACTGAGACTGCAAAAAGGAGGGTGATAGGGTTTCTCTTCCTCCCACGTTTGCTGCACCGTGTGAAACTGCCGCCGCTGCTGTGTGAAGGAAGGCTGCCGCCGCCGTCGTGTGAAGACGCCACCGCCGCTTTTCCTGTGCGGATCCAAGCCGACGCCGCTGCTGTGCGTGAGGGTCTACCGCCGCCGCTGCTGTGTGAAGGAAGGGCTATCGCCGCCGTCGTGTGAAGACGCCACCGTCGTCATGTTGCCGTCGCCGCTGTCCAGATTTTGTTGCCGGCCGGTTTTGTTGTCGGACTCGTTCGTGGCTTGGAGGTTGAAGGCGAAGTTGGAAGGGGCTTTGTTTAGCCGTCCTCCTTCGTGTTTTGGTGAACGTCATTCTTGACGTTTGGACGGATTGTTCAATCCGTCCGAGTAACGACTCCTCAACTTTGTTCTTGTATTTCTCTTTTGTCAAACTAGTGATTGTGTGTTTTTGGAAGAGAAGTGGTGTAGATCCTTTGTGGATTGTGTTTGTGGTTGAGGAGTGGAGATCCTGTGTGGATCAGTGGAGGGAAAGCCTGTAATCCGTGCGTGTGTTTTTCACACATTTTTAGTGGAGGCTTTCCGGGTTGGATTCCGATCGTCCCGTGGTTTTTCGCCCAAGTTGGGTTTTGCACGTAAAAATTCTCTGTGTGCTTTATTATTTTCTGCATTGTTTTGTGGTATTGCACTTGCTCGAATTGCAACAGGTGTCCTGGTCGGGATTTATTCACTCACATTCCCAACACATACGTATTGTTATTGTCGGCTCACAGGAGAGCCTTTCAAATCTCTGTAGGATATTCATGCACCCGAAGTCAATGGCGCGGAACTCACGGCCGGGTGGTGCCGTTAGAGTGAACAACGCAGATCCGTCCTGCCAAAAGGGGTCTTACCGTCTTAGGCTCCATTTGGCCGGGTGTTGGTGGTCGTAAACGCATGGGATAAATCGTCATTCATTAAGGATCACCTAACAAACATCATCCCTTTGAACATAAAAGTGGATGAAGTTTCTTAGGTGAGCGCTAACGAATGACAATCTAACCCCCATATTCATGACCATCACCACAATGTCAAACAGAACCTTAGGCTCTGTTTGGCGCCGCTGCAGTGACTGGAGAAATAGTGGCGGAATAATCAGCTGTTTTGCAGAGTTGTTCATAATCTGTGAATTTATTTGGAAGAACAGCTGTTACAGTGCTGTTTCAATCGGAGAAGTTGTTAAGCAGTTTGTCAAAACAGTTGTACGTTTTGAATATCATTTTTTTAAAAAATTAGAAATAAACGATAATTAACTAAAAAAATTAACTTATTATACATATTAAGCACTCTGATATTCTATTATAAAATAATAGAACAAGTGATGACTCCCAATTAGCCATACTTCATTTTTTGAAATGCTCATCTACGAATCCAAACATATAAAAAAGCAATCCAAATAAACAAAACATACACTTCAAGTAGCATAATTAGGGGTGAGGAGTGAAAACCGAAAACCGACTAAACCGATCAAACCACACCGATTTTGAAACCGAACCGCCCGGTCCGGTGTCGGTTCGGTCTGGAGCTTTTGAAAACCGAAAGACTATCGGTTCGGGTCGGTTTTCAGGTTGTGAAAACCGATCAAACCGAACCGAGTTTTTTTTAACATAATTTAAAGTTTAAGTGTTTAACTAATTATACTTAAGCATATTAATATACTTTTGCATAACCGATCAAATATGTATAAGCGTTAAGCATATTAATATACTTAAGCATATTAATATTTTAAATGTCAGTTTGAGATAGCCGATAGCATTAAGTCATGTTAATATCTTATATTCTTATTTATTTGAGATAGCTGATAACCGATAGTGATAACCTGATAGGGTTTCGGCTTACGGGTTTCAAGTTTTATTAAGTTCATTTTTTTCTCTTTTTCATTTTTTCGAGATAGCAGCTGATAAGGTTTCGTCGGGTCTCCACTCTCCGCAGTCCAGTTTCCTACTTTCCAGTTTCCTCCCATTTTCCGGCGCCGACGGTTCGCAAATCGTAAATCGCAATCGCAGACTCGCGGTGTCACAATAAATTGGGTTTTAAAAAAACAGACCCATATCAAGTAGGTGATTACTAAGCCATTTAAATTCATTAAATCAATTTATCATTGACTTATACATTAAATCAATCTATCATTGCCTTATACTTTATCCTAATTCTTACATGGGCTAAAAAAATTAAAACAAATAAAAAAGATGAGTTTAATATTAACTATTATATATTTGTTCACAAAAAACCGACACCGAACCGAAAAAACCGATTGAAAACCGAACCGACTTTGAATCAAACCGACCGGATTCGGTTCGGGTCGGTTTGGACAAGCCAAAAACCGAGGCATGTCGGTTCGGTTTCGGTTTGGGTCCAAACCGACCCAAACCAAACCGCTTGCAGCCTAAGCATAATGCATGATTGGATAGTATAATTGAGAATTTAGAGTAAGATCTGTATGCATATGTCTAATTGAGCTCCCTAATCGCAATCATAATCCAAAGCAAAAATTAGATGAGGAGAGGAACTGTAGTTATCTTATTCTGGTCACTATGGAAGTACAAATCAAGCACAATTCTCATGAAACACAAATTGTCATAGTAATCGCAAAAAAAAAACACGGATTTGAGAGTACCTCAAAGATGGCATGAAGAAATCGGGAAGAAAAAAACGAAAAAATAAATAAATTATGCATCTTACCTTCGAAAGAGGGAAGAAGAATGATCCAGTTGGCAAGGGAAGAATGCCATCTGACCTGTAAGAGCTTCTCCTTCACCGGCGATAGAGCCTCCAGAAGACGGGTTTCCGCCGCTGGAAATGGACGATGGAATGAGAGGGCGATCGACAAAAAAGGACACTGGAAGAGAGGGCGATCGACAGAGAACAGACGAGGGAAGAGAGGGCAATCGACAAGTTATTTCGCCGGAAATGGACCCGCTGGAAGAGAGGGCGATCAGCAGAGAACGGGCGCGGGTTAGGGCAGCGGAATCGCGGCTTTCCGCGATCTAGAGCCGTTAGAAAAAAATAACGACTCTGGATCGCAGGTTTTGCGCGATTTGAGCGCGGCGGCGACTGCAGAATGTAGTTCATTTTATCGATTTGGCGGGGCTTCTCCGGAATCTGCGGCTTGCAGCAGTACAGGCAGCGCAAAACAAAGCCTTCTGCTTCATTTGGTATTCCGTTTCGCTAAAACGCACCGCCGGGTGCTTTCTGCATTTGTTTTTCTGTCGTCGTTTGGATCAACGCCGTTTTACTCCAAGCCTGCAAAAACCGCCTCTCGAAACCATGCCCCGCACCTCCAGTTCACTGCGTTTAGCCTAGGATAGATTTCCACTGCGCCACCTTCCTGTGCCCAGCGACGGGCTCCGGGCAGGCCGCCGGTGTAGGACCTGCCGGAGGCAACCCTAAAAAGGTATCGAATTACAGGCAGAGCAGGGCGCAGGGACTGCAAATGTTGGCGAAGGCGGGGAGAATCACTTATAATTATTATGTAATAAAATATATAGTATATACAGTAATATTATTAACTAATTCTTTTAACATAAAATATTAACTAATAATTCTTTTAAGTAATATATATAATAGAAAATATTAATTAATTTTTAAATAATAAATATTATTTTCAATTAAAATTATTTTAAATAATTAAAAAAATATATAATAAAAATTACTGTTTTGCCAAACAATTAGAACTATCCAAGTAGATCTTTATTCCTAACCATAAGTTTCAAAATCATCATTTACAAATCTGTATTTACAATAAATTTTTTTACACTCCCACCATTATTCTTTCAGTAATTTATCTCTACTAATATACGAAAACTACTCTTTGGTGAAACATTGTCTGATGTCCCTATATTGCCCTTATAGTTGTATTCATAATTACACAATTATACCAAACTTTATATTAGTATATTATAAAGACAATATCCTTTTAGGTAATTACACAACTTTACAATATTAAAATACAAAAAATAAAAACACTAGATACCCTAAACCTATTGTCTCTAGCATAGGAATGACAAAAGAAAAATTAACGTTTTAACGTTAAAATATAAATTGTTTTACAAAATAAAAATTGTATTATTGATTTATATTTTTTTACGGTCATTTTGAGTACTCATATGTATATGTTGCGGGTCGGGCGGAGCCCGCCGTCGTCGGTCTGGTACTGTCGCGCGAGGTCATAGGGGCGGGTACTGTCCACGACAAATGTTGCCGCCCACGACAAATGTCGCCGCCCATGACAAATGTCGCCGTCCATGTCAAATGTCACACCACCGGCGAATGTCGCACCCCGCCGAACGTCGCACCCCGCCGAACGTCGCACCCTACCGATTGTCGCACCCCCGCCGAATGCCCCTAGGGCCGAAGGCCCGTGCCTGTCACTTGTATTATATATATAAATTGAAAACAAGGCTGTGGAGCTGGAGCTATAAAACTAGTAAACTGCTCCAGCTTGAGCCGAGCTCGGAAAGCTGAAACACGGGCTGAAGCTGAAATTTTTTGCCAAACAATCCACACCAAATAATATACAGAAATAGTGTTCGGCAAATTACTATTAAGTATTAACTGGTGGGTTGCTCTGCCGGCGCTGCTACCCTAAGCGCTTCTTCTCCGGTAACACGTCGTCGTTGACATCTTTCCTCCTTGCACCTTCATCGTTTCTCCCATGTAACGGTCCGTCGCCTGTTCTCCTTTTTACCGATTTTCATGGCCGAAAACTCGATCTTCTGACAAGGGTTTTTATTTACAAAGAAGACGGAGGGAAGGAGAGAGGTGGGTGAGCGAGAAAGATGATTAGAACTAGGGCAACCGGAGGTGGGGGAGACAAGAGATTGTGTGCAAGATGGATATTGCTACTTTGCTGCGCCTGCTTCGGTCTCGGAATGCTGTTCACAAATCGGTGTGTTATCAATCTTTTGGAAATCTTTCGAAAATTCTGTCCGGTTTGTTTAGCTCTGGCTTCATTAGGTTCAGTAGGCCCATGAATTTGATTCATTCTCTTGTTAATTTCTTATTTTTTTTTGTAGATTCTGGTCACTACCAGATTCAAATTCAGAAACCATCTCCAAGAGGCGGCAAGAACAGGAACTTCAGGTCGTCTCCGATGATTGCATAACCAAAAGGGTTAGAACATCCATTTCTACTATTTCTCAATACTTTGCAGTTGTTTCTGTTCTTGACCTACTTTTTGTGCATGATAATAGAAGCCTGGACAAGATAAGGATGTAATGGGAGAAGTCACGAGGACCCATGAAGCCATACAGTGAGTAGAAGACTTCTGATCTGATTGCTGTCGAATGTAATCGATTTTCTCAGAGTTTTCTTTCTCTCCAAATCTGATCCCTGTTAGATCTTTGGATAAGACAATTTCGACACTTCAGATGGAGTTGTCTGCTGCGAGGAGTTCTCACGAGCTGATGGGTTCTAATGGTTCGCCAAGCATTGCTGCGGCAGGCCAGCAGAGGAAGAAGGCTTTTGTTGTTATAGGGATTAATACAGCTTTTAGTAGCAGGAAGAGGCGGGACTCTGTTAGAGAGACATGGATGCCTCAAGGTTTTCTTTTTTAATTTCTTCTTCCTATTAGTTATACATCCATTGTTTATGTTGATCTTTCTGTGGATTTATGGTTACATACAGCTTTGGGTGCATGTATTTGCAGATATCCTAAATAGTAACTTAATTTTAATATGGGAGGCTGTGCCAACCAAAATAAAATTTTTCATATTTTTTTGTTTAGTTTGTCATGTTTAGGTGTATAATAATTAATAGATCATATGGTGATAAAAATGGGCCTGCCATATTAGATGCCAAAACACATTTTCATCCCGAACTTAAGCCATGGGAAAGAGACAACTACTCGAGATGCGTCACTAAATGCAAGAATATGTCGCGCCTTAATAATATTTCTGAAGAGAATGAAGTCCCAACTCCTCCCCGGGTTAAGAGGTTTGGGAGGTGTGTATGTGTGTGTGTTCGTGTTTAGTTTGTAATGTTTAGGTGTATAATAGATAAAATGGCGAAAAAATTGGGCCTGTCATATTAGATGTCAAAACACATTTCAATGAACTCTGAAATTTATTATGTATTCTGAACTTTTGCATTTAGCCTAGTTGCATCGAACATCTTTTATTAACTCTGATTGTATATTAAGATGTTTATTCTTCATGCTCTGAGTGAATGTCGAATTACTCAAGTTATTTGACATTTAATATTTGCTTACAGGCCACATGTATTATAATTTCGTATATAACTTGTATTCGTTTATTATCTCGTAACATGCATTTAAACGATTTACAAGTATTGCTACATATTATATGAATTTTTGAGCAGATTAGACAAATAATTCATAACTTGTGATATGTCTAGCCAAGATGGGTCAAATTTCTTACCTCAATGGTACGATGCTCGTAGACGTGGCGAAGCAACATGATTTATCTAGGTTGATCTTGAAATCCAATCAACATCTCTCCTCCTTACTTAGGGTTTTTCACGAAACAGGCTGCTAAAGCCTTGATCCCAACACTATGAGGGAGATGGCCTAACCTTCTCTCTGCCGATTTCAGGAATTTTGCTGACATAGGAGATTTCCTACATGATCAAACATAATTAACATTGGAAATCTTTAACTAAAATGAAAGAGGCCATTAACTGGGTTGAAAGAGTAGGAACGTGCTACCTGTGCAAAAAACGACAAAGGAATCAAACTCCACAGAGTTGTCATGAGAGGGAAGAGAAATTTCTTTCTTTCTTGGGTTTGAGGAAGGAGGTGATCGTGAGCCCCAGTAACTGCAATCGAGATAGAAGGAGGAGAAGCCATATTACTATTGGAAGAATGTTCCTTGCGGTTACCTGGCAACAACGGATGAAGAAGAAAAACCGACCAATTGACATAATCAAAGATATTTATATAAATTTAGTGACAAGGGTGAGGACATCTAGAGGATTAACAAAGGAATTCCCTATCACTATTGGCTCACATCAAGGTTCAATTTTAAGCCCTTATCTCTTTACCCTTATCTTAGATGAGCTCACCGGACATCCAACAAGCAATACCTTGGTGTTTATTGTTTGTGATTGATATCGTTTTGGTCGATGAGACGCGCGACAGTGTAAACACAAAACTTAAATCTCGGCGAGACACTTTAGAAAAGAAGGGTTTTAGGTTGAGCACGGCAAAGCCGGAGTATATAAAGCTTAAATTTAGTAGCGCAAGATGGACAGATGACTTCATTATTAAGTTGGGTGATCAAGATGTTTCCCGTAGTGAGTGTTTTAAATATCTTGAATCGATAATTCAAAAATACAAAGGTATTGATAAAGATGTGACACAATGATGCAGTGGTAAGGCCAATTCGGGGTGGATCCTCTAAATGCAACCCTAGATGCGATGAAATGTACTGCAAGAGTGGTCCGCTAAAACTACAATGCGTAATTAATTATTATAAAAAAAAATTAGCAGGTGCGCGAACTTTGCCAAAACGTTGATATAATAAAACAAGTATTGGTTGCAAACTAAATGAGCGCAGTAGTTATTAAGCACGCACAGAATACATCCCGCAAAATGTACGTCAAAATGAACTAATATCACAATAAGACAAATTTTCATGATATAGGTTGCCGAAATAACCAACAGAAGAGAAATAAAACTGCACACCATAATTTACACGTGCAGGCAGTGACGAAGGCGAATATTGGCGGGCATCCAAGATTGCTGCGGAGTTGAGAGGTGCAAGGATGAATCCATGGCTGATGGGGAGGGCTCCGGTATTATAACAGGAGGCTGGCTTTGTAATCGAGGGTTGTGGGTGGGGTGTCAGGTGATGTATTGAGGGCTGGATTTTAAGACGGGTGTTGTCTTGACTGGAAAACTGACACATGGAGGGGGATGGTTGGCTTTCGGTGGTTGAGGATTTCTTGCAGCCGGCGAGACAACCAGAATAGGGCAAGGAAGGGAGACGTTCACCTGGGGAGTAGATTCAGGCAAAGGTGTATACTGGACGGGGTGGGGAATGGCTTTCTGAAGGGGGCTGGCGGGTGGGGTAGCAACGCCGGGTCGGAAAGTGGCGGAGGTGGCTCCGACGGGATGGATACAGCAGACAAGGATGGGCTTCAGTGGCTAGTGGGTGGCGAAGAGGAATCTAGCGGGGAAATGGCGGAGGCTGACTGAGTCGGGCGAGCGCTGAGATTTTTGGGACGGGAAAACGGTAGAGCGGCCAGGCTAGGCTGCGGCTAGGGAGATGGCGGGCTGGAAGAGAAGATGAAGGTGATAGTGGGCTTACCCTGGAGTTGCACCAGGAGGGACTTTTCCGCCGACGTCTCACCAGCGTGAAGGAGAAGATCAGAATCACTCTGATGCACACGACTGAGCGGTTGATGACTTGCGCCAACCTTTGATTTCCCCAAACAAGCCAAGCCGTCACTTGCATATATAAAATCCTAGAAATAACTGCAACACAATAACTGTAAAATCAAACCACCCGGATCGGATGGCTCAAACTATTTGGGCCGATCGGGGGCTAAATACATTTCAAAATATAAAAAATAATATATAAAAGCGACTTAGATCGATCATCTGGACGCAACCTCAGACTTCGATCGTCTGTCGGGGAAGCGGATCACCGCCTCCTGTGGGAATACACGTGTGTCGGTCGTGGCGCGCCGTCACATAGAATCCAAGCAGGTTGGTTGAAGTGGAGAGGCGCGTCAGGGATTTATGTGATCGTAAAGTACCATTAAAACTTAAGGGCAAGTTTTACCGTACTACAATTAGACCAGCGATGCTTTATGGTTGTGAGTGTTGGACAGTGAATTGTGCAAATGAGCAAAAAATGGGAGTTGCGAAGATGCGAATGCTTAGGTGGATGTGTGGACACACAAGACTGGATAAAATTAGGAATGAATGTATCAAGGATAAGACAGGAGTAACACTAATTGTAGAGAAGATGCGAGAAGCTCGACTAAGATGGTTTGGACACGTACTAAGGAGACCATTAGAGGCACCTGTTAGGCGTTGTGAGAGTCTAGTCACTAGGCATGTTAAACGAGGGAGGGGTAGAACAATAAAGACTTGGAATGAAACAATAAGGAAAGACATGATGTACTTAGGCATTAGTAAGATTATGACAAAAGATAGGGCACAATGACGACAAAGGATCCATGTAGCCCACCCCACTATAGTGGGATAAATGCTCGAGTGTTGTTGTATGATTAATAAAACAATGTAACATATTTGAACTACTTTATATTGCTTCCTACTTAATCTTTACAGATTGCATACAATATGAACTAAATAATGCTCTTAATAGTCTTTCAAATGACACTTCACATAGACTCACATTCATTAGACACTACTTGAATAAGAAATGCAGTTAGGTCATAGGTGAAACAATAATCTATGATAAACCAGTGGATTGTTTTCTTTTCAAAACTGATACAATTAATATTTAGTAGTTGAGTTTTCTTTTTTTATTTTTTACCTAAATACAATGAGGGGATATTGACTACTGATTTTTTTGAAGTTTTGTTACAAAATAGAAAAGTAGGCCATAGTAATTACGGGAATTCATCCTGTAGTTTGCTATTCCAAATCTTACATTTTACCACATATTATGTCTATACGTCAAACCTTGATTCTTTCCCATACCTTTGTCCACTCTTCACAGTGGTAGGAGTAGAGGAGCAGTAATATTCTGTAGTATTTTTTTCCATTCATTAGTTTCTATTTTTTTCTTGGATAATTTTATTTTAAGAGAATGAAACATTCTGTAACCATTCATTGTAGTGAAGCTCACATTTCAAAATTTGGTGTCAACTTAGGAGAGAAGCTACAACAACTAGAGCGTGAGAAGGGTATCGTAGTCCGTTTTATGATTGGTCACAGGTACTTCATTCTCCCTTCTCTGGTTTATTATCACGTCAAGCAACACCGTGTGATCAATTTGATCAATTTATATTTTTAGCTTTGGCATTTGTTCAATAAATTTTGGTCTTCATTTTCTTTTTTGTTGAAATAAAATTGAATTAGGAAAGATCTTGTATATTCATGCTCATTCTTTTTCCCCCTTTTTTTAATATTCTCATGCTGATATTGACATAATGTATACATTCTATAACTACACATTTTTAGAAACTTTCACACTGATTAACTAAAGCTGTGCATGCTTTATTTATTTATTTCAGGGTTAGAATATTTTCCAAATTTCTTGAGAATTATGAAATATTAATATTTTTGTAGAGAGAAAAAATCCACCTTGTATATATGTTCACTTGTGTAGAATACAAAGAATGAATACAAATATATAGACAAGAAGAAGAGAGAGCAAGGCCCTATACACAATGTGGGACTAAAGAGGAGAGAGAAATAACAATAGAAAAACTAAATGGGCCTAGTTAAGTGGGCTTCTTCAACACTCCCCCGCAAGCTGGAGCGTATAGATCATATGCACCAAGCTTGGACAAACACTGATAGAACAAGGTGCTTGATAGGGCCTTCGTGAGAATATCAGCGACCTGATCAGTGCCTGGAACATGCTTTAACTCAAGTCTCTTCATTTGAACTTTTTCTCGTATGAAGTGACAGTCGACCTCAATATGCTTCGTACGCTCGTGAAACACCGGATTCTTCGCTATGTGTATGGCCGCTTGACTATCACAAAAGAGAACAGCAGATGAAGGAAGTTTTACTCCCAAGTCAGCAAGAAGGCTTTCAAGCCAGGTGAGTTCAGAAACAACCGATGTCATAGATCGGTATTCAGCTTCTGCGGACGATCTAGCAATCACGGCTTGTTTTTTACTTTTCCAAGTAATGAGGTGACCTCCAAAGTAAGTACAGAACCCACTGGTCGACCGCCGATCGTCCAGGGAACCAGCGTAATCAACATCAGAATAAGCAACCAATGCTGGAGCCGAGGTGGAGGTTTTGTAAACAAGCCCTTGACCCGGAGCTGCCTTAAGGTACCGGAGAATCCGTTCAACAGCCTGGAGATGAGAGACCCGGGGAGCATGCATGAAACGACTGACAACCCCAACAGCAAATGATATGTCAGGCCTCGTGACGGTTAGGTAGATCAACTTTCCGACAAGGCGTCTATAGTACTCCGGGTTTTGGAGAAGCAGATCATTATCAGAGGCATGTGCACAGAGCTTGTGATTTGCCTCCATTGGTGTATTAGCTGGCTTACAACCTGTCTGGCCAGCATCTTTGAGGAGATCGAGACAGTACTTCCTTTGGGAGAGTACAAGCCCATCCGGTCGTCGCGCGATCTCAAGACCGAGGAAGTAGCGAAGATGCCCTAGGTCTTTGGTCTGAAATACGGTGCTCAGATGTTGTTTGACCGTTTGGATCCCCTGTGAGTCATCCCCAGTGAGTAGGATGTCGTCAACATAAACCAACAGAATTACAGTTCCCGTTGCCCGGTGTCGGGTGAAAAGGGAGAAGTCAGCAGAGCTCCGAGTGAAACCCATATCCTGAACCACCTTACTGAATTTGTCAAACCACGCCCGGGGAGATTGTTTGAGACCATAAATGAACTTCTTTAGAAGACACACATGAGACTCCCCCGTGGTCTCAAACCCAGGTGGTTGGCGCATGTAGACGGTTTCGTGAAGATCACCATTCAGAAAGGCATTCTTGATATCGAGCTGATGAAGGGGCCAGTGGCGATGTACAGCTACGGAGAGAAGCACACGAACGGAGTTGAGCTTGGCCACTGGAGAGAAGGTTTCATCATAATCGAGACCCTGCTGTTGAGTAAAGCCACGGGCCACCAGTCTGGCCTTCAGGCGGGCAATAGTGCCATCCGGGGCATGTTTGATGACAAACACCCATTTACATCCAACCGGGTGTTGACCGGGAGGTAAAGGGACCAGGGTCCAGGTCTGGTTGGCCCAAAGGGCCGTCATTTCTTCCTCCATGGCAGCCCGCCAGCCAGGATGTTGCCGCGCCTCCTGCACAGAGTTAGGAATAGAAACAGAAGATAATGAAGTGGCAAAGTGGCGAAGCGGTGGTGAAAGGCGATGGAGAGAGACGTAATTTGCCATCATATGAGCAGTGGAGGCAGGAACCGGAGCAGCAGGTGGCAGTGCATCAGAGGGCGAGGCCGATTGCAGTGGGGCATCGGGAGTAGAAGAGCGACGAGAATAGACCCGAATAACAGGTGGAGTCGGACGGACCGGAGCCGGGTCAAGAGGAGGAGGCGAGGATGAGGAGCAGGGAACCGGGATGATAGGACGAACAACATCCGGAGCAGAAGAAAGGGGAACTATATCCGGAGCAGAGAAGAAGGGAAGATCTTCCCGGAAAGTAACGTCGGCAGAGACGGTAACCTTGCGGGTAGTAGGCGAATAGCACATATACCCCTTCTGAGTGCGAGAGTAACCGACAAAGATATGTTTGGCCGCACGGAGATCCAATTTGTCGGTAGGAGGGCCGAGATGGTGAACGTAGCAAGTACACCCAAAGATACGAGGAGTCACAGGGAAAGGTGGAGTGGACGGAAAAAGGAGGCTGAACGGAGTGACATTCTGAAGAACGGAGGACGGTAGACGGTTGATTAGAAAGCAGGCGGTGGAGAGCGCAAAGTTCCAGTATGGTTTGGGTACCTGCATTTGAATCATAAGGGACCGAGCCACATCAAGAAGGTGCCGATTCTTGCGCTCGGCGACACCATTCTGTTGCGGAGTATACGCACAAGAGGTTTGGTGGATAATGTCGAACTCAGAGCAGAGGGTCGCGAAGTCATGACCAGTGTACTCTCGCGCATTGTCGGTACGAATAGTGCGAATGGGCGCAGAGAATTGAGTACCAGTCTCAAGAATGAATGCCTGGAAGACGCGGGGAAGCTCAGATCGATCGCGAAGAAGATACAACCACGTCATGCGCGAATAATCATCAATAAAGGTCACGAAATAGCGATAGCCAGAAATACTAGTAATTTTGTACGGACCCCATATATCGGAGTGTACTAAAATAAAAGGAGCTGAGCTCCGAGTACAATTAGAAGGAAATGATGCACGTGGCTGTTTGCCAAAAATACATGTTTCACATTGAAAAACAGGAAGAGATACATCCGGAAGAGCCTTCTGGAGGACAGGTAGAGGAGCATGACCAAGACGTCGATGCCAATCGGAAGATGATACAGATGCGAGGAGAGTAGGAGAGGCGTCAAGAAGGTAGAGCCCGTTCTGCAGTCGTCCCTTACCAATGATAGTCCGCGTCTGCTGATCCTGTATCAGACAAGAAGAAGAAGTAAAGGTCACTGAGCAATGTAAATCAGAAGTAAGGCGACCAACAGAAAGTAAATTGAACGGAGAGCCCGGAACATGAAGAGCCGAGCGGAGGTGGAGAGAAGGGGTGAGAGAGATATCAGCACATCCAGAGACAGGGACGGAGGCGCCATTGGCCACAGTAATGTACTTCGGGTGAGGGGAAGACAAGTACTGAGGTGGCCGACCTGAGGTGATGTGGTGAGTAGCACCCGAGTCGAGGATCCATTGCGAGCCAGAGGAAAGGCAGGTGATACCTTCATTGGAGATGGAGGCAGCGGAGGCAACTGAGGCTGGCGGGCGGCTGAGCAGGCCCTGAAGATGCTGAAGTTGGAGGCGAACCTCGTCGAGGCCTGGATGAGTGGGAGAAGAGTCGGTGACAGCAACAGAGGCCTGCGGACGAGGGGGGCGACCATGCTTGCGATAACACGTGGCCTCAAAATGCCCATCTTTGCCACAGAACGAGCACTTAGGCCGAGGCCGTCCACCTCGACCACGTCCCCGAGAATCAGAGCGGCCTCCACGGACAGAGGAGGGAGGAGGCAGTAACGGTGGAGGTACCTGCTGGATAAGAATCGGAGAAGGAGGTCCAGACACATCCGGAGGCGGGGTGACTTTGAGAAGCATGGAACACACATCTGAGAAGGACGGAGTAACAGTAGAAGAGAGGATGTGAGCCCGAACACTGTGAAGGTGATGGGGTAGCCGAGCCATCATCATGGCTATACCCACAGCTTCCTTTTGGACACGTTGGGCAGCAAGGTCGCCAGTAGGAGGCTGATGTTGGATCCATGCCTCGACCAAAGATCGAGCCTGAGCAACAAAGGAAGTCAGATCGGTCGTACCACTGCTATCGAGGGCCTGGAGAGCAGTGATAATGTCATACAGATGGTGCAGACTATCCTTGTCGGAGTAAAGGGTATGGAGCTCGTCCCACATTCCTTTGGCCGTCTCGTGGTACATGGCCAGGCGATAGGATTCACTATCAAGAGAATTAAGTATCCATGTCTGCACACGACCATCATTACGTAACCAATCATCAGTAGGAGTACCGGTAACCACCTGGGTCAAGTGATGAAGAAACCCCTTGGACTGCAGGACCCGGCGAACAGAATGTGCCCATTCAACAAAATTCTTCTTGCCAGTCAGAGAGATGGTCGTAATACGAAGTTCATCCCGGATGTCAGGAAGAGAGGTCGGTCTGTCTGTAGGAGGAATGGCCGTGCCGGTTGATTCAGCAGAAGATCCCATAGAGGAGAAGCGGCTAGGAAGGCAGACCGGCAAGAGAGAGAGAGTCCGCGCGACTAGAGACAGTCCGCCTGGTCACGATGGAAAGATACCAGCGGCAGGAGGACGCCGCGACCAGAGGCGGATAGAGATCAGCAGACAGAGACAATCCGCACAGATAGCAGGAGAAGAGGACCACGACCTAAATGCGGGAGGCAACAGTCCGCACGGTCAGGCTGAGCACATCAGCGGTCAGAGACAGAAGCTACGAGCGGGCAGAACGAAGAGACCGCGAGTAAAGATCACTCAAGCGGAGAGAAGAACCGCGAGTAACAACACTCAAGCGGAAGGAGAAAAGGGGCCGTAGCGAGCAACAACGAAGAGGCCGGGAAGGAAGATACGAGAACCAGACCGCTGCGAGAACCAGACCGCTGCGAGAACCAGACCGCTGCGAGAACCAGACCGCTGCGACAAGAGGCAGGCCGCGGCGAGAACAAGGCCGCAGCGTAGAGGACCAGATTGAAGAGAGCAGGTACCGGCGAGAAGAAGCAACGGCAAGAGGCAGGCCGCTGTGAGAAGAGGCAGGCCGCGCGGTCACACCAGCGACCTAGCAGATCACGACCAAAATGCGGAGAGGGAAGTCCGCACGGTCAGGTGGACAAAGCCGCGGATAGAGAGGAGGCGGGAAGGAGAAGCCCGGAGAGGAGGTCGCGAGCTACCACGCAAGCGACAAACCGGAACAGACCGCGCGGGAAGAGAGCCCGTAGCGGATAGGATAAAGAAGTGGGGAGAAGAGGGCCCCACAGGACAGAGCAGACAGAGGCTATAAGAAGCCCAAGGAGGAGGGTGGAACCACGGAGAGGAAGAGGGAGCGGAAACTGAGGGACAGACCGCTGGAAGCTGAGCGGCCAGGGAGAGAAGCGGATAGGAGAGGGAGACCGCAGAAACCGCCCGACGCAGGTGGTTAGACACGGAGAGTCCGCCCAAGGAGGACCTTTGGCTCTGATACCATGTAGAGAGAAAAAATCCACCTTGTATATATGTTCACTTGTGTAGAATACAAAGAATGAATACAAATATATAGACAAGAAGAAGAGAGAGCAATGCCCTATACACAATGTGGGACTAAAGAGGAGAGAGAAATAACAATAGAAAAACTAAATGGGCCTAGTTAAGTGGGCTTCTTCAACAATTTTCATGATTTTTTACCTGAACTCATTCCCTAGTTTAAGGATAAGTGGACTATTTCTTAAAGTAGGGCATCAAGCAAGCCTTGGTTGAGCATTAAATATCAATGGTTTAAGCTTATGTTATTTAAAAATTCTAGATTTCTTGGTAAATTCTGGCGAGTACCATTTCTGAAAACATGAGCCCCTAAGAGGGGGTTCATGAGGGAAGTTAACCCATCTTATCTCTCTTCCTCCCTCTCTAACTCCTCTCTCTATCTCACATGTTTAATACCCCTCTATCTTTCCCTCTCCCTTTGTCTATCTCCAGCCCTTTTTTGGCTTTTAGTATGTGGTCATACTCTTATAGCCTAAATCTTATTTCGCTAGCAAAGCAATTTATGAAAGCCAACGACCATAAGTTGCTCACTGTTATTGATAGGAGCTCTGATGGAGATCGACTCTAGACTACGGGTCATCAATCGACGGGGCGCACTTTTGTATATTTGCGTAAGAGGCAATGATCAGATCAGCGATCCGAGACCACGAGCGCGTCCGGCTCGTCGCTCTATTATTTTGTTTGTTATTTTTTGGATTTGTTTTTGGTGTGTTAGGGCCTCGGGAGTGACCGCCAATTATATCTGTTTACGCGCGGTGCCCAACCACCCTCTCTTGTTATGAATAAGTGTGGATGCTACGGTTTACATTTATTGTTGATTTGTGAGATTTCAGACAGACAATCATACGGGGGTGCCACGCCCCTGCTCATTTATCAGCTTTTAATTTTTTTTTTTCGTTCGTTGTTCCCGTGAAAAATAGCCCATGATTCCCTCTCAAAACAGCCTACCCACCACCACTATTTCCTTCCCAGCGCCTGTAACTACCCGTTCTCCACTATTCATCATCTTCTTCCCTCGCCAGAAAACTGTAGCCGACCTCCAACTCCATCGCAAGTTCCTTCCGCCACCCTCTTCCCCCGATTCACACACGCTACATCCTCCCTCCGTCGATTTTGCCAAAGTTACGCCTCCCCTACATGCACGAGAAGCATATCCTCCCTCCTTCCCAGCTCCTGTAACTACCCGTTCCCCACTATTTCACCTTCTTCGCTCAACCCATACAACAAATCATCCCATACAACAAATCATCGCTCCTCCACAGTCTTCTTCCTTGCCTCCAACAGACGCCGCATGCTCACTGTACTTCTTCCTCCCAATCTATCTCTCCATCGTTGAGCCTCAAGCAAAACCGCAACCGCCAGCAAGTTCGCCAACCGCCGACAAGTTCTTCTCTGCAAACCTCCATCGATTCTGCTCTACAGCTCTTCCCCATCACCGATTCAACAACATGTAGACTTTTCACTCCATACCCAATCACCATCCGCCTATCCCTCTTCTAATCCGACAACCAACAGCCATTTATTCCCAAATTCAGCCACCGGATTCCTTATGCTATGTGAGTATTATTGTATCATGCTTATTTCTTTTTTATTGAATATGAGAGAATATTTCGTACTTGTTTGAGTGTTTTGATTTCTTAGTATATTTGTTCATTATTGTCTTTGCCCTATAGAGCTTAATTGTGGAAATTGTAGCAGATAGCAATTTTTGTGAATGTTAGCGTGGTTTACTCGTGCGCCGGAAATTATTAATCATCTTGTGTTAATTTGCTTCGTTTGTAAAATCATCACCGCACAATTTACTTCTGGATTTATAATTTAAAACTCATTTGCATTTTCATTTAGGTTCAATTTATTTGAGTTCATCTTGCATCACAACCTCCTAGGATCGCATTAGTGTCAACACACCCTTGTTACATGGACTACCGTCCCTACCCTGCGTCAAAATCACAAACCATCACAAAACACAAGAGTTGAGGTAAATTGCGTATTAAAAAAATTCTATGTAAAAACAATATTGTGCATTTCGGGCCTCCTTGCAGTTTAGAAGTTGTGATTGTTGGAATGAAACACTATGCGCTTAACGTTCACAACCTGACCGATTGAGCTTTTGGTTGTCCAATCGATCCACGTAGTCATCAGAGACTTGATCAACATCAGTCCCCTCCACTTCAAAAAAACTCATCCTCAAGTTTTCTTTAGGATATCACGCCTCATCTCGAAAGAGATATTCAGTTATGTCTGTAATGTTGAATGTGCTTGATTTGCTTGTACATGCAAGATGGTTGTTACGCTCACACATTCCCCAAGCGGATCCCCTCGTTGGAATTCATGGAGCACGCATATGAATGTCATGATAAATTCATATAATATGTTGCAAGGAATCAGTATTAATTAATTAGTTAATATTAATTAATTAGTATTAATATTTTTTAAAAGTATTATGTATGTGTTCCCTCATCTATATAAGGGGGATAGGCTTGAGTATTTGGCTTCTTGGAGGATCATTATTGTATGGTCTCTCTCTCCTCTTAAGATTCTCCTCTCTATTTCTCACATATGCATCCTTTTATGAATGTAATATAATGTTTGTCGTTTTGAGTCGCTCATTCTCTCTCGTGCACGCATCGCATTGAATGGGTCACTCATCTAAGACCTTGTTCGTAATAATTGATTTGAACTACGTTTTTCGGCTGTGGTTTCCGTCGCCGGATTTCAACGAGCGCTTCGTTAAGCCACTAGTTGGAAAACATCCTCTCCGGCCATGGCCTCCACCACATCCGTCCACGAGAACCTCGCTCGGCACAACGCCATACTCACACATCCTCGCCATGGAAATCGACTCGCTGCCGAGTTACACCCCATTAGTTTGTTTCCCTCGCCATCATCGACAACCAACTCCTCCGTCATCATAGGTGCACGGGCTTTGGGCTTCTCACCAGTCATAATTACAGTCGCGCCATCACAACCACCAACACAGGAGTCCGACATCCCAATCCTCACCCGCACACTCGCACTCATATTCATGCGACTAGCAGGCCACCCCCGATGGGTTCTCTTTCTCCGTTTATGTACGGCTCTTCGTGCAGGGATCCTCCACCACTGTTGCCGGCAGGATGGGACAACCAATACTTCCACCAAAGTTTCTCCCCGACTCCCCTGGAGCCAACCTAGGCCAACCCTCACTCGTACCTCCCAACAACGAAGTCGTCGAACGGCCCTCCACACCGGGGTCCTCTGCAGCTACTATCGACAGGAGTATCTGTCAGCCACTTCCACACCATATCCTGTTACGATTTCTGTCATTCCCCTACAACGCCATTGCCGCAGACATCGATGCCTCTTCTGGTCCACTTGCTGTCGTCCGTCTCACTTCAAAACAGTTCTGCCCCATCGCTGCAACACTTTGTGCTTGTTCCCAGGCTACATAGATGACACCCTCTCTTGTTTTACTGCCATTATTCCCACATCCATGCCGCACGCTTCCCCCCATGTCATCCTCTGCAATCTGCAATCCAGTTCCATATCCCTCACTTTCTTTCTGCCTTGCCGCTTTGTTTTTTCCCGCTGTGCTACAACATAACATTTTTTTCATAACCCTCCCCGGGACATAAAGCTGTTGGGCACAGTAAGCTGCCGGACTGCAACTTTATCCCTTCCTCCCCATAGCCTTTTTAATCTCCTGTACCCCCTCCATTACACACCCACACCTCACACTCAAGTTTTAACCTCCCACGTGCAGCCCCATCCCATCCTACATCAATTTTTTGTGTGCCTTGAGCCCCACGTTTGCTGCCAAGTCATACCTTGCATTATCCACTCCTCTGCCATATACTCTTCCCTTCTCATGTTCACACCCAAATTCATCCACTCCCTCCCAATGCAGCCCCTAAGATTCCTTTTATGTAACAATCCACCCACAAAGTCCGCCATCACTTTGCCCAAAACTATCCCCACCTTTCCCCTAAAACTCTATAAAAACCATCATACCTCTTCGTTGTGGTATCCCCACTCACATGACGTCATTTTTATTCCGTGTTTCTCCTATATCCGCTCGCACCTACTCCACTCCCATAATTTTTCCGCTCCACGTATCCTCAACCCCCAACAATGTTATGTCGCAACAAAAAACTGCTGCCTTTCATCCCGATCGTGTCTGTCGCCACCGCTATTACGGATACTATAAAAAAATTAGCGCTCGCCATCACCCTTGAGGGCAATGTTAATTTTCAAGGGCGAAACCCTCTCGCCGGAATCCGTGGAGTGCGTATAGGAAGCAACCATGATAAATTCATATAATATGTGATGTAGGGTAGGCTTCGTGGGTGCGGGATTAACATACAATCCTAGGTGTGGTGCGTGGAAGATAGTTCTAGCACCATAAATACTAAAGATTTTGACTTCTTTCTCGTCTAGCTCCCGTTTGGTGCTCTTTATGTCGCTTATTGTCGTCAATGCTTCTTTTTGTGTAATTTATAAACATGCATTATCTATACTATATATAAAGAAATAACCTTATGGTATAACAGTCGACAAATGAATCTGGATCGTTCAATATTCTTTTGGAAGATTCCAGCCCTTGGATGAAGGAGAAGGGAGGTCTGCTATTAGCGCTCCTAAGGAAATCAGCCTGAAATCTTCTCGATAGTTTCCCGATCCAAAAAAAACAAAAAGCTGCGTTTAGGGTTTTTTCTGCCGCCGCCTGCTTGTCCGGCGCCCACCGGCGGACTCGCCGGACCCCTGCGAACCCACCGGGGGTAGCCCGGCGGCGCTCCGACATGGCCATAAGAGTATTTATGTGTTAGCCTATTTAAGAGAGGACGCCCATCTCGTGGAGAGAAATATGAAAAGTGATTGATATTTTTTCCTTATGGATGATGCATGTGTATTCTTTTTGTAGGATTTTTCTTGATAGCACATCAAATGTGCGCAGTGGAATAAATTTTAAGAAATCCTAAAAAGAAACTTGGATCTTGCGATGAACATTGATCAAGAAGTTTGCATAACATAAAATAAGAGTATACTTGAGTGAGATTGAGTCGCCACACAATCAAGATGCTCCAAAACAGTTCTTGGCCGGGAGGTGAATTCACGCAAAATGGATTTGCGTCTCTACAGGAATCCACACGAACGGGGAGAACACCGACACCTTGTCAAACAAGATCCAGGATGGAGAATGGAAAGCCCACTGCGTCTCTACAAACTGCTAGGTCTGCACTAGGAGAGGAGGCGGCGGTGGCGGGCGCCGGAATCAGGGCTTACAGGAGCAACGGGATCAGCAATTCGGGAAACACTTTCCGTCAGTTTCGGGTTCGCCCTAACTCATGCATCTCCAAGCCCTAAGGCAACAGATATATATACCCAGGAGAATAAACAGGCTTGAACCGTCCCTATCCGCATACCCAAAATATGAATGAGATGACTCGACGAATCGACGCACTCAACGCCTTAGCTGAGAGGTCTTGACGTACTCAACGCCTTAGCTGTGAGGTCTCGACGCACTCAACGTCTTAGCTGTGAGGTCTCGACACACTCGACGCCTTAGCTGAGAGGTCTCGACGCACTCGACGCTTTCAAGTGTTTGGTCCTTCATTCATCACATATGAGTAAGACCAACACAATCCATTCCTCCAACTTCTCCAAACGCTCTTATGTGCGACCCTATAAGCTCATATTGCATTGCCAGTGAGACTACCTGTTTGACCACTTTCAGATCAGCATGGTAACACCAACAATTTTTTCTTCAAAACCCTAAATATACACATGAAACATTCAACACTCTCTCAAACTGATACATATATATCTTAGATGTCTAAATTGCCAAATACCTAAATGTAGAGTTAATCCTGGGAACCCTCACTGCTTTTGTCGTAATCCAATTCATTATGTTTCATCCTTTTATGAAATTCATTATTTGATGTAATATACAACTGATGCATCCGTGGCACATCCGGATGAGCTGTGTGTGTGTGTTTTCCTTTTAAAAGTACCCTTGTCATATGTTTGTGATTGTTATCAGTGTTGGTATCATTGTATCGCATTTGTTTTTTTTATGTCGCGGCGTGTTGGATTGATCGACCAACTCGACCTTAAATGAATAGGTCTAGTAGTTGTAGGCGTTAGGAGTCAAGCGCAACTTTATTTTAATTGCATGAGAGGAGTTGTCAAATTCCTGATTTAATAATAAATTAAATCAGGATTAATTGGGGAGTTTCCACAATTTAAACCCCCCTTAAGTGTTAATGAAATCTCTTGGGCTCCCAACCCCTCCTTTATTTCTGGACTTTGCAACCCCCATAACATTGAAATCTACTGTTGAAAACCCCAGCCCTCTTTCCTCCTATTTATTCCTAACCTATCGGACTTGGACGGAGCAGGCATTAAGAAATCGGGAGAGACGAAACTGTCGTCTTCCCGATTCCATCCCGCGATCAACCAGGCGCCCGAACTTCCCTTCTACTCTACCTGCCGCAGCCCCTCCTCCTTCCCCGACGAGGCCGAGCCCCTCCTGAAGTTCGGTCGACATCGGCTCGCCTTCCCGAACTTCCTCCGGCTCCGCTTACCGCAGTTCTTCCTTCCCCGACAAGGCCGACGCCCGAGAATTTCGGCAACCTGCACCGCTCAACTCCGCCGATTCATCCACTGTTTTCTCCTGTCACCCAAAAAACCCGGCCACCACTGCTAAACCTTCACCCGCAGCCTAGCCGCCTCCAGCCACCACCTTCGTTCCACCACACCTTTTTTCCTGTAACCCCCAGGTCCTGCTAGCTTCCACTGCCTTCCCATGTTACCCCCAAACCCGGCCACCACTGCGCCAGTCTTCTGTTCTTGTAGCAAACCCGGTCAGCCAGCCTCCCCAGCACCGGAGGAACCCAACTTTAGGAAAATCCAGCAGGTATATCTGTCTGCTCCTTATCGTTAACTTTCTACTCATGCAATTAATTTAAATGACCAAAATTGTTAGCGCTTGCAAACTCTAACGACTTCTGCTATCGTTATTTTCCTTCAAACATAGTACGACCATCTTTTTTTTTGTTCTTTGAGCTGATTGCTTGCGTGGTAACTAAACTCGTGCTTGGGGCCAACGTTAGGCAAACGAGCCAAATCACCGTGAGTCTAGATTTGCTAATGAAGTCCCTATTAGCTCGAGAAAGCCGTTGCTAAGTTAGTAGCTCCTAGTCAGGTTACATCAACAACGTAACAAAAGATTTGATATAATATTCGCCATATGATCTAACAAATAACATTAATCTAATACTCTCTCACTTTCTCTCTCACACACACAAGTCACTGTGCACGAGCCCCCTGTGCCCGCCTGCGGGGGACTTCGCCCGCCCATGGCCCGCAGGGGGCTTCGCGGGCCTGCGGGGGGTTGTGCGGGCCCGCGGGGGACCGCGCCCGCCCCGCGGTGGGCTGCGCTTTTGTTAAATTAAAAAGACTATTGTTCTTATTAAATTTAAAAAACTCAGAAAAAAAATAATAGGGGTCCCCCCTCCCCCCCCCCCCCCCCAAACCGTGCCTTGACCCCCCGCAGGACCCCACGGTTGTAATTTCATGCATTTATATATTAGATGTCGTGCAACTGATTTCAGGCATTTATATATTAGATGTCGTGCAACTGGTTTGAAATTCCATAACTGGGCCGACTATGCCCTTTATACGGGCCGACTTACCATGGTCAGTAGTATTTTTTCATAGTTGGAGGGGTAAATCGGTAATTTCCTACTGTAAAGTAGGAACACTATTAAATTCCTAGGTTTAGGACAACCTATGATGGTAGGTTTAGTGACCTAGGAAAAAAATATGAACGGTCATGATTCGTCTCTGCGATCGAATGATTGAGATCTTATGTTGTGATCAGATCGGACGGTTCAGATGAATTCCTAAGATGAATACTACCACGGCAGTCCATCGCTCACGTTTTTTTATATCCAAAATTGCCCTCAGGCGGCTTGCGTGTGCGAGTTTTTTGTTGTTGTTATATATATAATAAAAACATTATACTTATATTAATATAAATATAAGTTAGTGCCTGCTCCACTATTCTTGCGCCTAACTTATTTATTTATATAAACATAAATATATAAATATAAAATGGATATATATATATATAACTGTGTATACATAAATATATATTAGATATATAGTTATTATATAAATATATAATACAAATATAAAGTCATATAAATATAAATAAATAAAATATATATTAGATATATCGTTATTATATAAATTTAAATAATAATGTTATTATAGGAGGTGACAGGGCACAAGTGGCCCTCAGTGCGACCACGACAGTATCCCGCCACAATACTGCCTCGATGCATCGACTCTCCCGCTGCTCGCAACCCTTGCGAGCAGTCGTGCCAATGGATTGTAGTCGTGCACTCGGTGTTGCAAGTGTCGTCGCGTCGGGGCACTATCGTGGTCGGAATACTTTTGCGGTAGCACGGGCCCCGTGCGCTCTCTTCTGTACACACACTTATAGAAACAACTCTAAACCCATATGAGCTAACAATTAATATTTTTCTAATAATCAATCTAAGTTATGTAAAACTATCAGAATGTTTCAATTCAAAACAATATCTCAATGTTTTAATTTTCACTTAACACAATAAGTCTCTTACCAATTTAAACTATATCATCATCAAAAAACATTTATCATGACACCTCATCATTGTCATCAATAGCTTTATTTCAATTATTTCCTTCTATGTATGGCCGTTTATTTCCAGTAACAAATCTTGGAAAGACACATTTCAAAAAGTTAATTATAATAAAGGCGAAGGGTTTAGCTTGATTTTTCAGCTCCTCCTTTCCGGTTTGATTTTATGTTCCTGTTATAATTATTTGAATAATTTTGTTTTATTTCTCTTGTATTACCCTCTATATATAAAGAGAGCTATATTATTATTCAAGGAATGATATGATTTCACGGTTTGACATAGTATCAGAGCCAGGTTCCAGTCCTGGGACCTGTGGGTTATGGGTCCACCACGCTTTTGCTGCACAAATTGGTGCTGTTGAACAAAAACATCGTCATCTTCTTGGAATGACTCGATCCTTGTTATTTACGATGTCTCTTCCAAAATACTATTGGGGTGATGCCTATGCCCTTCTTATTGCGGCTTACCTCATCAATCGTATGTCGTTCCGTCATCTGGACAATCACACTCCTCTTCGTACCCTAGGTATCCATCCTACTACTCTTGTACCTCAGGTGTTTGGATGTTTATGTTTTGTTCACATTCATAACATTACTTGAACAAAACTTGATCCCCATGTCCTTCGTTATGTGTTCATTGGTTATTCCCCATACATAGAAATGATATAAATACTATCATCCTCCTAGCAGGAAAATATTTGTTTCTATGGATGTCACTTTTCATGAAAGTACCTCCTATTATGAGTCCTCACTTCAGGGAAAGTGTTACAGAGCCACACGACGACGAGCCTCTTTGGAAAGTTTACACGCGTCGAGCGTGTATATCGGAGGGGACCGCCATTACCGCAGGAGATAATTAATCAATTAAGGGACGTTATTTGTTTCTTTATTTGTTTGCGTCAATTATGGGCGTTATTTGTTGCTTTATTTGCTTGCGTCATTTTTAGTAATTTGTATTTCCTAAATTAAGTTATTTCCTTTTGTATTCGTTCCTCATCACTATAAGAGGACGTGTAAGCCTTGTATTAGAACCATCTCGGATGAATGTTATGTTCTCTTCTCTATCCCTAATCCCTTCTCTCTCTCTACCTCCCCTCTCTATCTCTCGTCTCTTATCTCTCCGCTCCCCTCCCTCTCACTCGGCTCTGCAACAAAGTTGTCCGACCTGCCCTCTCCGGCCGCCGGAGAACCAACCCCCCTTGTCCCGTACTGCCACAGCCGTTCGCCGCCGCATTCCGCAAACGCCTTCCCCGCGACGCTGAGTGCTCGGCCGCCGGTATTGCCTCCTAGTAGGCCGTTGTTTCCCGTTCGCCCTCATGGCCCCTAACACTCGTTCAACTGTGGATCTTTAGCAGGAGGACACCGCCGCTGAGGTCCTCCGCCGCGTCGAAGCCCAGGAAGCCCTCGTCGCCTCCATGCACGCCTCCATCCTCGCCCTTCATGCCAAGTTTGATGCGTTCCAACCGCCCACCGCCTCGTCCACCAGCGGATCCGCGGGCTCGGGCCCCGGCGGGTCCGTCCTCGGGGCGTTACCGTTTCCGCCCATCGGGGAGACCCCGGCCCCGCCGCCCCCTGACCATTCGACCCTTTCCTTGGACCTCCCTAGCTTCACCGACATAGATCCGATGGGGTTGATCGCCAAAGCGGAACAATATTTCGACCTCAATCACACTTTCGACCACGACAAGGTCTCTACCGCCGTCGTGGGACTCGACGGCTCCGCCCTACATTGGGCCCGATAGCTCCGCCAGACCAACCCGTCCATATCATGTTCGACACTCAAGCAAGATATGATAGGCCGCTACGACACCCGCTACTCGGGCTCCTCTATCGAACGACTGTGTGGGGTACGCCAACTCGGTACACTGGATGACTACATCGATGAGTTCGTGGCCCTCGTCACCCATGTTCCAGGCTTACCACCGGATCACTACCTCGAATTCTTCATGCAGGGCGTCTTGCCCCACATCCGCTCCCGGCTTCGCACGCATCACCCCCGGACGGTGTCCGAAGCCCTGGACATGGCCCGCCTCGTAGAGGCGGATTTGGCTCCTCGACACACTACCTCCGGGCAGACACCTGTCGGGGGGCCGGCCTTGACAGACCACCACCCCAGAGCCGCGAGCCCCTCGGGTTGCCCCAGTTGCTCGGCCAACTCGTCCGGCCGCCTGTTACCGACGCAGTGGAGGAACCCCCGTGGCGGGTGTACACACGACGAGCTCGAGGAAACGCGGACTCGAACGAGGCGTCGGACCGGCCGGCGGATGGAGACGAGACGGAACCAGGCGGCTCGGCGGGCGTGCTAGGCGGACCCGGACCGGGCGGGTGTGCAAACCGGGTGGCCCTTGTTTGAGGATTTGGTTTATTATGCTTTGTAATATTTTCGGTTCCCTATATATGGGGACTTGGACTTTGGCTTTAGGGTTATGTTTTGATCTTGGAACTTTTGGGGGCTGATCCCTCTTCTCCTCTCTTCCTCTAGCCTCCTTCTTCTTCTCTCTAAACCCTAACCGGCCCTCTCTCTTGACCGGATTCTTCCTTGTTCTGTTTGGTTGGTATTAACTGGTCCGACCTGCCGCTCCGCCCGCTCATTGCCGCCGGATTTTATGGCCCCGACCACCCGCCTATCCGCGGCCGACACCGCCGACCTCGCCGACGCCACCGCGAGTCAGGTGGCCCTCCACGCGACCCAGATCGGCGAACTCAAGTCCTCGGTTGACGCCCTCTTGGCGGGACAATCGCTCATCCTCAGCCGTCTCGACGCGCTCGCGCCGCCCCGCACACCGGCACCGGCGTCCGCGTCCTCCACCGACACCGCCTCGCTTCTCGGCGTTCCGCCGGTCGTTCCTCCTCTCACGCCACCCGCGCTAACCGTGGGGGGAGGGGGCCGCCTACAACAACACCTCGACGTTCCCTCCTTCTCCGGCGTGGATCCTTTGGGATGGATCGCACGCGCGGAACAATATTTCGACCTCAACTTCACACCGCTACCGGATCGTGTCGGCACGGCAATCATTGGCCTCGACGGATCCGCCCTCCATTGGGCTCGTTGGCTACGCCAAAGCCAACCCGCCATTTCGTGGGCCGATTTCAAACAAGAGATGGTTACACGCTACGACTCTCGCTATACCGGATCCGCCATTGAACGCCTATGTAGCGCGCGGCAATCGGCCGATTTGGACACCTACATCGACGAGTTCGTCGCCTTGGTCACACAAGTACCGGGCCTTCCGCCCGATCATTATTTGGGGTTTTTCCTCCAAGGTCTCGTTCCCTCCATTCGATCTCGCCTCCGGACGCACAACCCGCGCACCGTATCGGACGCTTTAATACTTGCGCGGGCCGTCGAGGCCGACCTTGGACAACGGCCTCCGGCGGCACCGCATCCTCCGGGGTACAAACACTCCACCGGACGGGATCTCCAACCGCGGACAACCGGCCATGCTGAGGCTCGGACCGGTCGCCCCACACCGCCGCACCGCATATCCAACCAAGATTACAACGACCTCCGTCGCAAGGGCTTGTGCTTCCGTTGCCGGCAACCGTATTCCCCTCAACACGTATGCGCCGTCAAGGAATTTCACGCCCTCTTTGGCGATTTCGACACGGAGGTCACCATGGCGGATTTTGATGCACTTGTTTTACCCGATGACGACGAACCGCCGGCGGCGGCGGCGCTGAACATCCTCGATTTACCATTCTACTCGGTTGGTGGTATTACCGGACCGCGTACGATGAAGATGCGCGGAATGATCCACGGCCGCCCTATCATTATCATGATCGACAGTGGCGCGAGTCATAATTTTCTCTCCGACGACGTGGCTCGGGCATTGGCGTTGCCGAGCCAATCTTCCCCAAATTTCGCCGTCGCCTTGGGCGATGGAAGCCGCCGCCCGACCTTGGGCCGGTGTGACAACGTTAACTTCTCGATCGGCGATCATACTTTCACGGCGGACTTCTATGCCTTCGCGTTGGGCGGGCTGGACGCCATTTTGGGCGTCGCGTGGCTCCAGACTTTGGGCGACGTTCGCGTCAATTGGGCTCACATGTCCATGCTCTTCCACCATCAAGACCAACTATGCCGCCTCTGCGGCGATGCAACTCTCCTCCGCTCCCCGCTTTCCGCCCGAAGCCTGAATCGCATTTCTGACGCCACCTTTGCGGCATGGTTATGGCCCATGCATTCGGAGGCTTCCCCGGCGGCTCCGCCATCCCAAGACCTGCAAGCTCTTATCGCCGAATTCTCGGACATTTTCACAGCTCCTTCCGGCCTTCCTCCGGTCCGTCCAACCGACCATCCTATTGTCCTCCAACCGGAATCCACCGCCATCTCGGTTCGGCCATACCGCTACGGTCACACCCAAAAGGATGAGATCGAACACCTTGTGCGGGAGATGCTTTTGGGGGGTCTCATTCGGCCAAGCTCTAGCCCCTTTTCCAGCCCGGTTTTGCTCGTTCGAAAAAAAGACGGAAGTTGGCGCTTTTGTGTGGACTATCGCGAGCTCAACAAAGCAACCGTGGCGGACAAGTATCCGATTCCGGTAATACAAGAGTTGTTGGATGAACTTCATGGCGCTGCCTTTTTCACCAAGCTGGACTTGCGGGCCGGCTACCATCAAATTCGGGTTCGCCCGGAGGATATTCACAAGACGGCGTTTCGCACCCACGACGGCCATTTTGAATTCGTGGTAATGCCGTTTGGGTTAACCAACGCCCCGGCAACCTTCCAAGCGACGATGAACGACATCTTTCGGCCGGTACTCCGTAAACACGTGCTTGTGTTTTTTGATGATATTTTGGTTTTTAGTTCCACTTGGCAGGAACATCTCCTTCATGTGCGTCAAACATTCTCTACTCTTCGGCGTCATACCTTGGCGGTGAATCAAAAGAAGTGTTCTTTTGGCGAGACGAGCGTCCGCTATTTGGGGCATACTATTTCGGCCGGCGGCGTCGCCATGGACACCGATAAGGTCCATCCGGTGCTTCATTGGCCGACACCCACATCACTTCGGGAAGTTCGCGGTTTTCTGGGCCTGACCGGCTACTATCGCCGGTTCATCAAGGACTACGGCGGACTAGCCCGCCCTCTCACGCAATTATTGAAGAACTCGGACGAGGCCCCCTTCGCGTGGCCACCCGCGGCAACCGCCGCCTTTGCGGCGCTCCAATCCGCCCTCATTCATGCCCCGGTTTTGGCAATGCCGGATTTCAACCAACCGTTTATCATTGAATGTGACGCTTCCGGCACGGGCGTAGGGGCGGTCCTCATGCAACACGGCCGCCCCATAGCATACTACAGCCGGGCTTTTTCTACGGCCATCCGGAGCCGGTCGGCGTATGAAAATGAGCTCATGGCATTGGTTCTTGCCGTCCAACACTGGCGACCGTATCTCCTTGGCCGGCCATTCATCGTCCGCACAGATCATCATAGCCTCCGCTACCTTCTACAACAAAAGATCGCCACACCCGCTCAACAACTTTGGGTCGCCAAATTACTGGGCTACGACTTCACCATTGAGTACCGCTCCGGCAAATCCAACAAAGCGGCGGATGCCTTGTCTCGCCTGACCACCGCGCCCGAGTTAACGGCCATTTCCCGGCCGGTTTGGGACGATATATCAACTTTACAACATGAGGCGGACAACGACCCCAAGTTGGCAAACATCCGTCGTACTCTTCTCGCCGATCCGACCGGCCACCCGCCCTACTCGCTCATCGGGGGCCGCTTATTCCATCGCAATCGCCTCGTGCTCTCGTCCAGCTCTCCGAGCATTCCACGGCTTCTCGCCGAGTTTCATTCGACCCCAACCGGCGGCCACGCGGGGGCCTTCCGCACCTATCGCCGCCTTGCGGCGACCCTCTATTGGCCAAGTATGATGCGCCAAGTCAAGGCTTATGTTGCGGCTTGCCTACCTTGCCAAAAGGCCAAGTATGAAACCATGTTTCCCGGCGGCCTCCTACAACCCTTGCCGGTGCCGGAACGCATTTGGGAAGACATCGCCATGGACTTCATTACACGATTACCTCGCTCCAACGACTTCGATTGCATACTGGTGGTGGTGGACCGGCTTACCAAGTATGGTCATTTCCTTCCGCTTCGCCATCCGTACACGGCCACCACGGTGGCCGACGTGTTTATCTCGGACGTGGTGCGCCTACATGGGTTCCCTCGCTCCATCGTTAGCGATCGGGACCCTCTTTTCCTCAGTGGGTTCTGGACATCCCTGTTTAAGCTCCAAGGGACTCGTCTACGCATGAGCACGGCGTATCACCCTCAAACCGACGGACAGTCGGAAGTTCTTAACCGGTGTTTAGAAACCTACCTAGGTGCTTCATCGGCGAACGCCCCGGGTCTTGGGCCAAATGGATTTGTTGGGCGGAATATTCATACAACACTTCATATCATCATGCGGCGAACATGACACCGTTCGAAGCCGTCTATGGCCGACCTCCACCTTCCATCACCCGTTACCTTTCGGGTGAATGCCCCGTCCCCACCTTGGCCGATCATCTCCACAATCGGGACATTATTTTGGATAGCTTGAAGCACCACCTCCACCGCGCCCAAGAAAAAATGACTTCTTTTGCAAATAGGAAACGCCGGGATCTCTCCTTTCAAGTGGGAGAAAAGGTGTTTCTCAAACTCCACCCATATCGCCAACTCTCGGTCGCAAGGCGACCTTGCCCGAAGCTCGCCCCACGTTTTTTCGGCCCCTTTGAAGTACTTAGCCGTATCGGGGCCGTAGCATACCGGCTTCGTTTACCCGCCGACAGCCGAATCCATCCGGTCTTTCATGTATCGCAACTTCGCCGCGTCATTGGCGACCACCCGGCGGCGACCCACATTCCGAGTGACTTGGATCATGCGGGTTCGGAACCACTCTATCCGGCCAACATCATCGAGCGCCGCAACCATCTTCCCGGCGATGCGGCCCCCGAGGAGGTTCGGGTTGCTTGGCGGCATAGGCCGGTCACCGAGGCTACGTGGCTCATCCGAGATGACTTCCGCCGCCAATTCCCGGATTATTGCCTTGAGGACAAGGACAATTTTCCAGATGGAGGCATTGTTACCGACGCAGTGGAGGAACCCCCGTGGCGGGTGTACACACGACGAGCTCGAGGAAACGCGGACTCGAACGAGGCGTCGGACCGGCCGGCGGATGGAGACGAGACGGAACCAGGCGGCTCGGCGGGCGTGCTAGGCGGACCCGGACCGGGCGGGTGTGCAAACCGGGTGGCCCTTGTTTGAGGATTTGGTTTATTATGCTTTGTAATATTTTCGGTTCCCTATATATGGGGACTTGGACTTTGGCTTTAGGGTTATGTTTTGATCTTGGAACTTTTGGGGGCTGATCCCTCTTCTCCTCTCTTCCTCTAGCCTCCTTCTTCTTCTCTCTAAACCCTAACCGGCCCTCTCTCTTGACCGGATTCTTCCTTGTTCTGTTTGGTTGGTATTACCGCCCCTCAGCGGTTCTCCAACCATGAGTTCGATGAGCTCCGTCGTAAAAGATTGTGTTTCCGCTGCGGGCAACCCTACTCCCCGACCCACGTCTGCACGGTCAAGGAGTTCCGGGCCATCATCGGCGATGCCGAACCAGAGATCACCTTGGCCGATTTCGAGGACCTAGAGATCACAGAGGAGGACGCCACCGACGACACAGGCGTCGCGGCTTTCCATCAGTTGGAGCTTCCTTGTTTTTCCGTGGGTGGCATTTCTGGGCCGCAAACAATGAAATTGGTCGGCAAACTGGGCGACCACCACATTATTGTCATGGTGGACAGCGGGGTGAGCCATAATTTCCTCTCTGCTCATCTGGCACACCAGCTCCGACTACCGATGGAACCCACGCCAGACTTCATAGTCAGTTTGGGCGATGACCGCCGGCGAGCGGTCCAGGGCCGCTGCCCCTCCGTTCCCCTTTCAGTGGGCCCTCACTCGGTGACGACGAATTTCTACATCTTCGGCCTCAGCGGAATTGACGCTATCTTAGGAGTGGCGTGACTCTGCACACTGGGGGACGTACGGGTCAACTGGAAAACTATGACGATGCGGTTTTTCCAGGACGGTCGGGAGTGATGCCTGGTGGGGGATGCAGCCCTACTCCGTGCTCCCGTCTCCTCCCGCACGATTCAGAGGACGACGGACGTCGAGTTTTCAGCATGGCTTTGGTCTATCACGGACGTGGCCCCACTGACCCCGGCACCACCTCCGGATATGCAGGACCTCCTGTCAGAGTTTGCGGACCTCTTCACGGCACCATCAGGCTTACCACCAGCCCGATCACACGACCATGCCATCCCTCTCCAACCCGGCGTGTCAGCGGTATCAGTCCGCCCTTATCGCTATGGGCACGTGCATAAGGACGAGATCGAGAGGCTCGTACACGACATGTTGATAGGGGGCCTCATCCGCCCCAGTGCGAGCCCCTTTTCTAGCCCGGTACTCTTGGTCAGAAAGGACGACAGCTGACGCTTTTGTGTGGACTATCGGGAGCTCAACAAAGCAACCGTTCCAGATAAGTACCTAATACCTGTGATCCAGGAGCTTCTGGATGAGCTCCACGGCGCCACCGTTTTCACCAAGTTGGACCTCCGTGCTGGCTACCACCAGATTCGTGTTCGGCCGGCCGACGTCACCAAGACGGCCTTCCGGACCCATGATGGCCACTACGAGTTCCTGGCTATGCCTTTCGGCCTGATCAACGCACTAGTAACCTTCCAGGCCACGATGAATGACATTTTCCGGCCGGTACTTCGCCACGATGTACTTGTTTTTTTCGATGACATCTTGGTCTACAGTTCTTCGTTGCAGGAGCACCTACAACACGTCCGACAAACATTGGCGACCCTCCAACACCACCACCTTAAACTCCACCCGACGAAGTGCTCTTTCGGGGTTCCAGAGGTGTGTTACTTGGGGCATACCATCTCCGCGGCAGGAGTTGCGATGGATAGCGACAAGATCGAGGCGGTTGTCCGTGGCCAACCCCGTCGTCTCTCCGTGATGTGCGAGGATTCCTGGGTTTGACGGGGTACTATCGGCGGTTCATTCAGGGATACGTCACGATAGCCCGGCCCCTCACCCAGCTTCTCAAGAAAGCGGCCGAAGGCCCCTTCGAATGGCCGACAGTGGCCGTCGCCGCTTTCACCGCTCTCCAACAGGCTTTGGTTCGGGTCCTAGTGCTAGCTATGCCGGATTTTTCCCAACCCTTCCTCGTGGAGTGCGACGCGTCGGGCGTCGGCATGGGGGCTGTTCTCATGCAAGCCGGCCGCCCGGTGGCCTATTTCAGCCGCGCATTCTCGGACACCATTCGCAGCCGATCAGCATACGAGAACGAGCTCATGGGCCTCGTCCTCGCGGTACAACATTGGCGGCCCTACCTACTAGGCCGACGATTCGTGGTTCGCACCGACCACCATAGCCTTCGCTACCTCCTCCAGCAGAAGATTGCCACGCCCGCTCAGCAGGTGTGGGTGGCCAAGCTACTGGGTTATGACTTCAGCATCGAGTTCCGGCCAGGGAAGGCGAACTGCGCAGCCGACGCTCTCTCACGCAACCCCATGCTTACAGCCATCTCCCGACCGTTGTGGGAGGACGCGGACACCCTTCAAAAGGAAGTGGAGACAGACCAGACACTGAACAAGATTCGGACGGCCCTCATCGTAGATGACACCACACACCCACCGTTCTCCTTGGTAGATGGCCGCCTACTCTTCAAAGGCCGCCTCGTGCTCGCCCCCTCCTCCCCGAGCATTCCTCGATTACTGGCTGAGTTCCATGCATCCCCGACAGGAGGACATGCCGGGGCATTACGGACGTATCGACGGCTGGCGGCCTCACTTTATTGGCCTCACATGTTCCGATAGGTCAAAGCCATCGTGGCTGCCTGCCTCATCTGCCAGAAGACCAAGTACGAAGCCATTTTTACGGGGGGTCTACTCCAGCCGCTGCCTATTCCTGACCGCATTTGGGACGACGTCGTCATGGACTTCATCACTCGGCTGTCCCGCTCTCAGGGATTCGACTACATCTTAGTCGTAGTAGACCGGCTCTCGAAGTATGCGCACTTCATTCCCCTCTGTCATCCTTACACGCAGCCACAGTTGCCGACAGCTTCATTCAGGGGGTCGTACGCCTTCACGGGTTTCCCCGATCGATCGTCAACGACCGAGACCCGCTCTTCTTGAGCGCCTTCCGGACTACACTATTTCGCCTGCAAGACACCCGTCTCCGCATGAGCACGACATACCATTCCCAGACCGACGGCCAGTCAGAGGTGCTCAATCGGTTCTTGGAGACATATCTCCGCTGCTTCGTGGGAGAGCAGCCGCGTCGCTGGGCCAAGTTGCTCGGGTGGGCCGAGTACTCATACAACACCGCCCACCACCAGGCGGCCGACATCACCCTGTTTGAGGCCGTTTACGGTCGTTCCCCTCCGTCTATCGTTCGCCACCTTCCAGGGGAGTGCCAAGTGGAGAGTCCGGCATCAGCTCTGCGCGACCGAGATACTATTTTGGATCACTTGAAGCACCACCTCCAACGGGCCCAACAGAAGATGGTCTCTTTCGCCAACAGGAAACGGCGAGATCTCTCTTTTGAAGTAGGGGAAAAGGTCTTCATCAAACTCCACCCATACCGCCAGCTTTCGGTGGCCCGACGACCATGCCCAAAATTGGCCGCCCGCTTCTTCGGGCCATTCGAGGTCCTTGCACGCATCGGAGCAGTAGCCTACCGCATTCGCCTTCCGGACGGGAGCCGCATTCACCCGGTCTTCCATGTTTCGCAGTTGCAGCGCGCGGTGGGCGAGCACGCCACCGCGGATCACCTTCTGGCTGGCCTCGACCTTTCCGGAGACGCGCCTTACTACCCCGCCTCGATCCTCAATCGACTATGTCGCACCCCAGGGGACCCTACGACCGACGAAGTTCTGGTGGCTTGGACTGGGCACCCTGACTCAGACGCAACGTGGCTCCCCAGGGATGATTTCCGCCGCCAGTTTCCCGACTACTGCCTTGAGGACAAGACACATTTTCCAGACGGCGACATTGTTACAGAGCTACACGACGACAAGCTTTTTTGGAAAGTTTACACGCGTCGAGCGCGTATATCGGAGTGGACCGCCATTACTGCAGGAGATAATTAATCAATTACGAGACATTATTTGTTTCTTTATTTGTTTGCTCCAATCATGGACGTTATTTGTTGCTTTATTTGCTTGCGTCATTTTTAGTAATTTGTATTTCCTAAATTAAGTTATTTCCTTTTGTATTCGCTCCTCATCACTATAAGAGGACGTGTAAGCCTTGTATTAGAACCATCTCGGATGAATGTTATGTTTTCTCTTCTCTATCCCTAATCCCCCCTCTCTCTACCTCCCCTCTCTATCTCTCGTCTCTTATCTCTCCGCTCCCCTCCCTCTCACTCGGCTCTGCAACAGAGAGTCTTTATAGTTTATACTTGAAAGTGAGTGCTCTTACTCTTTCTCTTCCTATTCCTCCTCTATAGATTACCACTCAGGGAGAGTGTGGATATTCCTAAAGATATCCCCAAAGAAAAGGAGATGCATGTGTACACTCGAAAAAGCAAAAGATAAAACACTCGATCGCATCCCATAATACCAGAGCTGCCACCGGATTCGTCTACAACACCCCGGGAGTTACATATTACTCTCTGAAAAGGTTATGCTCATCCACTCAACATCCGTTATCTAACTCTGTCATATGCCCCTTTAACTTCTTCTCATAAAGCCTTCGTCATTTCTTTTTCTTCTGTGTTTGTTCCCGGTACATGACAGGAGTCACTTTGTTACGGATCTCCACGACGACGAGCTCAAATGACAAGTCTACGTGCGTCGGACGCGTATATCACAGGGACCCACCGAGACCGCCGAGGATAATTAATAATTATTTTGTTCTATGTTTGGCTATGACATTTTTAGTAATTTGTTGTTTTCCTTAATTTCAATTTTCCTTATGTATTCGCCCTCGCCTCTATAAGAGGGCGCGTGAACCTTGTATTCGGTATCTCAGATGAATGAATGTTTTCCCTCTTCCTCTAAATCTCTAACCTTAACCCCTCTCTCTCTCTCCCTACCCTCCCTCTCTTACTCTCCCTCTCTCCCTCTTCCGGATTCAGACTGCCGCCCACTCCCTCTCACCCCGGAACGCAACACACTTGGTCACCCAAAATGGACAAAGGCGATGATGGAGAAAATGCAGGCTCTAGAAAAGAACCATACATGGGACCTGGTCGATCTCCCTCCTGTCAAGAGGACAGTTGGTAGTCGATGGTTTTTTGCAGTAAAACTAAACTCTGAAGGTATTGTGGAGAGATTTAAGGTACGATTGGTGGCAAGAGGCTACACCCAAATTCGTGATATTGACTAGCAAGATACATTTGCTCTCGTGGAAAAAATGAATACAATACAGGTCCTATTATCCCGTGCCACTTGTAAAGGGCGGGACCTTCAACAGCTAGATGTAAAGAATGTTATCTTTCACGGTGAGTGGGAAGAGGAAGTATTTATGTCGATGCCTACAAGTCTTGTCTCTATCGGCTCTGAAGGAAAAGTGTGTAAATTTAAGAAAACTCTATATGAGTTAAAACAATCTCTGAGAGCTTGGTTTGGGAAACTTCACAAAGTTATGATCTCGTTAGGCTATACCCAAAGTCATGTCGTTTACACTCTATTTATCAGACGAAAAGAGATGAAGGTGGCTCTCTTGATTGCATATGTTGATGATATGGTTATTACAGGTGATGACTTGGATATGATTTGTGCCTTGAAACTCAAACTTGCTAGTGAAAGACTTGGGTAAGTTGAGATATTTTCTAGGGATTGAGATAGCGAGATCAAAATTTGTTTTTCATATTTCGCAGCAGAAGTATGCCCTTGATTTATTAAAAACATACAAGAATGAGTGGTTGCAAGCCTGCTGATACTCTTAGTGAATTGAACCACAAACTTGGACGTGATGACAGAGAGTTAGTGGAAGATATTTCTGGTTATCAGAAGCTAGTAGGTAAACTGATCTACCCATCTCATACCCGTCCTGACATTTCATATGTAGTAGGAGTGGTAAGTCAATACATGCATTCCCCTATGGTCAGATATCTTGATGTTGTCCACAGAATTTTGAGGTATTTGAACACCTCGCCTGGTAAGGGAATTCTATTCTCTTGTAGTAATCACTTAAAAATTGAAATATATACTTATGCAGACTGGGCTGGATCAATTGGTGATATGAGATCTACTACAGAATATTGTTCTTTTGTTGGGGCTAATCTGGTCACTTGGAGAAGCAAAAAACATGTAGTAGCTCGCTCTAGTGCAGAGGCTGAGTTTAGAGTTATGACTCATGCTATATGTGAGGGGATGTGACTTCATTCCCTCCTGAATGATCTTGGTTTATTGGAAACCGGCCTCTTCAATTTGTATTGTGACAACAAGACTACAATCAACATGGCTCAGAACCCTGTCCAACATGACCGCATCAAGCACGTTGAAGTTGACCGATATTTCATTAAAGAAAATATTACGAACAAGATTGTATGTATCCCTTTCATTCACTCGGAGGGACAACTTACAGATTTTCTAACCAAAGCATTGAGCGAAAAAATATTTGCGTCTATTATTAGCAAGTTGGGCATGAAGCATATTACATGCCCAACTTAAGGGTGAGTATTATAATTATTTGAATATTTTTGTTTTATTTCTCCTATTGCATTACCCTCTATATATATAGAGGGCTATATTATTATTCAAGCAATGATATGATTTCACGGTTTGACAGTTCCATTTTTTTTGTCTTCCTGCACATATTTTACGATTCTTCTCGTTGAATTTTATTGTTTATCGTCTGTCAATTGTGCTTAATGTAACCTTGTTTCGTCCCACTACTTTTGAAGCGTTTTACTTGGTTTGACCTTGTTAAATTTTTGCTGCTTTTACAGTGATTTGTTGCGAATATTTGTCCTTCATTATATAAAATTGGACTTTGAAATTGACCTTCATTTTTCTTGCTCAGTGCCACATCAAACAACATTCTAGATAGGGCTATATTATTATTCAAGGAATGATATGTGTTAGAAAAGCCCATGTAATGGGTCCCTTTTTATTATTTTTCCTTCTTCTCTTTTTAGTCCCACATCTTGTATAGGATTTCTTCTCACCTTCTCTCTCCTATATATTTGTATTCTCTCATTGTATTTTGATACGCAAGATATACATACTAGATTTGAGCTCTCTCTACATGGTATCAGAGGCAGGTTACGGTACCGGCGGTTTCCCTGTTTTTACCCGCCCACAGACCGCCTCCCTCTCCTGTCCTCCATGCGGTCTCTTAGTTGGTCTCCCTGCGGCCTTCTCTCTTCTAACCACTCGTCTCCTGTCCTCCCTCCCTCCCTCTGGCTCTCCCCTTTTATAACTCTCCACCCTCTGCCAGGTGAGCCCCGCCTTCTCTCGCTAGTCGCCCGGTCTACCCGCGCTAGCCGCTGCCTGGTCTGCCGCTCGAGTTCTCCTACTCGCGGTCTTTCCTTCTCGCGGCTTCTCCTAGCTGTTGTCTTCTCTTTGCCGCTCGGTCTACGCGCGGCCTCTCCTTCCCTTGCGGCCTCTCCTTCCCGCGCGACCTATTCTTCTCGCGGCTTCTCCTAGCCGTTGTTGTCTCTTTGCCGCTCGGTCTACCCGCGACCTCTCCTTCCCGCGCGGTCTCTCCTTCACCGTTGCGACCTCTCTTTTATCCCGCTCGGTCTACCCGTGGCCTCTCCTTCCCGCGCGGTCTCTACTTCTCTCATCGCTCTTTCTCTGGCCGCTAGTGTACTCACTGTGACCGTGCGGTTTGCTTCTCCGCACTTAGGTCGCGGCCTCCCTTTCTCTCTCTTGCTTTCCGCTGCTCTTGTCTCTTGGACTACCAGCTGCGGCTTCTCATATAACCGTGCGGGCTTGTCGTGCAAGAGTGCTCTCCCGCGGAGACCTCCTCAAATCGCAGCGCCCTTTCCTGCTCTTGTCACTTTGACTACCCGCTGCGGCCTCTCGTATAACCGCGCGGGCTTGTCGTGCAAGAGTGCTCTCCCGCGAACCTCGTCAACCCTCGGCGACCTCGACAACCCGCGACGACCTCGTCAAACCGCGGCGACCTCTTCTAACTGCAGCGCCCTTTCTTGCTCACCGCAGCATCTCCGGTCTCTATGAGCTCCTCCGTTGACTCCACTGGCCAGGCGACTAACCCTTCTGCAGATCGCCCGACTCCTCCTCCTGACCTCCGCGATGAGCTGCGGATCACCACTATTTCCTTGTCTGGAAAGAAGAATTTCATCCCATGGGTGCACTCGGTTCGCCGAGTTCTTCAGGCCAAGGGCCTTGTGCTTCATCTCACTCAGGGACCTCCTCCTTCTACCGACGACTGGCTGCGAAACGACGGTCGCGTTCAGACGTGGCTCCTCAACTCCCTGGAGGGTGAGACCTACCAGATGGTCATGTATCATGAGACGGCCAAAACTATGTGGAATGAGCTTCACTTATTATACTCGGACAAGGACAACCTCCAGCACCTCTATGACATTATTACCGATCTTTAGGCTCTCGACGCTGGCGGAACTGCGGACATGACCTCGTTTGTTGCTCGTGCTAAGAATCTTGCAGAGGCCTGGATCCAACATCAGCCATCTACCACTGATCTTGCCGCTCAACGAACTCAAAAGGAGGCCGTCTGCATCGTCATGATGATGGCTCGTGTCCCGCCACACCTTCGGAGTATCCGGGCTCAGGTTCTGGCTTCGGCTACTACTCCTTCCTTATCTGATGTTTGCTCTATGCTCCTTTGAGTGTCACTGCCCCCGGATACTCCTGCACCCTCCTCTCTAGCCCTTCTCCAGCAGACCCTCCCCCCTTACTTCCCCCACCGTCTTCTGCTCGTGGTGGACGTTCGGGCTCCCGCGGAAGGGGGAGTGGTGGTCGGGGCCGCCCAAAGTGTTCCTATTGTGGCCGGGACGACCACACTGAGGCAGTTTGTTATAAGAAACATGGCTACCCTCCTCGTCCGACTGCTGCTGTTGCAGCTGACGGCTCTTCTGTCACAAGTGCCGACCTTGAGGTCGTTCGCCTTCAGCTACAACAACTCCATGGGTTGCTCAACCCTCCATCGACTTCTGTTGCCTCCACCTCCACTGCAGGTACTGCTTGTTTTTCCTCTAGTCCGCGCTGGATTTAGACTCGGGTCCCACTCAGTACATCATCTCGCTGCAGCCGCCCAAGTACTCGGATGCTTCTCATCCGAAGTGTATCACTGTAGCTAATGGGGCGACTGTTCCGGTCTCCGGCTGCGCTGACCTCTCCCTCAACCCCTCCATCTCTCTTCGCTCGGCTCTTTATGTTCCGGGATCCCCGTTTAATTTACTGTTTGTTGGTCGTCTTACTACTGATATGGATTGCTCTGTCACATTCACCTCTTCTGTTTGTTTGATACAGGATCGGCAGACGCGGATTACCATTGGTAAGGGTCGACTGCAAAATGGGCTTTACCTTCTCGATGCCTCTCCTACCGTCCTCTCCTCCGTCTCCTCCGTGGATTGGCATCGCTGTCTTGGGCATGCCCCTCATCCGGTCCTCCAGAAGGTGCTCCCTGATGTATCTCTTTCTCCCTTTCAGTGTGATTCTTGTATTTTCGGCAAGCAGCCGCGTTCTTCCTTTCCCGCACATTGTACTCCGAACTCGGCTCCTTTTGATTTACTGCACTCCGACGTTTGGGGTCCTTTCAAAATTACTAGTATTTCTGGTTATCGCTAATTTATCACTTTTATTGATGATTACTCTCGCACGACGTGGCTTTACTTACTTCGTGATCTCTCCGAACTTCCTCGCGTGTTTCAGGCTTTTGTGCTAGAGACTCGTACACAATTCTCCACTATCATAAAAACGTTGCGCACCGATAATGCTCGCGAGTACACTAGCCATGAATTTGCAAATCTGTGCGCGGAGTTCGGTATTATTCTTCAGACATCCTGTGCCTACACCCCCCAGCAAAACGGCGTTGCCGAACGGAAGAATCGACACCTGCTCGACGTTGCCCGCTCCCTCATGATTCACATGCATGTTCTCAAAGTCTACTGGAACTTTGCGGTCTCCACTGCGTGTTTTCTCATCAACCGTCTCCCTTCCTCTGTTCTCCACCACGCCACTCCATTCAGCCTCCTATTTCCCTCCGCTCCGGCCTTCCCTCTCACACCCAGGGTCTTTGGCTGCACCTGCTTCGTCCACCTTCTTGGTCCGTCCACGGACAAGTTGGATCCCCGGGCGGCTAAACATATTTTCGTCGGCTATTCCCGTACACAGAAGGGCTATGTGTGTTATTCTCCGGTTATTCGGAAGATCTCCGTGTCCGCTGATGTTACCGTCCGGGAGGAACAACCTTTCTTCTCTCATCCTCTAACCACTCCTCTACCACCGACACCTCTACCACCGTCCCTCCCACGACCTGTCATCCCCGTTACTGCGCCTCTTTCACAGGTTCTTCCTGACCCAGCTCCTGCTCCTTCCAAGCCGCCTGTTATCCGTGTCTACAATCACCGCCCTCCTCGTTCCGTTCCCCTTCTGCAGTCGGCCTCGACCTCGGCTACTCCGAGCCCTGCTGATTCGGTGCCCGCCTCCACTGCTCATCCGATGGCGTACTTTGTTTCCCTGCATCACCTCGCTCCCCACCTTCGGACATTTGTTACTTCACTGTCCTCGGTTTCTGTTCCTAACTCTGTGCAGGAGACTCTCCAACATCCTGGCTTGCGCGCCACCATGGACGAGGAAATGGCTGCTCTCTGGGCAAACCAGACTTGGGACCTTGGTATCTCTTCCTCCTGGTCAGAAACCGGTTGGGTGCAAATGGATCTTTGTCATCAAACATACTCAAAGCTCGTCTGGTGGCTCGCGGCTTCACCCAACAACAAGGTCTTGACTATGACAAAACCTTTTCTCCTGTGGCCAAGCGCAACACGGTTCGTGTCCTCATCTCTGTGGCTGTGCATCGTCAGTGACCCTTACTTCAACTCGATATAAAGAATGCCTTTCTGAATGACGATCTCCAGGAAACGGTTTACATGCAGCAACCTCCCGGGTTTGAGACCACGGGGGAGTCTCGGGTTTGTCGTCTTCTGAAGTCACTCTATGGTCTCAAACAATTCCCTCGGACATGGTTTGACAAGTTTAGTAAGGCCCTACGGGAAATTGGCTTTACTCCGAGCTCGGCATATTTCTCGTTTTCACTCACCACCTGGCAACGGGAACGGTTCTTCTATTAGTTTACGTTGACGACATCATCATTACTGGAAACAACTCGAACGGAATACAGGCGGTCAAACAACATCTGAGCTCCGTATTTCAAACAAAAGATCTGGGGAACCTTCAGTACTTCTTGGGTCTGGAGGTTGCCAGACAACCAGATGGCCTTGTCCTCTTTCAGCGAAAGTACTACCTCGATCTCCTTCATGATGCAGGCTACTCCGGCTGTAAGCCTGTGAACACTCCAATGGATGTAAATCACAAGGTATGTGCTCAGGCCTCAGATTCTGATTTTCTGCTTCAAAATCCGGAATACTATCGTCATCTTGTTGGGAAACTGATCTACCTAACGGTAACAAGACCAGATATATCCTTTGTTGTTGGTATCGTCAGTCGGTATATGCATTCTCCTCGAAGTTCTCATCTCCAGGCCATTGAACGGATTCTCCGATACCTTAAAACAGCTTCTGGTCAAAGATTAGTATACAAAACCTCATCTTCAACCCCAACATTGGTGGCATATTCTGATGCTGATTATGCGGGTTCCCTCAATGATTGACGATCAACCAGCGATTTTTGCACATATTTTGGAGGGCATCTGATCACCTGATGGAGCAAGAAACAAGCGGTGGTTGCTCGATCCTCAGCTGAAGCAGAGTATCGGGCAATGACATCTGTGGTTTCGGAACTCACGTGGCTTGAGAGTCTTCTTGCTGACCTTGGGATAAAACTTTCTTCACCGGCTCTTATCCTTTGTGACAGTCAAGTTGCCATACATATAGCCAAGAACCCAGTCTTTCACGAAATAACAAAACATATTGAAGTGGATTGTCATTTCTTCCGGGAGAAAGTTCACATGAAGAAGATTGAACTGAAGCATGTTCTGGGTACTAAACAAGCTGCGGATGTCCTCACGAAGGCTCTACCTAGTATCCTCTTCTATTAGTGCCTACACAAGCTTGGCGCATACGACTTGTACGCTCCAGCTTGCGGGGGAGTGTTAGAAAAGCCCATGTAATGGGCCCATTATTGGGCCCCTTTTTATAATTTTTCCTTCTCTCCTTAGTCTCACAATTTGTATAGGATTTCTTCTCACCTTCTCTCTCCTATATATTTGTATTCTCTCATTGTATTTTGATACACAAGATATACATATTAGATTTGAGCTCTCTCTACAATATGATTTCACGTTTTGACCGTTCCATTTTTTTTATCTTCCTGCGCATATTTTACAGTTCTTTTCGTTGAATTTTATTGTTTATCAGCTGTCATATACTCATATGTGCATAATATAAACTTGTTTCATCCACACTACTTTTGAAGTGTTTTACTTGGTTTGACCTTGTTAAATTTTTTGTTGTTTTTACAGTGATTTGTTGCCAATAGTTGTGCTTCATTATATAAAATTGGACGTTGAAATTGACCTTCATTTTTCTTGCTCAGTGCCACATCAAACAGCATTCTAGATAGGGCAATAGATTCAGAAGAAGATCAACATGGTGACTTTCTTAGGCTGGTAAGGATTATTCTTTACTATTGTTCATTTTTTTTGGGTTTAATCCTTTCCTCACCAACAAATTCCATATACATGATTAGGATCATGTTGAAGGTTATCATGAGTTATCCGCAAAGACAAAGATATTCTTTTCTACTGCAGTTGCTAAATGGGATGCTGAATTTTATGTTAAGGTGGATGATGATGTTCATGTTAATCTAGGTACAGAATTAAGAAACAATGTGTTTTTAAAATATGCATCCTTAATGGAATTCTTTCTGGCAAATACTCTCCTTCACTTATCTTTCAGGTATGCTTGCTGCAACTCTTGCCCACCATAGGTCAAAGCCTAGAACATATATAGGTTGCATGAAATCTGGCCCAGTTCTTTCTGATAAGTAAATATTCTATCTCATCCCAAGTCTCATCATCTTTTTGGAATAAATTTTACCAAGCTTCTCACTTGTTTATATTCTTTATGATTGTTAGAGGAATCGATAATGAATTCTATTGAGTTTGTCCTCTTTATATATGGAGGCGGACACAAGACATTACAAAATAATACATAGGACATATTGTAAAATGCATATTGTAATACTCCCCCTCAAGTTGGGCGTGAGATGTTGATCATGCCTAACTTGACAACAATTCTTCCAAAGGTAATTCCACTCAGGCCTTTCGTGAGAATATCAGTAAGTTGTTTGTCTGAGAGAACAAAGAAGTACACACAAGTCCTTTTTCAATATTCTCCTTGATGAAATGACGATCCACCTTAATATGCTTTGTACGATCATGTTGGACCGGGTTGTGAGCGATGTTGATGGCAGCCTTGTTATTGCAGTATAACCGGATAGGCTCATCTTGAGAGAGACCCAGGTCACTTAGCAACGACCGCAATCACAGACCTTCACAAACACCATGAGTCATAGCCCGAAACTCTGCTTTAGCACTTGATCTCGCCACGACCTATTGTTTTTTACTTCTCCAGGTAACAAGATTTCCACCAACAAGAGAACAATATTCTGAGGTAGATTGCCAATCATCGATAGAACCGACCCAATCAGCATCAGTGTAGACCTCAATTTTTAGGGCCGAATTGGGGGAAAACAATATTCCACTCCTAGGTGAGGACTTGAGATATCTGAGGATTCTGTTGGCAACATACAACATGAAGAGTCTTTGATAACGCTCACAACATAAGCTATATCTGGACGAGTATGAGCCAAGTAGATCAGTCTCCCTACAAGCCTCTGGAATTCAGGAATATTTTCAATCTCCTTCCCATCATCACGACTCATTCTATAGTTTGCTTCAATTGGAGTGTCCGCTGGTCGGCAGCCACTTATGTCAGTCTTCTCAAGAAGATCCAGAGTATACTTTCTCTGAGAGATAAAGATCACATGCTTGGACCTTACCACTTCAATACCCAAGAAATATTTGAGAGCATCCAAGTCCTTGACCTCAAACTCAGAAGCCAACTTTTATTTTAGAAGTTTGATTTTTTCCACATCATCGCCCGTGATAACAATGTCATCAACATAAACAATGAGAGATCTAAGTTTACCGGTCCTATACTTGATGAACAGAGTATGATCGACATTGCCCTTGTGATACCCAAAAGACAACATGGCTTTGTGAAATCTCCCAAACCAAGTTCTTGGAGACTGTTTCAGTCCATATAGAGTGTTCTTTAACTTGCAGACGTGTCCCACTGAAGTCTTGGGAGTAAGGCCTGGTGGGAGAGACATATAAACTTCCTCATCCAAATTTTCATTGAGGAAAACATTTTTTACATCAAGTTGCCAAAGGTCCCACCCTTTACAAGCATTACGGGATAAAAGGACTCTGATTGTGTTCATCTTTGCTACAGGAGCAAACGTTTCCTGATAGTCAATTCCAAGAATTGTACCCTCTTGCCACCGACCTTGCTTTGCACCTTTCAACCACACCCTGAGAATTTTGTTTGACTATGAACACCCATTTGCACCCAACCGGTTTCTTCCTAGTGGGAAGAGTCACTAAATCTCATGTATTGTTCTTTTCAAGCACAGTCATTTCTTCAAACATCGTTTCTCCCCACACGGGAATCTCCAGGGCACTGTGCCAGGATGGTGGTTTGGATATGGACGCAAGGGAAGACACAAAGGTCTTATGAGATGTGGAGAAAGAGTCGTAAGAAACATAATTAGAAAGAGGATGTTGAGTGTAGGACCAGATACCTTTGCGGAGAGCAATTGCAAGCTTAGAAGGCCCTGAGTCCGATTCTAATGATTGTTCTGGTGCAGATCCAGTGTGTCGTTAGGCCTCTTTCTCCGCCGAGTGTACACTTGCAAAGTAGGATCATTAGGAGGAATAATAGTATGAACAGGAATATCACTCACTTCCGACGGTAGAAGCTCCCCCTGAAGTGAGGGATATGAAGGAGGAACGGGTAGTGGTACAAACGGTGAGGGCACAAACGAAGAGAGCAAAGAAGGTGAGTCACTTGGAGCAGGATAATAGGACTCAGATTCATGAAACGTGACATCCATGGTAACAAAGACCCTCTTAATAGGAGGTTGAAAACATTTGTATCCCTTTTGAGTAGGAGAGTAACCAATAAACACACACCGTAGAACGCGAGGATCAAGTTTTGTGGGAGGAGGGTGATGGATGTGAACAAAACAGACACAGCCAGAAACTTTAGGAGGGAGTTGAGAGGAAGGAACATGTAAAGTCCCGAGTGGAGTGACATTCCCACGAACATGAGAGGGCATGCAATTAATAAGATACGCAATCGTAAGGACAACATCGCCCCAACAATACTTGGGAAGACACATTGTTGTTAAAAGACAATAAGCCACTTCCAAAAGGTGACGATTCTTATGCTCCACAACCCCATTTTGAGCAGAAGAATAAGCACAAGTGGTTTGGTGTATAATGTCATGCTCAACCAGAAACTCAACAAAGTGGGAATCCAGATATTCGCGACCATTATCACTGCGGAGGATCTAAATTTTAACATTGAATTGGATGGATACCATTTTTAAAACGTTTTGAAGGTGGAGAAAACCTCACTTTTCTTTCGCAGTAAATATAACCCGGTAGTGCGTGAAAAAAAGTCAATAAAAGTAACAAACCAAGCACAGTCAAAAATAGAAGGGATGAGATAAGGTCCCCAAACATCAGAGTGAATCACATTAAAAGGAACTGAACTTGACAATGAAACATGATTAAAGATAGCACGACAATGTTTGTTAATAGCAATACATCACAAACAAGAGAAGTAAAAGCAACATCAGGCATAACAGGTAACAAAAGCCTCATAACAGGGATAGATGAGTGTCATAAACGACAATTCCAGGAATAGAGGCCAGGCATGCTGGAGTGAAGGGCCATAGAAAGCGCCACCGGGTTGGAGTCGAGCACATACAGACTGTTGGCCAGGCTATCAGAGCCAATCATTGTCTCCGTCTTCAGGTCCTGAAATACACAAGAGGAAGGTTGAAAGGTTACTGAGCAGTTCATGGAATTAGTCAAATGGCTAATAGATAGCAAATTACGTGTGAAATTTGGAACATGCAAAACTGACGATAAGGTGAGGGAGGAACAAGAGATGGAGTCCTTCCCACCAATAGAGGAAAGAGAACCAACAACAATGCTCACTTTATCACGACCAGAGAGAGAAGTATAGGAGATAATACCTGAGGCGGAGCCAGTCATATGATCGGTGGCTCTGGAGTCAATGATCCAATGAGCGGAAGGGTGAGAAACAACAGAGTGAGTACCTGGGGTCCCTGTGTGGGTATATGAAGACTTCGTTGAAAGACCTTGCATCATGCGGCGAAGAGCAAGGACTTCATCAGCCGAGAAAGTACCAGGGAGGACAATAGAATCAACACCCGACAGAGCAGAAGTATCTGCAACAGCATCAGTCAGATGGGCCGAACGGGGAGGTGTGCGACCAGTGGAGCAGCCGAAACCATGACCACCATGAGGAGGAGCACCACCTCTCCGTGGAGGAAAATCATGGATTCGAAAGCAGGTGTCTCTAGTATGACGGGCCTTCCTACAATAATCACGGAGGAGGCGGTCTTTATTAGTACCCTTCGGCTTAGAATCACGGGCATGACGAGCCCCCGACAAGGAAGGGGTACCAGCAGCTAGAGCAGAACTCTCGGGAGCAGGGTCGGGAAGAAGGGACTGACGACGATCAAACTCCTGTTGGACAATGCTATAAACCTCTGGAAGAGACGGTAACAGCACACCCCCCAAAATCTGAACACTAATTTGATCCAAGTCCTGATGAGGACCATGAAGAAACTCAAAGGTCCGGTTGCGATCCTCCCAAGCATGGACCATAGCCTCATCAACAGGGCTAACAAACGAAATGATCGTATTCCTGATACAACTGAGTGAACTCCAAATAGTAAGCAGACGGGGGCGATCGCCCTGGCGGAGGAAGGATATCTTCCGTCTCAACTGGAAGATCTGAGCAGCGTTTCCATTGCGAGAATAAGTAGTCTCTGCACGCCGCCAAATATCAACAGAAGTGTCCAAAAATAAGTAGTGGCGAGCGATGGACTCCTGCATGGAATTCGTTAGCCAAGACATGACTAAGAAATTTTCGGAATCCCATTGAGGCCAATCGGAGGCAGTCTTCTCTGGTTCCGTAGTTTTCCCAGTGACATATCCAAAGAGACGACGACCTTAAGAGCAAGAGTGATAGAGCGTGACCAGGAGAAATAATTTGAATCATCTAATCGGATAGTGGTAATCTGCGGAGTATTGTGATCAAGACTCCCACGCATATGACTTGCAGGAGGAGGAACTAGAGAGAGAAGCGATGTTGAGGTAGAATCGCTAAGCGCCAACATAGTGGCTACAGAATAGAAATCTGGCGTCACACAAGGCTACAAGGGGCAACCAATTCCACCAAGCAACAATCCAATTAGGAGATAAGAGGAATAGAAATCAACTCTATCTGATAACAGAGCAACAAACCCTAGGAGATGGCGCCGGAAGGAAGGTTGACCTCACCACATATCTGGCGCTGGAAGAGGAAAGGCTACAAGACCTAGGAAACCCGACTAGGGCTGAGAAGGAAGCGCTGGAACCGGCACCTGAAGAGGCGTTGGAAGAGCGGGAAGGTCGGTCGCGGGTTGTCGCGGCCTGTGTGGGTTGACGCGGCTGTCGTGGGCGAGACGCGGCAATCGCGGCCTGAGCAGGTTGGTGGCGAGACGCGGGGCTATCACGGTCTGTCGCGGGCGAGACACGGAAGGGCGGCGAGATCGGTTGCGGGATAGCAGCGAGAACGCGAGCGGGCGAACGGACCGGGGGAGAGGCGGAACAGCTAGGTCAAACTTGCCTCTGATACCATGTTAGAGGAATCAATAATGAATTCTATTGAGTTTGCCCCCTCTATATATGGAGGCGGACACAAAGCATAACAAAATAATACATATGACATTGTAAAATACATATTGTAACATGATCATTGGATTTCCATTGGACATTACCGAAAATCTCAAGAAGAGTAAATATATGTGTTAGAAATGTTTAATTTCATTCATAATCATTTACAGTAAGACTCACTCTTATATATATGAGTGAGGGATAGTGAGCAATGTTAATGGCTTGGTTATCAGAATATAATATGATTGACTCAATTTTCTTAATGCCAAGGTCTCTCATAATAGTTTGAACCAATAGTCCTTCAAATATTCCATGTGTCATGGCTCTGAATTTAGCTTCAACATTGGATCTAGCCACTACATATTATTTTTTTCTCCTCCATGTAACCAAATTCTCACCAACTAAAGTGAAATATCCTGAGGTGGACCGTCGATCATCAATCGATCCAGCCCAGTCCGCATTTGTATAGACTTCAATATTTAACCATCATTCGATAAGAATAGGATACCGCTCCCTAGAGAGGACTTGAGGTATCTGAGAGCTACTATGAGACCTCACTTCAGGGGGGAGAGGGTCCTCTCCTGTGTTGGAAGTGAGCTCTTCATTTCTTCTAGAAGAGTCCTCACGTATACCTTTACCCATTCCTCCTTTATACTAGTCTCTTCCAACTATCGTACCTTTTGCTACCACACTTGTTCCCGTTGCCCCTAATGGCCATAAGTCCCATGCTCCCCCTTTACAGGTTTACTCTTGAAGGAAAAAAGAGTACAAACACGTAAGCCTCTCACAGGATACCCACACTGGCATCTAACCCGTCTTCATGTTCTACTGCACTATGAGAAGGTACTTCTACCCACACCATTTGTCTCAGTTTGTATCTTATGCTTTTATCATGGCTTCACATAGAGCATTTGTTCCCTCTTTATCCTCTATTTCTATCTCATTATCTTGGCAGGAAGCCCTTTGTCAGTGCAAGTGATAAGCTCGAAGAAATGCATGCTCTTAAAAAAATATACATGAGATTTTGTGCATTTTTCTCAGGGGAAGACTATTGTTGAATGTAAGTGGGTGTTTGCTGTCAAACAAAACACCCAAAGAATTGTCGAGAGGTACAAGGCAAGTAGGTTGCCAAAGGATGCACACAGACTATTGGAATCCATTATTTGGAGACGTTTTCTCCTGTAGCAAAGATGAACTCTAGAAGAGTTCTCCTATCATGTTCTACCTGCAAGGGATGGAACGTCAGCCAGCTAGATGTGAAGAACGCATCTCTTCCCAGGGTTATAAAAGAGGAAGTGATTATGTTCCCACGTCATGGACTTGCCCTTGAAGGATCTGAAGGGATGGTTTGCAAGCTAAAAAAATGCTTTAAACAATCTTCTAGAGCTTGATTCAGTATATTTTACATGGACATGAGAACTTTTGGATATACTTAGAGTAATGCAGATCATGCTCTGTTCATCAGGCACATAGAAGGAAAATTGACAGACCTTATAGTTTATGTGAATGACATTATCATAGCAGAAGATGATTTGGAAGAGGTTCAAACTCAGAAAGAAAGGCTTGATAGGGAATTCAAGGTAAAAGACTTAGGGAACCTTATGTATTTTCTGGGCCTTGAAGTCGCCAGTTCCAAACATGTGATTTTTATCTTGCATAGGAAATATATTCTTGATTTACTTGAGACATAAAAAATGAGTGGGTGCAGACCTAATGACACTTCTATCGAACTAAACTACTAGTTAGGGAGGGATGATGAAGAACTTGTTGAGGAAATTCTTGGTTTTTTAGAGATTAGTGGGGAAGTTGATTTACTTGTCGCATGCACCCCTCAAATATCTCGTATGCAGTTGTTGTGGTCAGTTAGTACATGCAATCACCAAAGACTGACCGTCTTGATGTCGCCCGCCGTATTCTCAGATACCTCAAGTTCTCTCCTATGAGCGGTATCCTATTCTCACGAAATGATGAGCTAAATATTGAAGTCTACACAGACGCAAAATGGGATGGATCAGTTGATGATCGACGATCCATCTTAGGATATTGTACTTTGATTGGTGGGAATTTGGTTATGTTCGGGGTATTACACCTGAGCCTGTACAGACTTCCCCAGATTAGTTGAAATGGGAGTCTGAGAACTCTTTGGTCATGTTCTAGCTTATGAACTCCATGGTGAAATCTATTGTCCGAAATTATTTGTTCTTGGATACCGCAACAAATATTTGGAAGAGTGCCGAGGATACTTGTGTCGAGGGAATTTGTTACGTCTACGAACAAAGGGCGAGGCGTGATTACATTAAACGGAAATGCGGGTATAATCCAGAGCGAACTCCGGCCAAGATCAAGGAGGCTGGTTCCTCCTATTACCCCTCTCAAACGAGAGACAAAACCCTAATAACTAAAGATACCTAAACCCACACACCCCTCCCCCTTATATAGATGGGGGAGGGAAACATAAAGGAAATATAATATTAATAAGGCAATTAATTAATATAATTAATATTTAATATTAATCAATTAATTAATACCATTTGATTACAAGCAATAATTACGGAGGCTTCCATATGTGCTCTTCTGACGCCTGTAAGGTTGTGTGCTTCGACGGAGGTGACATCGTAACAATATGCCGCCCTTGAAAATTGACATTGCCCCCAAGGTCAAGGCAACTAGATCTGTTGGGGTCTTTAACAATGGGCGGGTCGTGTAATTTGTGACTGCTAGGCGTAAAGGATGTGATAAGAGGAGGTTTGTCTTGTAGTGGAGGCAGTGGTGGGTGTAAAACGATGTGGGAAGAGAAGGTAGAATGAAAAAAAATTTAGGGTGCTGGCTTGGGTGAAGAGGAAAGGGCAAAGTGATTTGAAGAGTGGGTCCGGATTTCCTGCAAGACAACCAGACACAATTAATGCACGACATGGAGCGGGCTTGAGAGGGAAAGGGCGTGGAAGCAGGGGTTACGTGGCTGGGGTGAAAAGATGAAGGAAAGGATTGTTGGTCGGGGAGAAGAGGCAAGGAAAGGGCGGCTGGGGCGTTGACGACGACAAGCGGAGGCGGAATTGGAGTCGTGGGCTTTGATCGTTGCGGTGGGGGAACTTCCTGCCAGAAGCGGAGATCTGGAAGGAGCGGTGAGGGGAGGAGTTGGCGGCACGAACACTGGCAACAGGGTTCCGGTGCCGTGGAATGACGGGAAGGCGTGACGTTGAGTGGCTGGCTCCATCAACGACCCGGACGGTCGAGCTGTAGGCGCTGAGAGTTTGGTCAGTGACGACATCGACGCTGGGAGCGACGACAACGATGGTCGGCCAGGGTCAGCGGAGGCAGCGTCGTTGTTGGGAGCCTTCTCCTGCGATGTGGAGGGCAGATCTCCCGATGTGGTGGACTGTATGCGGATAGGAGGAGGTGGAGACGGACGACCCCAACGAGCCGCGAGGCGCAGTAGACTCGCGTGGATGGACTCAAGGCAGTTTTCGTGGTCGTCTAGACGACGGTCAATGGAGTTGAGGAGACTGTCCACCGTGACATGATCCCCGGCAGCTGCGAACACGCGGACGGGGGATGCAGGTCGGACCATTGTTACGTCTACGAACAAAGGGCGAGACATTATTGCATTAAACAGAAATGTGGATACAATCCGGAGAATCCGGAGCGAACTCCGACCAAGATCAAGGAGGCTGGTTCCTCCTATGACCCCTCTCTCAAACGAGAGCCAAAACCCTAATAACCAAAGATCCCTAAACCCACACACCCCTCCCCCTTATATAATGAGGGAGAGAAACATAAAGGAAATATCATATTAATAAGGTAATTAATTAATATAATTAATATTTAATATTAATCAATTAATTAATACCATCTGATTACAAGCAATAATTACGGAGGCTTCCATAAGCGCTCTCCTGACGCCTGAAGGTTGTGTGCTTCGACGGAGGTGACTTCGTAACAAAATGCAACCCAAATCTTCCATCTGCGACGGAAGATTTTAATTAATTCATACTAAATTCTGATTTGAATGGATAACTTCATCCCAACAGACATCTCAATCTTCGTTCTCTCTAAAATTTTAATAGAAGTAAATTATGTATATTGAAATCTCTAATCCATGGACTTTCGTCCGTCACTGTCTATGACATAAGTTATTCCAAGAACTACTGATTGTTATGACTGTTTCACATATTCCATAGGAATGTTAAATATCATGAGCCGGAGTTCTGGAAGTTTGGAGAAGAAGGGAACAAGTACTTCCGACATGCGACTGGCCAAATCTATGCCATATCAAAAGATCTGACAACATACATCTCAATCAACCAGTAAGTCTTGATTATTTTAATATGGTGAAAGGTGAAGAGTGTAGTTTTATTCTAGTTTATATCATGCACATTGGCTTTTATAGAATTTGATCCGTAAAATCAAATGAATATTTCATTTGGATTTTCTCTAATTTTGTTGCATGTACTAGAATGCTGATGGTTTTTTCCTCTTAATTGTAAACGGATTGAAGTGTTCCTGCTCAATTTTTGTCTTGGCTACTAAGTACTAACACATCCATAGTGTTTTCAGCCAAGCCTTTTATATTTCCTTTCACTATTTTTATTCTCTCAAACTTTTATCTGACCATGCTATGCTGGAAGCTTTGTATCTTTAGAGAAATAAAAATGATGATTTCCTTGCTAACCCTTCTCTGCTCTAAGGGCTGAGACACAATCTCGCGTTTTCGAGCTTTCATTTCTCATTTTACTCAAAAATACTTGGTAATAAATTTTGTTCCGCAAATATATATTTTGCTATGTCAATACTTTTTCATGTTGATTTTTTCCCTTGATGCAAAACTTGATTCCCAAATATTATCAACAATTTTAATGGACTTTTTTTTATTTATAGGCCTATACTCCACAAGTTTGCAAATGAAGATGTATCTCTCGGTTCATGGTTTATTGGACTTGAAGTCGAGCATATTGATGAGAGGAATATGTGTTGTGGTACACCGCCAGGTGCAATTCAGTTCTTAAGTTATCCTATAATTCTTAGTTTATTGGCATTATTTGTACCTCAATTTTAAATTAGGAGCTCCATTTTACTTTAGCTAAACAGCTGGTGTTAAAGCTGTGTTTAAAACGATAAGATCCTTGTAAGTATTAGAAGACGAGAGGATGTCATTGGATAAATTTTATAAAATTATGATTAGGCCCTCAGACAATAAAAACATTGATATCTAAGTAGAGTATGACAATTTAAAAAATAAGATTATCATTTACTCAATAAAGATATCCTTTACATACATATGAGCGATTGTTGTTTGAGGAAAAACTAAGATTATTATTCAACAATTATTGTCTTGTGACAAATCTATAACTGATAAATTAATGAACGATTATTATTATGGGAAAACATATTTATTCAATAAAGAGATCGTTTAGATATATAATACTGATATAATTCATATGAACAAGAACTAATGATTGCGATAATAATATGTAGGAAATAATCTAGTGATTGCAATAAAGTTTTCCTATTTTTTATTTAATATTCACCCTTGAGCTGAAATATATAAATATATATATATATATATATATATATATATATATATATATATATATACGAGCATTTTCGCACGGGCTACACCCATGCTCGATGCTCTTGTGCGGGCTTCACCCGTGCTTGATGCTCAGGGTGGCCTTCGGCCATATAGAAGAGGGCTTCGTCCGCTTCCGCGCAATCCATCAGGTCGGCGCCGTAGCTGCCACTCGCCCCCCCCCCCCCCGGAGCGCATCGAGTGCTAAGAAGAAAAAAAGAAAAAAACAAACAATAGATCATATATATTCTCCAAATCCATTCACCGAGTGCTAAGAAGCAAAAAAGAAAAAAGAACATTACATTGTGATTTGGGCATTTTGACAAACACGAAGAGGGCAATCCTGTAGGATACTTGAGTAGAGGCCAAATTCAGGGAGAATATTTTACTAAAGTAACATATATAATTCATGAATATCAATTATATTTCAGATGATTTCAAACGGAATATAGGAGATCTATTTCTCCCCAAAATATAATAACGGGTCTATGAAAAAACTCTGACATTTTTATAAGATTTCATTTGATTTCCAGATGATTTAAATGGAAAACATAGAATATAGAATAAGCAGTGAAATTTCAGAACGTTCCTGAAATATTACCATTGGGTTGTCCTTGAACGACACTAACCCTTGAACTATCACGAAATTTCAGAACGTACCTGAAGTTGAAGAGTGTTTGAAGGTGTAAATCACTGGTTAATAGCAGAAATCGCCGGTTAATCATTGAGGAAGTAGGGGCCTGCTGGCTTTGGCGGAAGCTTCCCGAGGCAGATGCAAGGGGCTGTAGAAGAAATGAAGGAAGCTGGAGTTGGAGAAGATGAAGAGGGCGTGTGTTGTAGAAGAGAGCGAACATGCCTGGGTCGTATTTTTCGGAAGACGAAGAGGGACTGCAGCGGAAATGGAGTGGAGTGGTGTGTAGATTTGATTTTAGTTGGTTCGCCGGCGATTGAAGGGGAGGAGGAGGGGAGAGACTGGTTCGTCGTCTGCTGCAGGGGAGGCGGAGGGGAAAGCCGGTGTGAGAGTCGAGCGATTGAAGAGGTTGTCCGTGGGATGCAGGAAGGCGGAGTGGAGTAGCAGCGTGAGCGACCTAATTGCGAGAATGAGTTGCGGAGGAGGGATGGAGAGGTTATTTTGGCTGTTTAGGAGCCGTCAAAACCGTAGTCTATTTTAGGAAGTGACGGAACTTGTGTGGAGGAGAATTTGTGGTAGCGAAATAAATGATCAGGATTTGAATAATTCTAATTTTGGACGACTGAGATTAAATCTATGGTAAGAGCATCAAGAATGCTATATTGTTTTATATAATATATATATACGAATACCCGACACGGGGCTCCGCCCCTATGGCCAAGCGCGACAGTACCCGGCCGGCGACGGCGGGCATCGCCTGCCCTCGGCTCGATGCTCTCGGGAGGCCTTCAGCCGCATCCAGGCGGGCTTCACTCGCCTCCGCACGTGATTCGCTCGTGTTCAATGTGTCAGCAGACTGCGCCCGCATCAACGCGTGTTGCGCCCGCAACATATGCATATGAGTACTCTAAATAACCGTAAAAAAATATAAATCAATATTACGATATTTATTTTGTAAAAAAAAAAAATTGTTTTACATAAAATAATTATTTTATCTCCCCCTCTCTCTCTTTCTATACCTCTCTCTCTCCCTCTCTCTCCCGCACATTCTCCCTCTTCTCTCTTTCTCTTTCTAAATATATATAATAATATATACCCTCCCTACCGCCCTCTCTTCCTCTCTCCCTCCCTGCCTCTCTCTCTCCTTCCTTTTCTCTCTCTTTCATCCCTCACTCTCAATAGCTTTAGGAGATCTAGGATTATTTGTTTTGTATGGTGTATACGATCGGACGAATGTTATTTTTCATGCTAGAAATTAACGGATGAAATTGCTTAGATTGTTTTTAAATTCATGGTTTTAAAAACCGTTTGATATTTCTTTATAAGTATTAAAGATATATTCTTTAGTTTCAAATTTCATTATTTAGAGAAAGGTAGAGGTCTTAAAGCTTTAGTAAGATGTCCATGATCAATATCAACTAGAGATGTGAGGTTTGGTAATTTTCTTAGAAAGAATACCATCTTGAATAATGTGGAAATCAACATCAGTGTGCTTGGTCCTTTCACGGAATACGAGATTTATGACAATGTATATTGCAAATTCATTCGTTGAGTAATCAGGTAACCAAATTCCTTAAGTATCCGTTACTTTGGACGGACTTGGGCGAATGGAATTGGATCCCCAATTTCACTTATGTTGTTCAGTTGGCAAAATAAATGATAGGAAATGAAATTGGACCCAATTTCATGGGAATTTGTTTTAGCCTTGTTAGAAAAGCCCATATAAATGGCTCATTATTGGGCCCTTGTACTATTTTATTTCCTCCTTCTCCTATTAGTCCCACATCATGGTATAGGATTTCTTCTCTCCTTTTCTCTCCTATATATTTGTATTCTCTCCTTGTATTTTGATACACAAGCAATACATACAAGTTTTGAGCTCACTCAACATGGTATCAGAGGACACGGTTCATTCCTTGCGGTTTCACTTCATCTAACCGCCCGGCCCGTCTTCCTCTCCTGTCCGCCACTCCTCTGCGGCCTGCTCTTCTTCTCGCTCCGGGTAGCGGCCTCTTCTTGCCGCCCCTTTCTCTCCGCGGCTTCCCCCTTGCTAGTCGTTGCCTGCTCTCTTTTTTTTCCCTCCCTCCCGTGGATCCACCCCAGTCCTCTTTTATAGATTCCCTTCTCACCTCGTGGGCCCCACTTCCTGTTGTCTTCCTCTTACCGCACGGGCTCCTTCTCTCCTGGTCCCTCCCCTTGCCGCTTCTTCTTGCTGCTCGAATAGTCCTCGCGGCCTCTTCTTTCGGCGTGCCGGGTCGCGCGGTCTCCCTCTTGCTCCTCCCTCGTCACCTTGCCGCTCGAGTACTCCTACTCGCGGCCCTTCTTATCGCTTGCGGTGTCTCTCTCTTGCCGCTCGAGTCCCTACTCGCGGCCTCTGCCCACAGCTTCCCTCTTCTAGTCGTGCAGTCTCTATTACTAGCCGCTGCAACTTCTCCTTATCTCTTTTGGCCGCTGGTGTTCTCACAGTGACCGTGCGTATTGTCCTTGCTCTCCATCCGCACCTGGTCGCGGCTTCCTGTCTCTCTCTCTTCTGGGCTTGTCGCCGTGTCTACCCGCTGCAACCTCTTTCTAACCGCGTGGGCTTGTCGTGCGTCTCCTCTCCGGTGGCCTCCTCCTCTTCCCGCAACAGGCGCTGTGTCTAACCGCGCGCTCTTCTAGTCGCTGCGGCCTCCCAAGGCTCCATGGGCTCCTCCTTTGACTCTATCGGACAGGTGGCTACTCCTCCTGCTGACCGCCCGGCTTCTCTTCCAGACCTCCGAGACGAGCTGCGGATCACAACTATCTCATTATCTGGGAAGAAGAATTTTGTTCCATGGGTCCACTCGGTTCGACGTGTTCTTCAGGCCAAGGGCCTTGTTTTTCACCTTACTAACGAGCCTCCTTCCCCTACTACTGATGACTGGCTACGCAATGACTTCCGCGTTCAAACATGGCTCCTTAATTCGCTGGAGGGTGAGCCATACCAAATGGTCATGTACCATGAGACCGCCAAGGCTATGTGGGAGGAGCTTCACTCCTTATACTCTGGAAAGGATAGTCTTCATCACCTCTATGATATTATTACTGACCTTCAGACTTTTGATGCTGGAGGGGATGCTGACATGACCTCGTTTGTCGCTCGTGCCAAGACTCTTGCCGAGGCCTGGATCCAGCATCAGCCTTCTACCCCCGACCTTGCTGCTCAGCGTGCGCAAAAGAAGGTTGTCTGCATTGCCATGATGATGGATCCTGTTCCGCCTCACCTTCAGAGCATCCGGGCTCAGGTGTTGGCCTCAGCCTCTACTCCATCCCTCTCTGATGTCTGTTCTATGCTCTTCCAAGTATCACTACCCCTGGATTCTCCGGCACTCTCTTCTCCGGTCCTTCTTCAGCAGGCTCTTCCCCCCTTGCTTCCCCCCCGACCTCTGCTCGCGGTGGACATTCCGGCTCTCGCGGCAGGGGGCGTGGGGGTCGGGGCCGCCCCAAGTGTTCCTATTGCGGTCGGGATGACCACACTGATGTTGTCTGCTACAAGAAACATGGCTATCCTCCTCGCCCAACTGCGGTTGCTACCACTGATGGATCCTCCTCCACTGGTACCGATCTTGAGGCCGTTCGCCTCCAGCTACAGCAACTCCAGGGGATTCTTAGCCCTCCCTCTGCTTCTGTTGCCTCTATCTCTACCGCAGGTATTACTTGTCTTTCCTCCAGTCCGTGTTGGATTTTGGACTCAGGTGCTACTCATCACATCACCTCAATGCGGCCACTCAAGTACTCGGATGTTCCTCATCCGAAATCTATCATTGTTGCTAATGGGGCGACTGTTCCGGTCTCCGGTTGCGCCGACATCTCTTTTGCCCCCTCCCTCTCTCTTCGCTCGGCTCTTTATGTTCCCGGCTCTCCATTTAATTTGCTTTCTGTTGGTCTCCTCACTCATGATATGGATTGCTCTGTCACATTTACTCCATCTACTTTTTTGATACAGGATCGGCGGACGCGGACTACCGTTGGTAGGGGTCGACTGCATAACGGACTCTACCTTCTTGATGCCTCTCCTCCTCTCCTCTCCTCCGTCTCCGTTGTTGATTGGCATCGCCGTCTTGGGCATGCCCCTCTACCCGTTCTCCAAAAGGCGCTGCCTGATGTATCTTTTCCTGCTTTCAAGTGTGATTCTTGTATTTACGGCAAACAGCCGCACACTTCTTTTCATGCTCATTGTACTAGGAGCTTTGCTCCGTTTGATTTACTGCACTCCGATATTTGGGGTCCTTTCAAAGTTACAAGTATCTCTGGCTATCGTTATTTTATCACTTTCATTGATGATTATTCTCGCACAACATGGCTTTACCTACTACGTGATCGCTCCGAGCTCCCTCGCATATTTCGCAATTTTATACAAGAAACTTGAACGCAATTCTCCACAACAATCAAAACAGTGCGCACCGATAACGCTCGTGAATACACTGGCCATGCTTTTGCCACTATATGTGCAGAATTTGGTATTATTCATCAAACCTCTTGTGCCTACACCCCCCAACAAAATGGCGTTGCCGAACGAAAGAACCGCCACCTCCTCGACGTTGCCCGCTCCCTCATGCTTCAAATGCATGTTCCAAAAATTTACTGGAACTTTGCGGTCTCCACTGCGTGTTTCCTCATCAACCGCCTCCCCTCCTCGGTTCTCAACTCTGCCACTCCTTTCAGCCTCTTATTCCCCTCTACTCCGGCCTTCCCTATTACACCACGGGTCTTTGGCTACACTTGCTTTGTTCACCTCCTGGGTCCTTCCTCGGATAAGTTGGATCCCCGTGCAGCTAAAACTATTTTCGTCGGCTATTCTCGCACTCAGAAGGGCTACCTATGTTACTCTCCGGTAAACCGTAAAGTCATCGTCTCCGCCGATGTTACGTTTTGGGAAGATCAACCTTTCTTTTCCTCATCTCTCGCTCCTTCCTCCCCGACGACATCTCCACCAATGCTTATACCTCGACCCGTCTTCCCTACTATTGTGCATGTTTTCCTACGTCCTTCAAATTCTGCTCCTGCTTCTGTTCCTGCTCCTGCTTCTGCTCCTGCTCCTGCTTCTGCTCATGCTCCCTCCAAGCCACCAGTTATCCAGGTTTACACTCGTCGCCTTCCTCCTTGTTCCGCTACCACTTTGCAGTCGGCCTCATCCTCGGCTACCCCGTGCCCTGCTGATCAGGTATCTCCCTCCACCGCTCATCCTCTGGCAAATTATGTCTCCCTGCATCGCCTCTCTCCCCAACTGCACACCTTTGCAACTTCAATTTCCTCCATTTCGGTTCCTAACACTGTGCAGGAGGCGCTACAACATCCTGGCTAGAAGGCTGCCATGGAGGAGGAAATGTCTGCTCTCTGGGCCAACCAGACCTGAACTCTCACACCACTTCCCCCGGGTCAGAAACCGGTTGGGTGTAAGTGGGTCTTCGTCGTCAAACATGCCGCTGATGGGACGATTGACCGGTTGAAAGCTTGGCTGGTCGCCCGGGGCTTCACCCAACAACAAGGGATGGACTATGAGGAAACCTTCTCTCCGGTGACCAAACTCAACACCGTTCGGGTTCTTATCTCGGTGGATGTCCATCGCGGTGGCCCTTACTGCAACTGGATATTAAGAATACCTTTTTGAATGGCGACTTGCAGGAAACTGTCTATATGCAGCAACCTCCCGGGTTTGAGACCACGGGGGAGTCTCAGGTTTGTCGCCTTAAGAAAGCTCTGTATGGCCTCAAACAATCACCACGGGCATGGTTCGACAGGTTCAGTAAGGCTCTTCGGGAGGTTGGTTTTTCTCGCAGCACGGCAGACTTCTCGATGTTCACTCGTCACCGAACAACAGGGACGGTTCTTCTGTTAGTGTATGTTGACGACATCATCATTACGGGAGATGACGCAAAGGGAATACAGGAGGTAAAACAACATCTCGGTACAGTTTTTCAGACAAAGGATCTGGGACCCCTCCGGTATTTTTTGGGCCTTGAAATTGCTAGACGGCCAGATGGTCTCGTCCTTTCTCAGCGGAAGTATTGTCTCGACCTTCTTCATGATGCGGGTTACTCTGGTTGTAAGCCGATCAATACTCCAATGGATGTGAATCACAAGTTATGTGCTCAGGCTTCCGACTCAGATCTATTACTCGAGAATCCTGAATACTATCGCCGTCTAGTTGGAAAATTGATCTACCTCACGATAACTAGACCGGATATCTCTTTCGCAGTGGGTATTGTCAGCCGGTATATGCATTCCCCACGAAGATCTCACCTTCACGCCGTTGAACGCATTCTCAGATACCTCAAAACGGACCCTGGTCAAGGATTGATCTACAAGACCTCATCTTCAGCTCCTACATTGATAGCTTACTCAGATGCTGATTACGCTGGTTCTCTTGATGATCGACGGTCAACCAGTGGGTTTTGCACATATTTTGGAGGACATTTGATTACATGGCGGAGCAAGAAACAAGCTGTTGTGGCTTGATCATCTGCTGAGGCTGAATACCGGGCAATGACGTCTGTAGTGTCTGAACTAACGTGGCTGGAAAGTCTTCTTACCGATCTGGGTATAAGACTTCCTTCCCCAGCCCTTCTCCTTTGTGATAGCCAAGCAGCTATACATATTGCCAAGAACCCGGTATTCCATGAAAGAACTAAACATATTGAAGTTTATTGTCACTTAATCAGAGAAAAGGTTTAAATGAAGAAGATCGACCTGAAGCATGTTCCCGGGACAGAACAAGTTGCGAATGTACTCACTAAGGCTCTTCCCAATACTCTCTTCTATCAGTGCTTGTCCAAGCTTGGCGCATACGATTTGTACGCTCCAGCTTGCGGGGGAGTGTTAGAAAAGCCCATATAAATGGCCCATTATTTGGCCCTTGTACTATTTTATTTCCTTTTTCTCATATTAGTCCCACATCTTTGTATAGGATTTCTTCTCTCCTTTTCTCTCCTATATATTTGTATTCTCTCCTTGTATTTTGATACACAAGCAATACATACAAGTTTTGAGCTCACTCAACAAGCCTAAATCCTTCCTCCCCCAAGTCCGACCTCAGGAGGTCAGACTTGGCGATTCCCATCATTCTTGCGAGGGAAGAAAAGGCGCGCCGTCCTTGAAGATTTTTCCCGCTCACCTTCTGATCGGCTCAAGCACACATTATTCATGGAGTTTTGGCAGATTTATCTCCCGACGAGTTGTGCTCTTGGCCTCACTCGCACATCATCTTCCTTGACCTCGCCCACACATTGTCTTCCTTGATCTCACTACCGTCCGTTTAGCTCCCGATTCCCGATTTCTTCTTCTCGGCCTAGTGTCGTGACGTCACTGCCATCTCGCTGCATCTCATATTCCCAATTCCTTTCCGGAGGGTGGCCCAAATTCTCGCGGGCCTGCACTCCCCTCATTACTCGAAAAGATGATTCGACCGAAGCGTGCAATTTCTGTCATTTTTATGTTGTATATAGTGTGGTTCTTCTTCGTCTAAATGCAATTCAAAAACTGAAACATGGCCGAGCTTCTTTGAATCCGCCATGGTTTTCCAGCCCCTCCGCCGCCCAATACTTCTTCAAGAGCTGAATTCTAGAAATTTTATGCAAGTTTCAGTTGATTAGCACTTTGTTGAAGGTTGTTGAGATTTCAGGAGCTTGCGCGAGAGGCCATTCTCCCAGAGGTAGAATTCAAGAAGAAATGGCTCCTGTTGCTCTTCAAGGAGTTCATAATATCATGCCTTTTTTTGTAAATCATAATACCCTTTTTTTGTGATCGACAGTCAATCATCATGCCCTATTTTTTTTGTAAACTGGTATTTTCTTCTTGGCAAAATATCACAAGATTCCCCAATAAACTACCAAAAGCTTGTGAAGAATTGTCAATTACAATTCTGGCTTAAAGAATTCTTGACTATAGCTGAAAGACAGAATTGGAATTGGCTCAATTTCAATTTCCGTGGGAATTGGAATTAGCCAATTCCAATTCCTACCCCCTAATTCCATCCAAACGAACGACCCTAAAAGAGTTTTCATCCCTATCATTTCATTAAATGAATGGTCCATAATCCTATATTAAACCTTGAACATTAGATTAGACTACAATAGTTGTTTCTTACTCTTTTATGTGATCAGATGGCCCCGACAAAGATGCAACATCTAACATGAATTTCCTTGATTAACTCTGCCCGCATAATGTGCAACACAAAAGGGCTTCCACATTCAAGTTCTTGTCCTAATATTATATATATGTACGTGTGCGTAAGAATAATTACCAAAACTTCCCTTGGAAGTTTGCATAATTACAAGTTGCACCCCTCTTATTTTTGAAATTACAAAAACCTTCCATGTAAGTTTACATTTCATAGCATCCATGCACAAAAATACCCCCTTGAGTAAATCTTTAGGGGGGAGGGGGGTCTTTTTGTGCGTGGATATAATGAAATGCAAACTTGCTGAGGAGATTTTTGTAATTTCAAAAGTAAGAGGGGTGCAATCTGTAATTTAGCAAATTTAATGGGGAGGTCCCGCTAAATGACCCTATATATATGTATATACATGTGTGTGTGTATCATCTGTTTTAGGTTTATTATCATGCTACACAGTATGTAATGATCCTCCTCACCGTGCTTTATCGCCCGCATCGTTGTGGGTACCTAAAAAAATTTAGTAAGATGGTGAGCAACTTTGCTTGCTATATGTACACACACACACGTATAAAGGGCAGCCCAGTGCACAAAGCATCCCCGTGCAACAAGAGTAAGAGAAAGGGTCCCACCACAAGGGTGAAATGTAGGCAAACCTTAGCCTGCATTTTTAGATTTTGAGATGTGTATGAAGGGTAGATGTGCACCCATTAGACCAACATATAACATTCCTGTTGGGTTAAGTGTGTAAAGCTAAGATAACATGATAAATTTTCAAAATGATTTGTATGAATAGTTTGAAAATTTCTAACAATAAAGAGCATCAACAAACAACAACACTCAAGTCTTTATCCCACTATAGTGGGGTCGGCTATATGGATCCTTTATCGCCATTGTGTCATATCTTGTGTCATAATCTCACTAAAACAAGATAGGGCACATTGGCATAATGACGACAAAGGATCTATATAGCCGACCCCACTATAGTGGGATAAATGCTTGAGTTGTTGTGGAACACCCCAACATAGTTTAGCAACAAATCAGCAGTTCGGTCGGGCCCTGCGATAAGAAATAAACTAAGCAACGGTATTAAAACTGCTACAAAACAAACATAAATAAAAGTGTTTAGGGAAAGTTTACAGCCGACGTAAAGCAAGAAAATCTAAGGGTAAAAGTGTACCTCAAATTTTTAAATCCACAGAGTCATCTAGAACTGAAAATTTCACTATGAAACTGCAATACTGGAAATCTGAAATAGTCTGGTACATCAAGACGTGAATGAAGAAATAATCATAATGTCTGAGAATATAAGAAATACAAACAAAGGGAGGTACAACTAAAGGGGAACAACGACGGTGTAGACCGCACCGCTTAACCTATGCGAATCCCCTGACGTGAAACCATGTAAAAATAAGTTCCAACTAGATCAGGCTCACTGGAGAGTAAGAAAGACTACTCCTCCCAACAACACTAAAGGAAAAAACAAATTTTTCTTATATAGAAAATACGTAATATTGAGGACTGTTAATCTTGTTATTTCGTTCTCTTGATTTGATCTTGTAATAGACTTATTATGAGTTCAGTTTATTTTCTGGTTTCTGCTGGATAATGCTTTCTGGAGTTTCTGAATTTTGTATGTTGTAAGTTTTAATAGGTTTCATGATTGTCTTATTACATCTTGTTTTTAATGGCGATTAAGCACAAATTGAAACTTGGAGTGTGGGTGACAAACCTGATGGTGTCTTGAACTAAGTGTCCCTCGAGAGGAACACATACTTTTGTCTGAGGGGGGATGCTTATCTTATTATATCTTATCATTAATGGTGTCTGCGCACAAATTGAAAATTGTAGTCTAAGTGGCAAACTTGGTGGTGCCTTGAACTGAATGCCCCCCGAGAGCATCATAGACTCCTGCCTAAGGAGGTCTATATCTAGAAAACAAGGGTCATCGACACTAAGTCTGAAACTTGTATGGTGGGTTGCTGGCTCTGTGTACACGGTGGTGTGCCTCCACCAAAAATATGAGGGAGAACCTCTCTCACCATTATCTGAATTGATCTGGACTAGTGGTCGGTGAGACACTCATAGGGTAACGTTCATCTTTATTACACTAGATTAATGTTTTTCATGTGACTGAATCTGGTATTTTAACTAAAGTGTATCTTAAACTTTAAATTGATTCTGACCCTAAATAAGCCATTGTTTTGGCATCTTGTTCCATACCCCGCTATGATAATTTCCATAACATCTGATTCGTGATTTTGACTGAATAATATCTAATTCCTAATCGTAATAACTTATTCTTTCGTTGCTGGTCTGATTTGATTTTTACGGTAGGAACTTGTATCTTTCAAATGCATGCACTGACGTATTAAAATCATGAATTATTCATAATGATATATTTAACTAAAAGGAGTTGAATTTCTTACCTCGGTATTGCGGCTCTCATACAGGCGATGCGGCAACATGCTTTCCTCTGGGTAAGGTCTATTAAGAATTCCTGGTAGGGATCTCACTCTGATCGATACCTATGATAAATTTAAAATTTGAATTTAGTATAGACATTAAGAAAAAGAATTTCATTTTTCTAGGGTTTCATCTTATCAATCGCAATTTTTCTTCAACAAAATTTGGATTCGAAAAATTAAGCGTCCTCTAAAACACTTTCGTGCACAAAAGATACAAAGAATAACTGAAATCTTGAAGGTACGATTTTCATGCTAGAAAAGGAACAAATTCTAGTATACCTCTCCTTCTAGATGTGAGATCCGATTGATATTCGACCAAAACTGCAGAAAGAAACAATCTGATAGCACGGTTAGGGGTCAACCCTTCCTTTGGAAGAGGGTATTACCACTGACAGTGATGTCTGGTTGCTGGAATTTCAGGAATACAACCATGAAATTCCTAAATATCTGAACTGGTCAAGCAAGGAAAGGAAAGACTTGAGTACAAGAGAGAAGTGCTTTGTTAGAAGGGGGATTTGGAATTACCTGGCAAGGAAAGTCGAAGAACCTTTGGGAGGGTCTAGTTGACCTCTAAAGCACGGAAGAAAAGCCTTCCCTGCGGCCTGCTGCTGCCAATTTCCTCTGGGGGAGTCGACGACCTTGCGAGAGGCAGAAGACATCAATTTTCTGTCGGCTAGGGATGAGGGATTAACTCTTATGCGGCGGCCACCTGGAGGGAGAAGAGAGCTCGATGGTGCAGTAGATGTCGAGGGAAGACGTCGCCCGATTCCACATGAAAGAAAAGTGTTGTCCGTTGGAGTCGTCTACGAGGGGGAAGACAACGCGCTGCCGAACTTTCGAAGAGAGGCACGTGGGAAACCCTAACTCCTCCCCTTCTAACCGTGAGGTAGATATGCCAAGTGAGCGAATTTTTTTATCGTGTATAGGGGTGGTTACGGGAATCATGGGGGAGAGAAATAAGATTGTGTATCGTTTTTATAAGGAAAGAATAATAGATTTTGATTTTATTACAGGACTGTCATTTGCCCTATTTATTTGAAACTTAAATTTTGGTTGTTACAAATCTCTCATCCTAATAAAATTTTCGTCCTCAAAAATTATAATCAATCATGGGTGAAAAGTAAAACATATTCTTCATTGCTTCGAAGTTTATCTTCTATTTCCCCTGCGTACTCTGGTCGACCACAATTCATCTGAAGGACCTTTGCAAAATGGATCTCTCTGCTTCTGAGCTTCTGAATCTTTGAGTCCACTATCCTGACTGGTTTCATATTGATATTAAGAATTGATTCAATTGGTGCATCTTTAGTACTGAACACTTGACTAAGATCTCTGACTTCTCTCGTGGAATGCATCATGTAATCCACACTTTTCCTCTGGTAAGGCTAACCTGTATGCAACCTCACTACTGCGCTCTAGTACCTCGAAAGGACCAACGAATCTTGGACTCGATTGTTTCATTTTCTTGATAAACCCCCTTGACGTCCTTCAAATAAACAAAATCTCCAACATTGAACCTAACTGATCTATGCGTATGTTCATAATCCTTGCCTGACGATCCTGAACTGGTTTCTTGTGCTTATGGATGAGCTCGATTCAAGGTGTGGTCTTGTCAATCCACGCTTCTAATGGAAGATCTCTTTCTTCACTCTCAGCCCAACATTACAGTGTTCGACAACGTTTGCCAAAAAGAGCTTCAAAGGGTGTCATCTCAAAACCTTACTGGAAACTATTTTGTAGGAAAACTCTACGAGAGTAACAAATTTCCCAGTTACCCTCAAAGTCTAGTGTGCACATTCCGATCATATCTACCATAGTTCTATTGTTGTGCCATGCCTTCTCTCTGTTTGGGGATGAAGGACGGTACTGAAATTTTGCTTATGCAAAATGCTCCTAAACACGTTTCCATTCCCTAAAGGTAAACTTATCACCTCTGCCTGAAATTATAGTCTTTGGAACACCATGTAGTCAAACTGTCTCGTCTATATACAACTAAGCCAAACCCGGACCCTTATCTGATCTCTTATTAGGAATGAAGTGGGTAGTCTTGGAGAGACGATCAAATCTATCCCACGAGGAAGTCATTCCCTCTCTGTAATTTAGGAAGGCTATAAACGTGGTCTATTTATATATCTTCATAATTCCATTCTGGAATAAGTAGTGACTGCCATTTGCCCCCGGGCTCTAGCATTCAGCTTTAACTAATTTGCAAGTTTCACACTTCCCAATATACTCCGCATCGTCATTCTTCAATCCCGAACACCAAACTAACTTCTTAAGATCTGCATACATTTTTGCACTACCCGGATGTATAAAATATTTGAAATGGTGAGTCTCGGGAAGAGCGTACTCGCGAAGATAACTAATATATGGAATGCACACTCTGTTGTTGAGTAGCAGTAAACCCTCCTGAATGCAGAACTTTGCCTTCTGATCTGCCTGAAACATCTCTCAAATCTCTTGCATCTTCGGATCTAGAAGTAAAGTTGTTTGGGTCCTATCCTTAATATCATAAAAGATTTCTATCCGATTTAAACCTGCAGAACCAATGTTGGTGCGCAATATAACACAAATCTCCAAACTCGCCATAGGTCATACAAGCGTCCTGCAGAGAAAAAGGGGAGTTCCTCAAACCTCTTCTACTAAGCGCATCGGCTACCAAATTTTCTTTTTCCGCACGGAACTAGATATCTACATCATAATCTGATAGAAACTCTATTCACTAACGCTGCCTCATATTGAGCCCTTACTGGTCAAGATATATTTGTGGCTCATGCAGTATATAGTCCTGGCCTTGACGCAAAGCGTTGCTACTAATTAAAAGTCATCTGTTCCTCAAGTTAAACACAATATTGGTGCAGTCATCAACCTGGATTCTGACTCTTCCAACAGCAAGCTCACAGTCAACTATCTAATGAAGGACATTCCCTTTTCTGATGAACGTAGTCTTCGGTAAGCTATCTTCGAGAATACTTTAATGAATCCCTAGTAATAATCTGCTAAGCCCAAAAAGTTGTGGACTTCTGATACTGACTTCAGCCTTGGTCATACTTGGATTGTTTCTATTTTCTTTGGATCCACTGCTAGACCTTTCTGACTGATAATATGACCCAAAAAGGCAGCCTCTGAAAACCAGAACTCGTACTTTGAAAATTTAGCGTACGACTGATTTCCCCGAGAGTGCTCAAAAACTATCCTGAGGTGTTTGACGTGATCATCTTGACTCTTTGAAATAACCGAGATATCGACAATGAAAATGGTAACAATCGTTCTAAGATTTTTTTTGAAGCACGTAGATCGACAAGTCCATAAAAGCAGACAGGACATTAGTCACTCCGAAAGACAAGCCTACAAACTCATAGTGCTCAAACCTTGTGCTGAAAGCTGTCTTCTGAATATCTTGTCCCGAAATTTTTTACTTTGCCTGAAGCATCACTGCAAAGCCACAACATCTTCATTTTTAAAGCAAGTAAAATTCTAGAGTCTCTTCGCTTTCCACTTCCATGATAAATGTATTCAAAGCTGATGTTATCCTCAAGAAAATCTTATTGGATCTCATGTACAAACTTGTTAATCCAAGAAGATTGCGTACCTCCAAAATTGCCTTGAACCTCGGCAACGAGTCTCAAAAATTCAACTTCTGAGGGTGGAACTTGCATTTAGGCAACTTCACATATAAGGTTAATGATATTCTATAAGAACACTCGTAATTGTCCTTCTATCTTTGAATGCACAAGAGTGCCCTCAAGGAAGAAAAGGGATGAACCAGTCTATTTATCCTCAAGATATTTTTTTAATAGTCTATAGAGGGGGCACTAGACAACCTGACGGGCATACCCACCGACCCGAAGTGCCCAACATCACATTGATAGTTGACTATTAAATGTCTTCTTTACCAATTTGCAGTTGCTAAAAATCTTATCTAAGATTTAGGTCAGAGATGGTACAAAATTTTTCGAACTGGCCAGTAAAATCTTCAGTCTTATGAGTTATTACTCATTCTTACTTGGGAACATAAAAAATCATGATAGTTAACAACCACATGAAATTGTCATCCTTCGGGGAAAGATGAGTCATTCTTAAAGGCAGTGTTGATACGCCTAATAATCTTAACTCGAGCCAACTTATGTCGTTAAACTACCGACTCTACTAATACTCTGAGTTCCATGCTGCAAAAGTGTTGATTGAGAAGCACCCGTAGCTCGTCAGGGACAAATATTTGATGGCTCTCAAACTAATGGTAGCTTCTAAGAAGTATTCTGATTTTTCCATGCATCAAACTAGAAGCACATCTTAACTGATACTAAAACTCATAATTTCTTGTAATCGACGAGGCAACAACACCATAACCTCCTTTCATGCCTTAAGACTTTGGAGTTAACTGATCAAGTCATTCCATGTTTGGTTAGAATTTAGAACAACAATTTAACATTGGCATCTGCTATTCGGGTCAAATCCAAAATTATATTCAACTCTGCTAAAATAGGAAAGTACACTTTTACTACAAATTCACACTCTAAAAGCTGACAACTACCCTTACAGCCCGCAAGTATAAGAGAGTTGTTCAATGCCAAAACTCTCAGTTCTGACACGACTAGAAAAATTCTGAGATCGGTAAGTAAAAGATCCTACTGTAAGTAAAAGATCCTATTGTGAACAGTGAGAATATGTTCATTCTAAAAGAACGAAACATAATTCGAAGCAGGGCAAATGATGAGATAAGGTAATAAATAATCTTATTTAATTTAACTGCATAACACTCTAAGAAGAGTGAACGCTTCCCTTAGGGATTCTGATCTCAAACGAATCTCTGCATAATGCGATAAACGCGGGAACTCACCCATACACAGGTTACTAACTAGACTTCATACAATTACTTGAGGCCCTTCTTCTATAGAAGTCAATCTTGGATGAGGATAAATACTGATTTGAGAAAGTAACCTCATAGGACATGCTATCATGATCTATGATTTGTCGTATAATGTACAAAGAATTCATGATTTACATTAGAGAGCATCATAGATAAATGATGAAAAAATCATGATTTTATCAATAATCACTTCTGACTCTGAAATATTAGTTGAAACCAAAGAATTAAACATCAACTAAATTTTTGTGCTGATCTTAGAAATGGAAGACATCTAGCATTGCCAACACATAGAATTATGGATAATGATTTAACAACTCTAACATCCAAGAAGTGACTCAGATAAAATCCTGGGGCTTTGTGAATTTTCTAGGTCATGAGATCCTAAACCTAACTTTGATACTAATTGGAACACCCAAATTAGTTTAGCAACAATTCAGCAATCCGGTCGGGTCCCACGATAAGAAGTAAATTAAGCAACGATATTAAAACTTGTACAAAGTAGAAGTAAATAAAAGTGCTAAAGGAAAGTTTACGACGGAAGTATATGAAGAAAATCTAAGGGTAAAAATGTACCTCAATTTTTTGAACCCACAGAACCATCTAGAACTGAAAATTTCACTATGAAACTGCAATACTGGAAATCTGAAATAGTCTGGTACATCAAGACATGAATGAAGAAATAATCATATTGTCTGAGAATATAAGAAATACAACCAAAGGGAGGTACAACTGATGGGGGCCTACGACGGTGTAGATCGCACCGCCTAACCTATGCGAATCCCCTAACTTGAGACCCTTTAAAAAGTTCTAACTGGGTCAGATCCACTGGAGAGTAAGAAAGACTACTCCTCCCAACAACACTAAAAGAAAAATAAACTTTTTCTTGTATAGAAAATACGTAATATTGAGTACTGTTAATCTTATTATTTTGTACTCTTGATTTGATCTTGTAATAGACTTATTATGAGTGCAATCTTATTTTCTGGTTTCTGCTGGATAACGATTTCTGGAGTCTAAATTTTGTCTGCTGTAAGTTTTAATAGGTTTCATGATTGTCTTATTACATCTTGTTTTTAATGACAACTACGCACAAATTGAAACTTGGAGTGTGAGTGGCAAATCTGATGGTGCTTTGAACTATGTGTCTCTCGATAGGAACACAGACTCATGTCTGAGGGGGGGGGGGAATGCTTGTCTTATTAAATCTTATCATTAATGGCGACTGCACACAAATTGAAAACTATAGTCTTAGTGGCAAACCTGGTGGTGCCCTGAACTGATTATCCCTCGAGAGCATCATAGACTCCGTCCTAAGGAGTTTTATATCTAGAAAACAAGCATCATCGACGCTAAGTCTGAAACTTGTATGGTGGGCAGCTGGCCCTGTGTACACGGTAGTGTGCCTCCACCAAAAATATGAGGGAGAACCTCTCTCGCCATTATCTGAATTGATCTAGACTGGTGGTTGGTGAGACACTCATAGGGTAACGTTCATCTTTGTTACACTAGATTAATGTTTTTTGTGTGACTAAATCTGGTATTTTAACCTAAGTGTATCTTACATTTTAAATTGGTTCTGACCATGAAATAAGCTATAGTTTTAGTATCTTGTTCCATACCCCGCTATGATAATTTTCATAACATCTGATTTGTGGTTTTGACTAAATAATATATAATTCTCAATCGTAATAACTTATTCTTTTGTTGTTGGCCTGATTTGATTTTTATGGCATGAACTTGTATCTTTAAAATGCATGTACTGACATATTAAAATCATGTATTATTCATAATGATATATTTAACTAAAAGGAGTTGAATTTCTTTCCTCTGTATTGCGGCTCTCATACATGCGATGCAACAACATGCAACAAAACCGGAAAAACATTAACCCTTAACTCGCCTATATCTTAGAAGTAAGGAGGGTCTGGAGGGATCAAAAAGAGAGTAAATGAGGAATTTCCTCACCTTGCTGGAAAAATGGAGAAAGAGAGGGGGTGCTCCAAACGGCGGTCTAGGGCAAGGAAGGTAGAAAGGAGAAGGCCTGGAGTCGGCAACCACTACCGCGAGCGCGACTGCTGCCACTTAGCGACACGGGAAGTCGTCATGAGCAAGAGAGCGTCAGGGGTGCCGAGAGCGGGCGCTGGAAGGAAGCGTGTGCGAGAGAGAAAAGGAGCGGCGGTTCCTATCGAGGGAAATAGAGTTACAGGATGAGGGTTTGCGGCTTTTTAACCTGAAACGACACTTACACTTGCGATTATTATAACTATTTGAGCCGGACGGCTTCTCTTCACTAAAATTAGGAGGAATTTTACAAGATCCAAATTATTACCACTATGCCATGCCACTCCACTCCAACGCTAAGAATTTTGTGCTACGCTCTCGCACTACAAATTAACATGCCGCGAACACGTACTCAACAGCCGAAATTAAACCAACAGTAAACGTAACAATATTTAGCCATACTAGAATCGTATCTCGACAAGATAATTATTCGATCAATTCTGCTCGCGATCAAATCCTGAAAAATTTAATTATATTTTCAAGTTAAATTACGGATGTTACAGTGGCGTCCGTCTTAATTAAAATGCTATTCACAGACCCAATTGACTGCAGATAACATCCTCCACCTTCACGAGAATACTATTCTCAGACCCTGACGGTCTTCAGTTAACCATGCCTTTAAAAAATTATTGCTTATTGACCTGGGCAAGCCTGATGGTTGGATTGGCCTAGGCTCGCCTCGCTTACTCAGCAGCGAGTCCGGCTATGCGACTCGGGCTTGCCCATTCTACACCGGGGTTAGACTTGTTCTTATTACGGTTTTACTGGGGCGAACCTTCCTTATGCTCGCTAAATACGGGTTCTATATGGAGGGTCACATGATCTGTATTAAATTCAAAATGTTGCATAAGCTTCCATTTGTGAAATCTATTTTTTTTTGACATGTATCATATTAACATTTGCTGAAACCTTTTTATCCAACCAAAAAGGCAAAATGCAGGGTAAGGTTTGCCTACATTTCACTCTTGTGATGTGACCCTTTCCCGGATTCTCACTGCGTGGGGATGCTTTGTTCTCCGGGCTGCTTTTTTTAGGTAGAGGGTCACATGATCGATATTAAGCTCATGATGATATGTGAGCTTCCCGATATTGGGTCTAATATTTTCAATTTTTTCATGTATCATAGTAATATTTTTAGAACCTATGCATCCAACCTAATCAATTGGTTATAGTGGAGGGTCACATAATTATATTTAGTGCACAATGCTGCATGAGCATCCCGATATTGAATCTGTTATTTTTTTTAATTTTGTCATGTATCGTAATTCGTAATAACATTTGTTAGAAGCCATATGTCCAGCCTAAAATCAATTGGTTTATGTCGACAAACATGATCTATATTATTTACACTGAGGATACAGAAGCATCCCGACATGGGATTTAATATTTTTAATTGTCATGTATTATAATAGCATTTGTTAAAATCACAATATCTAATACAAATTGGTGTAGTTGGAGAGTCTCATGACCTATATTAAAGCACAATTTTACATTAGATCATTTAGGACAGCATTCTCATATAATCATGTGTCATAACAGTCAATTTTGTCGCTGATAATCTTATTTCAGATTGTGAATGGAAGGCGCAAGCAGGGAGTGTGTGCGTCGCATCGTTTGACTGGAATTGTAGCGGAATATGCAAGTCAGCGATGAGGATGCAGGATGTGCATGCACGATGTGGAGAAGGAGATGGCGCTTTATGGAATACTAAGAGTTTTCTTCACCATTTCAGTTCGTGGCAGTAGCTCGCTGCTCACCGTCATCCTTCAACCGCTTTCTTAGCACCAGCCATCCCCAAACCCCGAGATTAAGCTTTTGCTTTCCGCTGGGCACACTAATTATTCCACCTTTTCTCAATGAGCTTAAAGGTTAAATGATCATTTTGGACGGAATTTCATCCGCGTCAGCATTACTCTATTAGTACGATGGAAGGGACGAACAAATTCTATGATGATTCTGATGCCGTTGTAGAGTCTGGAAATCATTGCATTTCCTCGGCGGGGAGCAAAATCTTCAACCAAGATCAGACTGGCCGCTTATATTTGTTGGTTTCCATGGCTTGACTTGTGAATTTGCTGCCCATCAAAATGAGGACATGGGATTGTGCCAGTTTTATTTCTATTTTTGTAATGAAGATTTTTTTCTTTCTCTGTCAGTTTTTCACTGTGATTTTGCACAGTACCAAACATCTGATTGTTGGTATTAGTGAGATTGCAGTAATGTCAGCTGGTATTGTAATGAGTTGCCAATTATAGCTGAAACATATTGGTTTTCATGCACATATGTTGGTTGAGCAAAAACTTTAAAATAAAATTGTTCCCCCTTATCAGCAAACATTTCATTCTGTTTGGTTGATTTGAGGCTTCAGAATTGAAATTGGAGGTTAAATTTAATTGAAAATGACCCAAGTTTAATTTCATGTCCCCTTTTTCGTCCAATCGTACGGGCCCTTAGCATATTTTGGTGAACTTAAAAGCCTTAAGAGCTTGAAGGTATTGAAGATCTCAATTTTGTATTTTTAGTTTTAGATGGGCGAGGAACTAGTGTGCATTTCATATTGCTAGTGGTTGATCGAGAATGAATTTGGTGCTCTTGGGTTCCTTTAGGGTTTGTTAAATTGGGCAGAATTGGACCCTTGGGATTGTTGGAATTGATGGTCGGCTATATACTGTTTTCCAACATGCATTTGTGGAAAAATGGATTCATTCTTCCTGCCATGTTCTCATTTAATTCTTGTTTTTCATTTGGTTTTCTGCGATTCATTGTGTGGAGGAATTTGGAAAAAATTCTTCTGCTCCTGATTTTTTAAATAATTTTGTTGATGATTTGCTAATAACAAAAAGATTTGATAATGGACATTTATAAAAGAGCGATGTTATGTGCAGAGCATATTTGGCTAAGTGTAGACTGGAAGGAAAAAATTAAATTTATTTTTCTTAGAAACTTTAGGTGTAGCCCTAATCATTCATTTTCCCAGTCCCCACTTTTCGTACGATCCACAACCCTAACTCATTTCTACGGTGCCGCAAGGGAGAAGAAGATTGAGCCTTCCCCTGAGAAAAAGCTTGGAGTAAATGTCGGTGACCAGCCGTAAATAGTTTCTCATCTTCATCCTCCTCTCATTCCTCTAATCTCGTCTATCCTTTTCTCAATCCCCGCCAGACGAGTAATCACTCATTGCCCTGATTTTTTTTGCTTTTAGTTTGAGGAATCTTTGCCTCGAACTCATCTTCCAACATCATCCTCTTTCACATCGGCGTCGCCAAAGAGTACCTACGTCGGGGTAGCTATCACTGCTGGAATCTCGAAGGTCCCCAGGGGCGAGGAACCCATCTTCCTCTGCTATTCTTTGGTGGAAATCATTTAAGGGTTTAGGTTTTTTAAATAAATTCCTAAGTTTGAGGTATTAACCCATCTTCCTCTACTGTTTCAGGTGATCCTAAGCTTGTTGGTTCTTCACTTTATTGCTTAATGGAGAACAAAACACGGGAATGAGAAATGTTTGTCGATGTAGCTCTCCCATACAACCTTTAGATGTAGATTGTCTCTTCTTCATCCTTATTATTAAAAACTCATGTGGTATTTTAGATAGTGTTGTTGAATTGAAGCTAATTAGAGATATGTGTATTTGTATTTTATGTTTGTTAAAATGTTGTGTTAAAGTATATAAGGTAGTGTTGTTTTCTAAATAACCTCTTTATTATCTTATGAAGAGGCAAATCCTAAAGTGCAAATTGATGTTGGAAAGCATCGCGTTACATCAATATATTTCCTGGTAAGGATGATTTGATGGATTAGACATGAATCATTGCTATGCGTTTGGGGTTTTTCATTACCATACAAAGTGCTGACAAACTTACAAACATGCTCAAACCTAAAGTTATCCTTGGTTGTAACATGGCTGGGTATTAACGGGAAAATCAAGTTCAAAGAGATGAGGTTGCAAGTTCTCACTTAAAGTGCAAAAAAGTATACATTTAAATGAGTGGAGTCTGAAAATTATATGTGGAGTTCATGATCATGAGATGTTGCGCCTAGAAGCTTATTCATATGTTGGAAGGTTAGATTCAATTCTCGTTGTCCATGAAATGCACTTAGTCAGAGTTATATCAAGAAAAGTGCTTACAACATTGAAATAAAAAGATCATTTTAACAAAACTGTATTGCACATAATATATAATGAGAGAGTGAAAATGCAAATGAAAGAGCTACAATGAGGGACGCAAATACAATTTTTGTATAATTGTATTCCTGACATCAGATATGTTAGTTTTAATAAAATTACAGAAGAATGTGATAATTTGGAATATTTGTTTTTTGCACACCCTGTATCTATACAACTTAGCAAAGTATTTCCTATAATATTCATCATGGATTGTGCTTATAAGACAAATATGTTTCAAATGTAGTTGTTGTGCATTCTGTGAGAACGGTTCAAGTTCCATAAGCTAAGCTCATTTGAGCTCATATCAAGCATCTAATCAGCCCAATATTCTAACGGTTGATGTAACTCCGGTTTAGACTCCATTTGGGGCGACGTTTCTGCTCCGAAGGATTTGGACAAATATGCCACTGTTATAAAATGTATGTTTGACACAACAACGGTTATGACCGTCGCCAATAAAAGAGAATTAGTTTTAAACAAAAAGGTGATGTAATTCCTTAGGTGAGGTCGGGCATTCACGAACAATGATTCATAGCCTCGATCGCCACCGTCATGCCAAACAAAGTCTTAATCGACCAAAAAGACCCACTTACCCGCTAACTTCTGGTCTTCTCTTTGATTTTAACTCCCATGTTTTGTATTATTTATTTATTGCTCCTTAAGAGACCAAACCATGCTCTTCTACTCCCCTGCTTCACTTTCTCATTATAATTTAAAATTGCAAAAAAATGTATGTTTATATGAGAATTTAGGCTCCCTTTAGGGGATGGATGATGGAGCAACGACAGATGAAGCCGAAATTGATGGAGTCACAGTTGGAGCCAACGTGGATGATGATCATGAACCGCCTTTAATTAAAGATGCGCTCCGCAACGACAAAACGGCACGACGTCACGTGGACATTCGCCGCAACCACTTGCGCTACAATCTGCGCCCGCGGCCACCGCCACCTGTTTAATCTTTTGAGAACTTTATTTTCCTGCACTTTATAATTGATTTTAATTGCATGTTAGTTATTTTAATTTGTACGGTCCAGATGACACCTATTGTGGTGTGATAGGGTTGTAATCATATGGGAGTATAAATACTCCTAACTCAAATTTTACTTGGTTATTATTGGAGATTTTGGACAAAAGAAAACTGAGCCGTGAGCTTCTCCACCCTAGGGTTCGGCCCGATTCCGCGAGCAGTGCGACGCTGCCGCCGCCCCGTTCCGCTCGGCGTGTGACTCGCCCCCCTTCGACCGACGGTGCGATTCCGGCGACACGCACTTCCTCCGCGAGCTGCTGCCTCCCACGCCATCCTTGAGCTGCTGCCCGCCCCTTCATTTTCAAGCAGCTGTCTACCCGAGCTCCTGTCGTCCCGAGCCGCTGCCAACCCGACCCCCCCCCCCCCTCTGGGAAATTTCTCCTCGGTGTGAACTCCAGTGGATCGCGCCTCCTCCTCCGCTCGTGAGCACAGTGGTGACTCTGTGGACGTGTTCCCTACGCCTCCTTCGTTTTGGGTAACGAACTTCTTCCACCCTTCTTGAGTGATTTCTTCTACTTTCATGTCGGTCTTGGTGGAGAACTCTTGGTGTAATTTTGGAGACATTGGAACTTCGCTGCATCGCTCAAGCCGCTTGAGTGCCTTCAAGCCTAAATAATTTTGTTTTTGAACGGATTTGGGAGCCAACCCGACCCCTTTTGGAACGAACTTTGGTCGGAGTACTCTTGGATTAATATTGTACGGATTTGGGAGCCAACCCGACCCCTTCTCGATCGCTCTTTGGTCGGAGTATTCTTGGATTAATTTTTTTTTGTGTTTGCCTGTGGATGTCTGTGATGGGTTAATTAATCTGCGCGTGTTGTCACGGTAGCCTGCATCAATGGAGATCCTTTTCATTTGCACAAAATATTTTATATGATATTTTGTTTTACGTCAGTAGGGACCTTTTTTTGTTTGGGCATCTACCGACCGGTTTTTGCTGACAACGTAGCGGAGCACATTCAATGTAAAACGATGAGGGAATTTTGTACATTTTATTTCTTGACGTTAAAAATTAAAACACATACACATTACACAGACATTTTACATTTTTACATACATGGACATATGCTATAATTAAGGTTAAAGGAAGAAGAAAACACATAAATTTGCTCCTAGACACAAGCTTTATATTAAAAAATAGAAAAAGCTACAATATGAGTATATTAATTTCGAGATGCTCCTCTCTATATAATAACCTAAAAATTTAGGACTTTTGACACAGTACACCCCTCAATTGGGGGGTTTAACATTTTGCACCCATTTTTTTTGCACTTTGCACACACAAAAGCATAAATATGATACTTTGCATCCTCTGAAAGTATAAATATGACACTTTGATTTATTGGTCATTAGATGAGGATGACATTTCTTATACTTTTCTTGCTAATCTCCCTTACCCACAAAGTTGGATATTTAAAAAGGAAAGAGGCATGAATTAATAGCACTTAGATTACAATGGATCGAGGGAGTTCCTCTCTAAATCTTTGTCTTTGATGCATTCATTTTCTTGAATCTTAAGCGAATGCATCTTTAGGAGGGGTGCAATGTGTCAACCCCTCCTAATTAAGGGTGCAATGCACCAAACTCCCCCCTTATTGAGGGTGCAATGTGTCTAAAGTCCTAGAACTTAGGGCTTTTTAATTTATGATGATCATCAAATTTTGAGTTGGAAGCATGCAGTGACAGATTCAAAAAATTAATAATGGGGTGCACAAATTGATAATGTGGATGCATAAATTTTTTTTTGAATGCGCTGTCGGGTTCTTAAAATTTTAATATGAGGGTCCAGACAACAACTTCCTTCAAAAAAAATTGAACGTTTACATTTTATCAGAGCTGTTTCTCCCCATTTGGCCACCGTTTTTGACCTATGAGTAGTCAAAATTCATTGCCTCAACGAGAAGAATCCAAATACTGAAATACACTAACAATTTTGGAAAATAATGGAAGGATCAGTGGACGCATGCACTATTATTATGGTGCTGTTACTAGCAAATCCAATTTGGTTTCTAGCAAACCATTACTATTAGCAAACTCTCATTTTTCAAAATGGCTATTTGAAAACCATTTTGTTACTAGCAAACCAACATAATTTTTTTTTAAAAAAAATTAAATTTGGTTTAAAACAAAATATCGGTTGATTTAGAAATATATTTGGTTTCTAATTTCTATAAGGATGTGTTGTATATACGAGTTAAGTGTATATAAGAATATATACGTCTTTTTGAACTGCGTCTTATACGTACAATTTCATGAGAAGTGTTCAACATAAAAGTTGTAGATCTCGACGAGATCTAAAATTTTTATGTTGAATATTTTTTGATTTGTAGCACTTTAAAGCCCCGATTTGGCCCATGAAAAAAGTTACGTCTATGTAGGGACGCGCGGGATCGGCGTGACTTTTTTCGGGGGTCAAATCGGGGGCATAAACGGCTTCAAATCAAAAGGTGTTATCTAAGTGCGGGATCTACAACTTTCATGTTGAACACATTTTGATTTGAAATAGTTTAGATCCCCCGATGTGGGCCCCGAAAAAGTCACGCCGAAAATTTGTACGTTCCGTGCTTCAAATCAAAAAATGAACAACATGAAAGTTGTAGATTTACACTTTCATGTTGTTCATTTCTTCAAATGAGAAATATTTGAGGCTCAAAATTCAAAAATACAAAAATTACCAAAAAATAAGATTGATTTGCTAATAATAATTTTTTAGAAGAAAAAAAATACAAAAAATGACTGAATTTGTTTTTTTTCTGATTTACTAGAAAGAAAAATAGATTTGCTAATAAGAACACCAAGGATTCGGAAGCCTTGTTTCCAGCTTGTCTAAAATGAAGGAGGAACGAAAATAGTAATTTAATAATAATAATAATAATTACATTTGTCTCTGTTTCTCCTCCTTAGATTTCCTTTTCCGTACCGTTCGGTTTTCTGGGATAATATAGAAGCAGAGAGAAGAGCGAGCGGGCGAGAAACCCTTCCGTTGCAGCCGTTTCCCTCCATCATCCTGAATCCGAACCGCTTCCGCTCCTAAACACTACCGCCTCCCTGAAACCCTAATCACTCACAGAGAGGCAGACAGAGAAAGAGATAGGGAAAGAGCGAGCGAGAGAGAGAGAGACTGAAGAAAATCGCTTCGCTCGAGGAAGAAATACAGTACGAGTGGGAATTTAAGCGACGTCGTTAGAGGGAATAACAAGAGGACGGGGATTGAGCGCAGGAGCCGGAGAGAGAGAGAGAGAGAGTGATTTGACAGAAAAGAGAGAGAGAGAGAGTGAGTGAGAGATCTTTTTGGGGATACCTAATCCTCCTTTGCGCCAGCGACCTCCGTCTTCTCGTCCAAATACCCGCGCCGTTTCAAAACCAACTTGAAACTTTCCGGCATCGAGGAGAACTTCAGGGTTTCAGACTTTGGAGCGAACCTTTCGCTTCTCGTTTAGGGAAGTATTGTATTCCTTTTCCTTTCGTCTTCTCCTTCCCCTTCCTATTCTTGCGTCGCCAACGGAATTGATGGTCCGGGCTTCCTGATCTACGTTTATTGAAACTTTTGGGGGGGTTTTGTTGACTGCGGGATGCGCACTTTTTGTAGGGTTCTTTGCGTCTTTTGTGTTATGTGTTGGTTCCAGTGATTTTGAGATCAGGGATTCTGATTCGCATCGTCGATGATGGTAGCCTATGCCTGCGATCCCATCTCTTCAGTTTTTGTGATTTTTGGAGCCATTTAGTCTTGCTGCATTATTGGTGACCATGGAAGGATTCTAGGGCAGTATTCCTATTTTGTGGCTTTGCCAGTGCAAGCCTGTTTACATATAGCCTGTTCGGGGCTGTTCTTCATCATTTTATAATAAATAGGATTGAAGGTGGCTTTTGTTATTTCATATGTTCAAAATACCGAGAGAAACGTTGGTAGATGATTCTATTCCTTATGTTTATATGCAAGTTAGCATAATTCAAGCACTGGTTCCGCTTCAAATTATGTCTTAGATCATGGTTCTTATTAGCAATGGAGCGAAGTGAGCCAACATTTGTTCCGGAGTGGTATAAAGTGACAAGCAGCAGCACTGCAACTGGCAACAGCAACTCAAACCACCACGGTGGGTCCTTGCATTCAGGTACTATGTTCTTTTGATCTTCCTTTGATTTCAATACATGCTAATTAATTCCATGTGCATTGTTTCAGCAGCAGATGAACATACTGGTGGTTTCTCTTCAAGAAACAGATTGCCTTTGAGTGTTTGTGATCACGATGCTCCTCGTCCGTTGCCTTTCTCCGATAGAACCTCTCCAGCTTTCCTGAGAAGTGCAAGCAGTAATGGTTCCATGGGATGGGAGAAGGAGTTCCCTTCACGGGGTTTCAATAGTTTTGGCAGGAGCCATCGAGATAGGGAGAGAGACAGAGAGAGGGATCTTGATTTTCGAGAAAGAGAGAGGCTGCTTTTGCTCGATAATGGTTTCTCCAATTATCCAGATTCATTAACTAATAACACATATGAAAAAGATTTCTTGAGACGATCTCAGTCCTTGGCATCGGGAAGGCGGGTTGAGCCCTGGCTTAAAAAATCTGGGCATGATTCTAGCAATGCCATTCTTTCTGCTGGAAGTGTGGTCTCAGGAATTACTAAATCTTCCTTTGAAAGAGATTTTCCATCACTTGGAGCCGAAGAAAAACATTTGGGGTCAGATTTAACCAGAGTAGCTTCTTTAAATTTAGGCACTGCCATTGATATTCTTCCACTGAGCGCTTCTGCTATCATTGGGAGTGATGGTTGGACATCTGCTTTGGCAGAAGTGCCTCCTATAGCTGGACTAAATGGTCAAGGGATTTCATCTTCCTTGCAAACTAGTCATGCACCAATAAGTTCAAGCACTACTGCAGGCTTAAATATGGCAGAAACATTGGCTCAGGCTCCGGGACGAGTTCTCACTGTACCCAAGGTGACTTGTCTAACATATTTCTTTCGTCAGTGTGAATATGTTGTTGTCTGATATTATTTTTGGTTGCAGTTATCCAGTGATTCCCAAAAGATCGAGGACTTACATCGCCAACAAATTCTGAAACTTCGTCCCGTGACATCAACAATGCTTAAAAACACGGTAAGTGGCAATTATGTAATGTTTTTTGTTAATCTTTTGTCGCCTAATTCAGTTTATATGATTTTAATCAGGTGTATATTTATATTTTTAAAAGGCTAGAGATCCTTATATTGATATAACTTAGCACATCTCGTGTACATTGGACAACATTAACCTGGATGTTAACAAAATCCAAATTATGTGGTCTTGTTTGTTTTGCCCGTTCTCGTTAAAATATTGAAATGTTAACAAAATCAAGTATTTTAGATGTGTGTTTTGGTTTCATGAAGTTTTGTCGTTCATGCAATATATCTTTTAAACTTTCTAATGCTATAATCACATGAGGTACTTCGGTGTTTTTTAAACATATAATACTCTAGAAGTCGGGGTGGATAAGAATCAGAGGGCTAGACATTTCATAATTAATTCTATTGTCTGGTGATAAAATTGTGCAAAGTAGTTTCATGTCTTTTATATATGGTTTGTTTTGGTAATAGGTAACATATAAAACAATCTGCTTTCTAGCTATTACAAATTGTCGAGTTCTGAAATTTTATGTTGACAAAGTGCACACTTAAAAAGGGTTTAATGCATGCATGTTGCAAAGTTTAATCAAACAACTGAAATGAACATTGTAAGTTTGCAATATTCAAACTACGTTGATCACGACATAATATTTTTATAGGATATTTATCAAGCATTTGAACTAAATTATCACAATCTCACACTACATTGTGATATGTAGAATGGGCCGCTAGAGGTGTTGGGGGCTTAGGATAATGTTGTTTTGCAAAGAGAATATTGGGGAATTATCATTGACTCGAGTTAACCGTGAAATATGAGCCCAAACATTTAGAATAAGTGTTCTGTAAAAGTATTTTAGCTTTAATTAATTCTAATGCAAGATTTACTAGAGCCCATTTTTGAACATGTGGATTACAACCTTACAGGTGATGCTCCTAGTATATGAATTGCACCCTTGAAGTGTAAAGAGGTTCTGCAGTTCCTTTTTTTATTACTCATAATATTTTGTAATTTTAATTTACTTTCAGTGATGTACCTAGAATATGGCTAGACTATTAGACATTTGACTGGTCTGATTATTACAAGATTTGTGTGATGTATCCATTCAGACTCAAGTCAGGCTGAGTTCTGAGTCATGACAGTCACATACAGTGTTATTGTACCTTAGGCATGTGGAGCTAATGCACCTACATAAGCTTCCCCATGTTACCAACATTAAAGCAGTTCCAAAGCATGGTAGAACATGTTCATAATTGTATTGCTAAAGTAAAAATATCCAAGGAGAAAATGGAACATGGTTGGATTGTCACTAAATTGATCCAAAACATGTAGGTAAACAAGACTTCCTGATTTAATGTGGATGCTAATGGGGTATTCAAGAGCAGATTGTGCAACTTTCAGACACTCAACTTAAGTCACCTAAAAATGAAGTTCAATCCAGCAGCTGGTCAAAGAAACTATTCTTTAGATTGAGCAATTCAAGCTTCTTTTCAATTTTCCCAAATGAAAATAGTTTTCATAACAAAGAGGACTGACTGTTAAGGATGGTCAACCGTGAGTGAAATAGTGTGAAGAACATAAAAGAGATAAGATAAAACACAAATACTAGTTGGTAGTTATTAATAAGGTAGATTTTATGAAATCTTGGACAATATACATCCTCATTTTTTGGCTCGAATTATCTTGACCTTATTCTTCAAGCTTTAACGATTATCCACATCCTTGGACTGAAACATCTACAATCTCAATTTTTCCAAATGAAAATAATGTTCAAAACAAAAGAGGATTGTTAAGGAAGGTTAATGGTGAATGGAAGAGTGTGAATAACATAATGTTACTGTTAATGAATATTAGGGAAAATGATGTATTGGCCCATTAACTTGGCCCATATTGTTTGTTTGTGTTTAGTCCCACATTGATTGTATAGTTAGATATCTCTCTCTCCTCTCCTATATATTTGTATTCTCTCTTGTATTTTACATATGAAGAAGTTTATGCAACGTTTGCCCTTTGTTTTTCTACATGGTATCAGAGGGTGCGGTCCTCCAGCTGCAGTTTTACTGTTTCTAACCGCACAGCCCGCCCTCCTCCCTGTCCGCTCCGGTTTCCTGCGGCCTGTCTTGCCTGTCCGCTCTTCCCCTTATCCGCGCGGCTTCTGCGGACTGCCAGCTCTGCATCTGCTTCTCTTCTCTCTCTCTCTATGGTTCTACCCTCCTCAGGCTTCTTATAGCCATCTTCTGCGCAGTCCCGTGGGGCCCTCCTCTCGTGTCCGCTGCAGGCTCTCCTCTTGTCCGCCGCGAGCTCCTTTCCTCTCTTGCTGCTTTCCTTCTCGCTCGCAGTCTCTTCTCTATCCGCCTGAGCTTCTCCTCTTGCGATTTTCTTCTAACCGTTGCGGGCTCCTCTTTCTTGCGGACTGCTCCTGTCCGCCGTTGTCTCTCTCTCTCTCTTCTTGTCGCTCGAGTTCTCCTTGCGGCTTCCTGTGGTCTGCCTGCTACTGTGATCACCTAGACCGTGCAGACTCTTCTCTCTCTGCACTTTGGTCGCGATCTGACTAATCACTGGTGTCTGGGGTGACCGTGCGGACTGCTGCCTTCCCGCATTTTTGGTCGCAGGTCTTCTCCAGTCCTTCCCGTTGCGGCCTTGTTGTGCGACCTCCTGCTCTTCTCGCGGCGGTCTCCCTCGATGCTGTGTTTCTGTTGTTCTCGCTAACCGCGCGGCTTCCTTTCTTCCCGCGGCTTATCTATCCGCGGATTTTTCCGCCTTGGTCGTGGCCTCTCCCGTTGCTGCTGGTGGCTTCTCACCGAGACCGTGCGGCCTCCCCAGTTTGCATTCAACCTCCTCTGCCGACCTCGTCTCTCTCAAGGTGCCCTCTCTTCTCTAACCGATCCGGGTTCTGGGTTGCCCTCTGCCTTCTGACCGCTGCGGCTAGGCCTTCTCTGCTCCCTGCTTCTTCCCGTTGCGGCTAGACCGTGTCTGCTACTCTGGTTGCGTTCTGCTGCTCTGGCTGTGATCTGCCTCTAACTGCCCGGGTATTTGGTCTTTCTGTCTGGGCTGTTCGCGTGGTCTGATCGTGACAACGAGTTTCTTCAGATTGTTTGTCGCGGCCTGTTTCTGCCCGCTGAAGACTGTTTCTTACCGCGCTGGTCGTGGCCCTCCTTGCCGCTGGTGTGTTGTCACCGTGACCGATACGGTCTCTCCCTTGCAAGATGATCAACTGTCATCCGGGCTCTATGGTGTCTATTTCCGGTGGTGGTACCTCCTGCCTTGTTCATAGCTCATCCTGGATTTTGGATTCTGGGGCCTCTAACCACATTACCTCGCGGACACCACCAAAATACTTGGACTCCTTTCATCCCCATCTTATTACTGTTGCTAGTGGAGACACTCTACCCGTTTCCGGCGCGACAGATATTCCTCTCACTCCCTCCATTTCTCTTCGCTCTGCCCTTCACGTTCTGGTTTCTCCCTTCAACCTTCTCTCTGTTGGTCACCTCACTACTGACCTTGGTTGTGTTGTAACTTTTTCTTCCAACTTGTGTGTTGTGCAGGATCGCAAGACGCGGACTATCATCGGAAAAGGGCATCTGTCGCATGGTCTCGATATCCTTGATCTCTCTCCCCCAACAGTGTTGTCCTCTATTAGCTCTGTTGAATGACATCGACGTCTTGGTCACGCCCCCCTAAACATCCTCCGAAAATCTCTCTCCGACGTATCCCTCCAAGAGTTCACGTGTGAGTCATGTATCTATGGGAAACACCATCGGTCTACATTCTTCCCACATCCTACTCGGAGTCCTGCGCCCTTTGATCTAGTTCACTCCGATATTTGGGGACCCTACAAAATTGCGAGTGTTTTTTGATATCGTTATTTTGTCACATTTGTTGATGACTACTCGCGGGTGACCTGACTGTATCTCCTTCGTGACCGCTCTGAATTACCCGGTATATTCCGTACTTTTTTCATTGAAACTCACAACCAGTTTTTTATTACAATTAAAACCCTCCGCACCAATAATGCAAGGGAATACACCAGTCATGCTTTTGCGCATCTCTGTGCTGAGTTTGGAAACATCCATCAAACCTCATGTACCTACACCCCCCAACAAAATGGCATCGCTGAACGCAAGAACCGACACCTGCTTGAGGTCACCCGCTCACTTATGATTCAGATGAATGTTCCCAAACAATATTGGAATTTTGCGGTTTCTACCGTCTGCACTCTTATTAACCGCATGTCTTCCTCCATTCTCAATTTTGCGGTTCCCTTCCATCTAATTTTTCCCTCCAAACCTCATGTCTCCATCACACCTCGCGTGTTTGGCTGCGTGTGTTTTGTTCACCACCTTAGTCCCTCCACTGACAAACTGGTTCCACGTGCCCATAAATATATGTTTGTAGGCTACTCGCAGACTCAGAAGGGCTATGTTTGTTTTTCTCCCACTGATCGCAAGGTCGTTACCTCTGCTGATGTCACCTTTCTTGAAGATCAGCCATATTACTCTCCACCAGCTGCTTATCCTCTTCCGCCACCTCTTCCGCGGCCGGTTATACCTATTAACTCAAGCCTCCCTCTGCTCCTTCCCACACCAATTCCACCTACACAGCCTGCCCTTCCCACACCAATCCCGCCTACACATCCTCAACTTTCCACACCAATCCCACCTAAACCACCTGTCATCCGTATGTACTCTCAACGCCCTTCTTCGTCTACTACCCTACGAGAGATGCCCTTCTCTAATGATGTTTTGCAGCCTGCGGATCCGGCGACAGGTTCCACTGCCCACCCAATGGCAAACTATGTCTCTTTTCACCACCTCTCTCCGGAACTTCGGAAGAGTGCTCTTTCTTTATCCTCTATTTCCACCCTAATTCTGTGCAGGAGGCTCTCCAACATCCTGAGTGGCGGGAGGCTATGGACGAGGAAATGTCTGCTCTTTGGGCAAACCACACTTGGGATTTGGTCCCGCTTCCTCCTGGGCAATCTTGTGTAGGATGTATGTGGGTGTTTGCCGTCAAATAGGGTCTGGATGGGACGGTTCAACGTTTGAAAGCTCGTCTTGTAGCTCGCGGCTTCACTCAACAACATGGTCTGGACTATGATGAGACCTTTTCTCCGGTCGCTAAACTCAATATTGTTCGTGTATTGATCTCCCTTGCGGTTTATCGCCACTGTCCCTTGCACCAACTGGATGTCAAAAATGTGTTTCTTAATGGCGACTTACAGGAGACCGTTTATATGCAGCAACCTCCCGGGTTTGAGACCACGGGGGAGTCCCTTGTCTGCTGTCTGAAGAAGTCTCTTTATGGTCTCAAACACTCTCCTCGGGCATGGTTTGACAAATTTAGTAAGACCGTTAGTGTTGTTGGGTTCACTCGGAGTTCGGCCGACTTCTCTCTCTTCACTCGTCATCGTCCAACAGGCACAGTTATTCTTCTAGTTTGTGGATGATATTCTGATTACAGGAGATGATTTTTCAGGCATAAAAATGATCAAGCAGCATCTTGCTACTGTTTTTCAAACTAAGGATTTGGGAAGCCTTCGATATTTTCTTGGTCTCGAAGTGGCTCGGAGACATGATGGGCTTGTGTTATCTCAGAGAAAGTATTGTCTTGACTTACTTCATGATGCGGGTTATTCTGGATGCAAGCCTGCTGACACTCCAATGGATATCAATCACAAGCTTTGTGCTCATGCCTCGGACTCCGATGTTCTCCTTCCGAATCCAGAGTATTATCGTCGATTTGTGGGAAAGCTGATATACCTCACTGTTACTAGACCTGATATATCATTTGCTGTTGGAGTTGTCAGTCGATTCATGCATGAGCCACGTATCTCTCATCTTTAGGCTGTCGAACGTATTCTTCGATACTTAAAGACTGCTCCTGGACAAGGGCTTGTATACAAGCCCTCTTCATCTCCCTTATCTTTAATTGCATACTCTGATGCTGATTATGCTGGCTCTTTGGATGATCGTCGTTTCACAAGTGGATACTGCACTTACTTTGGGGGACATCTTATTACATGGCGCAGCAAGAAACAGTCTGTGGCTTCTCGCTCATCTGCAGAGGCTTAATATCGATCTATGGCAGCTGTTGTGTTTGAGCTCACATGGCTTGAGGGTCTCCTTAATGATTTAGGAGTCAAGCTCTCCTTTCCTGCAACTTTATTGTGCGACAGTCAAGCTGCTATACACATTGCCAAGAATCCAGTCTTCCATGAACGGACAAAACATATTGAAGTTGACTGTCACTTCATTAGGGAAAAGGTTCAGTTGAAGAAGATAGAGTTAACACATGTTCCTGCTGCTCAACAAGTTGTTGATATCCTCACCAAGGCCTTACCTCGGCGTCTCTACTATCAGTTCTTGTCCAAGCTTGGTTCCTACGATTTGTACGCTCCAGCTTGCGGGGGAGTGTTAAAGAATATTAGGGAAAATGATGTATTGGCCCATTAACTTGGCCCATATTGTTTGTTTGTGTTTAGTCCCACATTGATTGTATAGTTAGATCTCTCTCTCTCCTCTCCTATATATTTGTATTCTCTCTTGTATTTTACATATGAAGAAGTATATGCAAGGTTTGCCCTTTGTTTTTCTACGGTCACTATCAAAACACAAATAATAGTTGGTAGTTAATGAATTGGATTTTACCGAATCTTGGACAGCATCCATCCATCCTCTTCATTTTTGGGTTTGAATGATCTTGACCTTATTCTTCAAGCTTTAACGATAACCCACTTTCTTGTACTGAAATAACTACAATCTCTACTGCTTCTCTCTTCCTTCTCTAGAACCCATAAGGGGTGGTGAAAATAATGCAACTTGTGGATATTCTGAAGGAGTAAGGGAGAATCATTTGTATCTATCCAACAAGGAAGAATTCTTAAGAATGACGGCTATAAGGAAAGGACCTGGAGAAATTTACTTGGTCTATAATATATTACATTCAACATATTGCAAGTTATTTCATTGGACGTTTACATAAGCGAAAAAAAGAAACAATATAATCTTGAGTTAAAAATAAAAGTTTGTTATATTAAATTCAAATACTGAAACTAATTCTTAATTGTAGAAGTCACTGACAATGAATTATTCCTGATGATTAGAAAAAAATTCAATTTCAAAATAGTGTTTTAGGTTCTGTTTATTTGGGTGTTTTATCTCCATTGCATTTTTTTAGAAAACACGCTATTTTGACCGTTTGAATAGTTACCATTTGAAACCAGCTATTCCCAAAACACAATTTTATATAATGATTCCAACCACAGGAAAAGAGCTCTATTCAAGAATGTTGTTTTTTCTTCATCTCCAACCACTAGCATACACCCAAGCAAGCCCTTTATTTGAAATTTCCTTACCTTTAGGCCCCTCTCCTAAATCGAAACTTCTAAATACTCTCTTTGATGGCCTCCTAAATAATCTCCTAATGTTTAGAAATCATAGAAGGTCTATGGATAACAAAATAAAACCTCAATTTTCTTTTCTTTCATTGATTCCTTTTTTGATTCTTTAAACAAAGGGCTACTTTGTGGACAATTTTCATTCCTTCTGTTTTCCTGATCAACTAAAGTCATCTTTAAACTATTCTTGAGGTAATTTCTCCCTTTGCTTTATTTCCCTCTCTTAGTGCTGTAGGTAGGTAGGTGACCACGAATGAATACATTTTGTTTATATTTCACATTTTATTGTTCATGTTGGACATTTTTCTTGCATCTTTTTGTTTCACATTTTTTTTCTTGTATTTTATTTTGTTGGAGTTGTAGTAGTGCACTCTCTTCAATTGAACTAGCTGTTTAGTTTGATTTAAACTAGAAAAGACATAATTAATTGATTTGGTCAGATAAAAGTAAAATTTCCTTTCATAATCCATTTCGCCTTTTGTTTTAACCCATACTATTGACCACTAAAAACAAATATGAGGTTATTTGAAAAGGGGTTTCTATTTAAAAAGGAGATTTCTCTTTTTTGCTCACAGGCAGAAATCTGTAGTTTCACGTGAAGCCAAATGCTTCACTTCTTCGCTTCATATGAGCTTGCAACCTGAAAATTTGTTACCATGACCTTCAATCGTGGGTAGTAAATACCCTAGTGAGCTGTCCATGAAAAAAATGAAAATTTCTTCTACCTTTGAAGCCACCGACTACCCTTCTTGGAACCATGAGTTTCATCTCCCAATTCTTCCACTTTCTCTACCTTTCACCATCATCTTGGATTTTCTTCCTCCGTCCCTCCACAGTCTGACATAACTCCACTTCCTACGCAACATAGTGTCATTCTTCTTATCAGTAGTCACCGTCTCCTTTATCGGGTTCGCGAACGAGTCTCCCCATCTTCTTCTGGATCTTTCACTGACACTTTGCACTTTGGTTTCTTTTAGAACTTACCTGAAAAATCTCGAAAATTTTAAGACCCTTTTAGAACTTTTTAAAGTCAGTTGTTATTTACTTCGACTGTGGTTTGTTGGTTGGCATACTTTTTTCTTTTTGGGTTTGGTAGCACCTATATAACTTGATTTTGATAGGCGATTTTTTAAAAAGAAAGAAAAAATGTGAAAAAACAAGAAGAAAAAGGCATTAAAAATCAAGTCTTGACATTGGTTTAATTGTGTCTGAAAGTTCAATTTATTAATCTTGCATGCTGTTATTTTAATGCCCTGTTGCAAGTTATGCTAAATTCTTGCTGCTCTCTTCCTATTTTCCCCCTGACTGTAACATACTGCCTTTTCTTATTGAGTTGGTTCCAACCCTTTTTCACCTCCGTTTGTTGATGTTGCAAAAGAAAAAAATGGTTATGTGAGTTATAAAATTTTCCAGGTTGTGGAAAAACTATTCTCATTCCCCTCCTTTTCTGTTGTCTGAGTGCCAACCTTTTTTTGTTCTTTCATGGTGCTTCTCCTTTACACTTGTATACTTTCTCTCGCCCCTCATTCTCCACTCGATCGCCCAACAATATTTCTTTTGACGTTCTTTTGGAGTATTCTTTGAGGAGTTTTTAGTTTCTTTGTGGCATTTTGGTGCATTTGTGTCAGAGTTCACATTTGTCAATATTTAATTTCTTGTCTACTCTCAAATTACAAACTATATTTCTATTTAAGACCGTACTCCCCAAAACCCAATGAAACATTTTGTTTTATATTATTATTTTTGTGTTTGTATTTTTTCTTTCCCTCATCTAAGGGATTGTCTCACAATTAATTTACTTTTGGCATTTATTCATCAGTAGTTGTATTGTTTTGTGTTTAAATGATTTATTTTGCTTGATTCTTCTTTATTTGTTCTACAGTGATTCATGTAACTAAGCCTACATCGAATTAGTATCCAATTGCAACATGGCGTTCATTAAGTTTATCAGAACATCTCTTTGCTACTACTTTCATCAAGTGGTATCTATGTGCCTATTTTCAATTAGGTTTGCATAAATGGTTTGAGAGCATCTATTTTTAATTATGATTAATCAATTGGTATAAGGTTTAGTTATGTAACAAGTGGGATCATAGCCTAAGTTTAGTGTCAACTATAGGATTTAGAGCCAAAATATTATTCTTTTGCATGATTATTGTCCACATCTTCAAAGCCACAAATCTTACATATATGACCATACTTTCCATATGAATACATCCTTGGACTTATATTTACATTTTAGTTGCCTTATCTTCATTTCTATTTCTTCACATGGCTGATCATGACAATTAAAATAGAATTGCAACTAATTCACGAAACGATAATGGCAACAAATTGTTGTTAGAGAAAAAAAGATCTATTAAAACATGTAGTGAGTACTTGTAACAGTATTTGTATTAATCTTATATTATATTTTTAGTCTGACATTACTTGGAACATACTAGCATATTAGACTCATTTTGTGAAGATGATTGAAAAATTATAATATCCTTTTATTCAAAATGTCACAATGTTCATAAAAGCGATATATCTATATCAACCTAAAATGATTATCTATAAAAGGTGATAATTAATGGAATACAGATGAGGTTGTTGTTTTATTAGTACTTTGAATATCTAAATGGTATATATTATTTAAACCCCATTTTCCACATTACCTTGTGTAGTTAATACTTCGCCTTTGCAGATCCTTCATCACAATTGAAGAGGATAAAGATATCTTTGAACAATTATGACAATGAATAAGGTGATGATTGTAACGACCTTAATTTGTTATCATAATTTAATCACAATTTAATATGCTCATAATATACCACAATAAATAAATAAATATAGTGTGTGTACTATATTCTATATTATAAGGCAATATTACCATTTTCGGCTAATGTTTCCCTTTTAGAACTATCCCTCCGATGTCATTACACATCAAATCCTACTGTCAAATGTCACAAAAACAACCATACATTTCCACGCACACCTACTCCCTCTAGGGCACTGCTCCTCTTCATTCTCTAGACTTTCTCCGTGTGCAAAGCCACTTCAGCTAGGTCATCGCTCCTTTTTGTTGTCCTCTCGACCTACTCTACAAAAATTTCCTTCCAGAACATTTGCTCGAACACTGCGACCCCACTTCCTCATCCTCGGAATTAGGGTGTCAACCATCAATGACATTGCTCATCTTCATTCTCCTCTCGTCTTTCTCTGCGACAAATCTCTTCGTAGAGCATTTCCTCGAACACTGCTGCCCAACTTCCTTAATCCTAGCGTACGACTTTGACTACCCTCGATATTCTGTAGATCAGGTAACGCCAAGGTTTTCCTTTGACCTAACTTCCTCTTCTTTTTTTCTCTGGACCAAGAGCTTTTCTAACAGAGACTACTGCGATCCTAGAGTTCCAGTTCTGATCAAATTAGCCCTCATAATCTTCCGGTCCCGTCAGCTTCAAAGTTTGATTGCCACTCCTTCCTTGCCTTGTTCTATCCTCTGTTTTGCCGGATTTCACATTGTAATACAATTTCCTGATATAAAAAATTATGTGTCTGTTGTTAAATCTATTTTTGATTGAGTTGTTTGTGAATTTTTTAGGTAGTGTTGGCTGTAACTACATGTGATGAATAAGTGTTGTACACATGTAATGTGATAGTGAATAATGTGATGTGGTAGTGAATAATATTATGTGGTACACATGAAATTGTGATCCCAAGCCTGATTAGGTGATAATGGGTGTGGCGGGGATCTGAGTTTAGCTTGGATCGGGTTTCCAAAAAAATGGATGGTAATTGATTAGCTGACTGGATATTGGGATAAAGTAAGGAAAGGTAGTTTCGGTGGCAGTTTGTGTGGAGATGGGTAAATTTTTGTGCAGCTTAATGGAAGCAAGAACTAATAGCTTTCTGTTGGGAAGGTGTAAATTGATTGGAGGTGATAACATCGGATCTTAAAATTATGAATGCTGTTTGGTCGAAGATGTTGAGGCAATTAAGTGGTCAAAAACCTTAACAATATAATAAACCTTTACATATTTTCCTTTAAATCAAGCTTGCATGTTTAGGATGTCGGATATCAAGCTCTTGTCCATTGGTTTGAAATGTCTCATGTCGTCATATGAGTTGCAAGGGATATATTCAGGACATTTTAATTTGTCCTATTTCAGTATTAGAACAAATGACGGGTTAGAGTGATGAGGATCTATTGAAGTTGGCTCGCCGCGAGGAGGGACCCACATTTGTGTACTTGCATAATTGTTGGAAAACCCACCTCTTGATTTGATATACAACTTCAAGAGTGATTAATTGGGATATTACTGTTATGCATGTGCGAGTGACTTATTATTATCTCTTGTATGGTTATTTGTTGCTTTAGGGTTATTGAGATGTGAGCCCCTCCTATATAAGGAGGTGGTATGAGAGTTTGTTTTCATTTTTTTGATCATTAGGGTTTTGGATCTCTCACTTGGGATAGTTATTAAAGGACGCACCAAGGCGCAAAAGGGTTTGGAGCTAGGCGCAAGGAAGGCGCAGGCGCGCGCCCGAAGAAGGCAAGGCGCAACCACATTCATTTTAAATAATCCATCAAACATCAATTCATCTTTTTGAACAGATTCTTTATATATTCCACTCATTAGTCATTCATTACTATCATTTATATCTCTTAAAAAAAAATCAAAATGGCTCTTGAATCATATCTAAGAACGATCGATTATATTTCAAGAACACTAAATTGTATAAAAATTAATGAGTTCTTACATCATTTTTTTTCATTATTTTGAAAACAAAAGGTTTACATCAAAAATCGCATTCATTCGCCTATTAATTCCAAAGGCGCAAAAAAGGCGCACGAAGGCGCAAACCTTAGCCTGGTGAGCCTGGAGCCTTAGGCGCGCCTGAGGCGCGCCTCAAGTTGGGATTTCTAGAAGGAACCCCTCCAGAAATTGGGCACGAGTATACCTCATGATTGTATTCGTATTTTCAATTAGTTCAAGTGTTTTCCCTTTTTCGTAGTATTGGCTTGCCGTCTTGCCTGCATCAACTACCGCTGGGTTCCGTCCGTTTCCGTCGACTTTTGTGCGGGCTTGCTTCGTGTCCCCTCCAGCGATGATCGACCGCGCAGCGCCGTTCGTCTCCTCCCTCTGCATCGACATCGCATCTCGCCTCTGTGGCTCGCGATAGTGTCGAGAACCGTCCGCTTCGCTCGATCCAGCGCCGGTCAGATCGCGCTTCTCGTGGACCGCTCCGCCCGCCCATTCCTGGATCCGTCGCTTCTTCAATCAACACTGCTTCCATTCGTTTCTTTGGCCGCTTTGCCTGCTCCAGGCCAGACCCGTGCGTTCCTTCGTCGGCTCCCACATCCGTCCATTCCTTAAGACATTGCATATGAGTAATTTTAGTTGACAATGTATATTTCTCTACGTAGCGTCAAGTTCGTCTGTATTTATAAGAGCAACATCGAAATCTTCCAAGTAGCGTTGCATTTATTAAAGCAGTGTCAAAACCTTAAAGCAGTGCCGTATTCGTCAAAGTTGCGTCAAAATCTCTAAGCATCTCTGGAAACTACAAACAATGCTGAAATCACAAAAGTATCGTCGCGAAGTCTCTGTATAATAAAATCAGCACAGATTTTTTTGAAGACCTCCAACGGTCATCTCTCTTGGAACTTGTCACGACTGAGATTGCATATAAAATACGTCCATTAAAATCTTTATTTTACCCAAGTTATTCAATCATATGAAGTAGCATTCAGAGCATTCAAAGGAATTTAAGAACGAATTCAAAAATCTAGAAGGCGTATATAAATGACGTCAACAGGAAAAGAAACATGGAGGAAGTGGAAGAAAAAGGAGAGACAACGAGCTTGCATGAGATAGATAGAGAATTGCAGTGGATGAACTGCAACAAGAAGGGAATAGAGGAAAATTACAATGGCTTGTTATTAAGAAAAGCAAGATCAACTATCTAGTGTACTATGCACAATTATTGAAGGACTTCTCTTGTTAGATTGTTGGTCAAGAAAAATCTTCCTTTTTCTTTAAAGATTCAAATGAAGAAGCCCTTGTCTTAATGACTATTATTGAAGATCACGACTCAACCTTCGCCTCTAGAGTCCTGATAAAAAAAAAGAAGCTATTGCTACTTCTCCTGAATCCACATCGGGTTATCAAAATTAATCTCCAGCTAAAAGGAGATACATTGTGAAAAATTCATTTCAACTCAACCTTATTTAAGGAGTCTCAAGTTTCCCTTTTCAAAGGATTCAGATTGGTTTTGAGAGTCTCCAATCAAAAGATTCAGTGGTTGAGCTTCCTTATCAACAACTTACTTGGTTGAGTTCCCTTATCAACAGCTCACTTGATTAGAGTGACTTTATCAAAAAAAGTCACTTTGTTCTAAGAGTCTCCTTATCAAAAGACTGTGGTTTTTGGACACCTTATTAATATTCTAGTTCTAAGAGTCTACTTATCAAAAGACTCAGCACTAGTGTTAGTGAAATTTCTGCTGTAAAAGAAAAGTTAACGTACCCATATTTGGGAAACCACTATATTTTTGTGTGTCGTCTGTGTTTATTGCCTCTTCTCGGAGCTTCTTTTTTCCCCACTTTTACTCATTCTTTATCTTTGTGGTTGTGATATATCCTGGGGATTCCGTAAAACTGTAAAACTAAATTTACTTATATTTTAATACTCTATTACCCCCCTCCCCTCTAGTGGTCTTCTCAAGAGATTACTTTCTTTTTCAATTGGTTTTGGGGTCAAATGGAGATCGATCAGAAAAAGACTAACACTTTTATCAACAAGATCCCTTGAGAACCTAATCATTTGAGAAAAGTTTAATATCACAAACATAAGCATGTCAAAAGCCAGAGAATTTGCAACCACATTACCCCCAACTTGCAATCTAAATAATCTCTGTATGAAAATCTAGAATTAGTTTATTTATGAATGCTAGTGATGGAGACATCTTTGAATGTCTTATCAAAATTTGTAAATCCTATAAGGACAATTGATCATGGGCTAATTGTACCTATTGCCAAAGCTGAATGGTCAGAAGATGACAAGAAGGCCAAAGCATGTGACATAGAGACCATGAACATTCTGTTATCAACAATGTTTGTAGATATTCTTCAGAAAGTAGTTGAGAGCATTTCAACAAAAGAAATTTGTGACACCCTTACCAGATTAGTAGAAGGCTCTACAGATGAAAGGAGAAATGAAAGATCACCTCAAATCTCTCCTAAGAACACTTAGGACACAAGGGTCAAGGCCAGGAAAGACAGATTTCATCACTAAAATCTGGAGCCAAAGTGAAGAAAGTTCCTCCATCTTCGATGACGAGGAAGAGACTAAGGATGCTGAAGTCAACTACATGGCTCTCAATGACTCTTGAGGACACGAGGAATTAATTTTGTCTCCCGGGCGAGGAATTCATTTTGGAGTGCGGGAACAAGAAGAAGCACTCTCCCACTCGCTCAAGAAGAAGCCTTCACGGCGCGTGCTGCATTGCTGGAACAAGAAGAATCCCTTGTCCAAGCAGCGTACTCCGTCTTGTCACCTTTGTCGTCACGCCATCTTCTGCTTCACCGTCTTTACCTTTGTCTTCTATTTCATGGTTGACGCAGCATTCAGAGAGATGGATGAAGGGTTTGAGAGGTGGATTAGAGATTCAAAGATATTGGGAGATCTCGTGGCAGAGGCGATAGAGATTTGGCGAATCATTAAGGCCACGGTCCTCTTGTTTGAGATCGTCGCCTTTTGTGTCTCTCCGGGCGTATGAAGTGGAAGCAACTCAATTTCAGGAAATAGGAAATGATGCGGGAGGACAGAAATCAGAATCATCAGCTGGATATTTCCTTTGGTATTTTCAAACAATTTCATGGCTAATTCTAGCATTCATGTGTCAGTCTCTTTTTCTTCCTCTACCTGCATTTTCAATCCTATGCCCTAAGGAGGTGAATTCCTGTTCTAATTCCTTCAGATTTTGGATTTATCGAACATCTTAATTGGAATTCAGTCCAATTCTAATTCCTGTGGGTTTTGGTTTTGACGAATTCCAATTCCTTCAAACCAAAACTCTCCAATCGAACGGACCCTTAGTGTAGATCTCTACAGCTCTCCTATCTTCCTCTTTAGTACCTTCCACAGCTCTCCTATCTTCCTCTTTAGTACCTTCCACAGCTCTCCTATCTTCCTCTTTAGTACCTTCCACAGCTCTTCTATCTTCCTCTTTAGTACCTTCCACAGCTCTCCTATCTTCCTCCTTAGTACCTTTCTTAATGATACGTTCCACACATTTCTTGTGTGATGCATTCAACTTTGCTATGATTTTGTTATGGGCCTAGCTCAGAGGTGGCCGTAGGTGAAGATGACGATGATGGAGGATACCGTAGAGCCGGAACCGCGACTGCCTAGGCGGGGTTGCTCATTGGAGGAGAGAGCCACCAATATTTCACAACATGGGGGCAAGGAAAACTAGAACTTCATTTCATAGAAACCAAACATACAATACCCATGTCTTTATATAGGCTACAACATATAAGAAGACAAAACACTAATGATGACACTTAATATTAGACCTGGGGCTCGAGGCTCCTACATAATGATAAAAATAATAATACGCAGCACGTCACACATCATAACTCAAAACTCATAACATCTCACCCTTCCTCCAAAAAAAGCTTCACCTCAAGCTTTATCAGATGCCCTCGTCGTCAGAATCCTCAACGTGCAGGTAGAAAAGTCAGTTGCATTTGTTGTCGCGTGTGTACTGCTCGTCGCAATTGAAACATAATCCCTGAGCGCGGCAGTGCAACATCTCAGTCTGAGATAATAGACGGACCGGTGGGGCTGGGGGACCCTCGATACGGCCCTGTTGAATAATGTTGATGGCAGGTGGATGGACTTCCTGGGCCAGCTGGAGGCGACGATCGCAGAGCTGGGCCAGACTCATGACAGTCACTAAGTCCGGAGGGGCCTCAAACTCAACATCCAGTCGCAGTTGCTTGCGAAGTCCAGCGGTGAAAATGCCAACCTGCATATTTGGGGCAAGAGGGACATGCACTAAGAGATGCTGAAATTGTTCCAGGTACTCGGCCACGGTACCAGTTTGGCGTAGAGATGTGAGTGCGCCGAGGGAGTTACTGCGGATAGGAGGTCTGAAACGCAAGTTGCAGAGTCGCTTGAAGTCGTCCCAAATCAGATTCGGCCGGTCGGTCAGAAGTCGAGAAACCCATAAAACAACGGAGTCGAGCATATGGAAAGATGCTAAATGGATCTGATCTGCTGCCGGAGTTTGCTGGTGGACGAAGAATTGCTCACACTTAGTGAGCCAACTCAAAGGATCACTTTTCCCATCATAGGTTGGAAATTCCAATCTAGTATAACGTGGTACAATCGTTGCGTCGGGGTGTGCGAGGACTGGCGGCGGCGGCTCGTGAACGGTTAGGGGCGGCGAAGTGCGAAGAAGTGGTTGTGTCTGACTGCTGTTGGCATGATCGTGTGTCGGGGCGGTAGACAAATCATCGATGCGCTTGGAGAGCGCAATAATAGTCTCTTGTTGACGGTCCCCGCAAGCAGTGTGTGCAACTTGTTGCGCAATGACGGTCTGGAGCATGGTCATAATCTGATTGAGTTGTTCAAATGAGTCACCCATAGTGTGAGTGGAGGAGCGAGAAGAAGAACGGGTGACCGACCGGTGGGATTGTGCTGAGTCGGAAGACTGGGACTGACCACGGAAGCCGCGTTGACGCCCAATGTTGACAACAGTCGTGCTTCGCTGTGTTGGAGGCATCCGAATGTTAGACACCCAATGGGTAAAAAGATGTCGGATGTATAGTTTTTTTTAGAAATTGAATTATAAAAATAGAAGGCTTGATAGGAGTGAGCGTTTGCTGCTGGGGGGGGGGGGGGGGCTCAAGGCGGAAGAAATAAAGCCGTGTATGATATAATTGATTAAAAAGTGATGTGAGGTGGGGCTCGAGGTAGGAAGAGAAATAATAAGAGGCGGGCGGTTCGATAGCGGTGGGCTCGAGGGATAGATATTTTCCGTGCTGCTCGGGACAACTTTGATGGACGACGCTTCAGCCAGCGGACGAAGAAGAGGCGGAGGGTGTGCGGCTCGATGAAGGCGCTAGAAGAGGACGTCGTCGTGTCGCCTTTTCGGAGACGGGTTTGGCGTCGTCGGGGAGCGCGAGGAAGGTGAGGCACGCGGCCTTCAGAGAAGCTTTGATATATGCGATCAAGTGGTGTTCCAGAATAAGATGCGAGGAATGTGTGGCTTTAATGAGTTCCGGCCCGGCGGCGAGCCTGTGTCAGCTCTGACCCGCGTGAAGGAGGTGGCCGACTGGTGTCTGTGAGCCGAGAGAGGCAAACTCTGCGGCTATTGTTGCATTCGCTGGTGCAATCGTTGATGGCGCTGGTGTAGACGAAACACTCTCCGCTGCTGGACGTGATGGAATAGAGCAGGGCCCGCCGGCGGTTGCAGTCGTTGCTATTGGCTTCGGAGGAAAACCATTAGAGTAGAATGACGACGTGCGCGTGGAGTAGGAAATGTTGCGGGTTGACAGAAGGAAAAATAGAGGTCGATGGTGCAAATAATATGGAAGAGGACCGAGGCCTCTGATACCAAATTGTTATGGGCCTAGCTCGGAGGTGTCTGGAGGTGGAGATGACGATGGTGGAGGATACCGTGGAGCCGGAACCGCGGCTGCCTAGATGGGGTTGCTCGTTGGAGGAGAGAGCCACCAATATCTCACAACAAGAGGGCAAGGAAAACTAGATTTTCATTTCATAGAAACCAAACATACAATACCCATGCCTTTATATAGGCTACGACATATAAGAAGACAAAACACTAATGATGACACCTAATATTAGACCCGGGGCTCGAGGCTCCTACATAATGATAAAAATAATAATAATACGCAGCACGTCACCCATCATAACTCATAACAGATTTCTTCCTGTTCTATACAAAATAGTTAATTCTTAGGATATGTAATATTTCAGTCATCTGGTTCTGTCTCTCTTTACTAGTAACTTTTTTCTCTTTCTCCTAAAATGGTTTGAAATTAATAAAACTAGATACACTAAGTTTATCATAATAATTCCCTAAAAAATTTATATATATATATATCAACATGAAATGCATAAGATTAATAATGATACAATGTAAACATGTTATCCTCATCGTGAATTGGCAATAAAACAACAGATAAAAAAAAGAATCAAGTCTACAAATATATATAATTTCTTTTCTTTTAGTCAGTTTCTTTGAATTGGCCAATTCATTCTGTAAGATCAAGGTTTAAGGACATGTTAATTTTCTTTCTTAATCTTTTCTTAGGGATCCTAAAATGTTGCTTGACTAGGCTTCCTGCCATTTCCTGATAATTACTGCGTTCTCTAATTAAAATCGAATTAAGGATTAAACTCCCTCTGGTCAAATCATGACAGTTAACCCGAACAAGTTCTTTTCTATGGAAGGTCATTCATGGCCCCTCCTCCGTAGGGTTTACCCTTCTCACAATTCTTCATTATCTTTTGCATTTCTCGATTACATAATCATGCTGTGCGAAAATCTAAATAACTGGATTTTTCATTTTTCAAAATGTTAACTTACATGGGTATGACCCCATATTTATAGGGGAGGAGATTGAAAGATAATATAACAGACGATGTAGAACAAAATTACAACAGGCCGACTAGGCGAACTGATTTTTACAGACCACATAATACTAAGCGGTTAGACAAGCTATTCGCTCCTTAAGTAGAGTCTGTCGGTCTCTCCTCCTCAGATCGTCGATGACCACCAAAAGCACCAAAAGCGGTTAGTCGTCTATAACTGCCAGACTGCAACGACCTCAGCCTCCTGACCGCCAAACCACATCAGCGGTTAGATCACCATGCTTCCTTTATCCGCGGCGGTCTCAGCTTCCTGACCGCCAACCCGCAACAACAGATAGAACTCCAAGCCTTTCTTGTCCTATCAAGGAGGCGGTCTTAATGACCCTCAGGCCAGCTAGACTGTCAGACCAGTCCGCCAGACGCAGACCGCCACGCTTCCGGGACCAGACTGCCACAACAGTTGTCAAACCTTCAGAACCAGTCTGCTAGAAGTCTGTCGATCGCCAACGATCAGACTGCCAGACCGCCAGACCACAAGGCAGAGCGCCAGACCAGACCGCCAGTCCGCCAATATCACAAGTTCTAACACTCTCCCTCAAGCTGGAGCATATATGTCAACCATACTCAGCTTGTCATTGACATTTAAAAGAGAAGCGAAAAATGGTTTGGTAAAGATATCTGCAAGTTCTTTATCAGAAGTGACAAACGGTATACAAATTTGATTCTTCAATATTTCTTCTCTGATGAAGTGACAGTCAACTTCAATGTGTTGTCCTTTTATGAAAAACTGAATTCTTCGATATATATATAACAACTTTGTTGTCACAGAACATCGGTAAGGAATGATCATATACCTCTCCTAAATCAAGCATAAGGGCACACAACCATTTCAACTCGCAAGTGGTCGAGACCATGCTTCTGTACTCAGCTTCTGCACTTGACCGAGACACAACAAACTGTTTTTGTTTTTCTAGCTAACAAGATTTCCTCCCACAAAAGTGCAAAAAGCAGTTATAGACTTTCTATCTTCTTTATTGTCAGCATAACTGACATCAAAGTAGGCTTCAATCTTCAGATGATTATGTTTTTGAAACAATAACCCCTTTTCTGGAGACTCTTTCACATTTTCTAAAATTTTCAAGGCTCAACAAAGATGACACGCTCTGAGGGCTTGCATAAACTGACTGACCTTGTCTACTGCATAACAAATATCTGGTCTAGTGACAGTCAGATAGATGAGTTTTTCCACCAGTCGTCTGTACTTAGTACTATCAGGAAGAAGTGGCGAATGCTCAGTCCAACTCTTGTCATCACCAACGGCCATCGGGCAAGATACGGGTCTTGCCCCAAGAAGACCAGTGTCTTTCAGAAGATCCAACGTGTATTTCTGTTGTGAGAGCAGAGTTGTGTTTTCACAGAGTTGTGTTTTCGCGAGATTTCGATTCCCAGAAAGTACTTAGGAGATCTCATATCTTTTGTAACAAAATGTTGTCTTAAGCGTCTCTTCGCTAGATCAATTCTCTCTTTATCATCACCAGTAAGAAGGATATCATCCACATAGACAACAAGAACAACGAATTCTTTAGTAGTCTTGCGTATGGAAAAAGAATGATTTGCAGAATTTCGAGTAAAGCCAACAAGAAAGACAACTTTGTTGAACTTGTCAAACCAGGCATGTGGACTTTGCTTGAGATCATAAATTACCTTCCGTAATCTGCACTCCTGATACTCCCCCTAAGCAACATACCCAGGAGGTTGCCTCATGTATATCACCTCTTGTAGATCACCATAAAAGAAGACATTTTTTTACATGTAACTGAGAAATCTCCCAACCTCTGTTAACAGCCATAGAGAAAAGAACACGGATAGTGCTAATGCGAGCAACCGAGGAGAAGTTGTCAGAGAAGTCCGCACCATATGTCTGAGAAACCTTTGACAACAAGCCTCGCCTTATAGCGATCAATAGTTCCATCAGGATGAAACTCGATGACAAAGACCCACTGACAACCAAACACATCCGCTGCTAGAGGAGTAGGGACAAGACTCCAAGTACCTTTTTCGGTCAAGATCTTCATTTCTTCGTCCATGTCAGCTTTCCAATGAGTATCAAAAGCTTCTTGATAGGTAGCTGGGAGAACAGTGGCTGGGAGAGCAAGAGCAAATTTCCTTGCGGCTTGGGAAAGACGAGCATAGGAGACAACATCATGAATTAAATATTTAGTGCATGTTCTAACCCCCTTTCATAAAGCAATATGAAGGTCAAGATCCGACTTGTCTTTTATAATAGATCCATCCATCAAAGAGATTACTGGCTCGGGAACTGTCAGCAACGGCTCCAAAGACAGAGAAGAATCAGAAGACATAGATAGAGATAGAGGAACTGACATAAAGAGGAGAAAGTGGCGTAGGAGTAGGCTCAGGTGGAGGTGCAAAAATAATGTGTATAGAAGGAGAATCATCAGGTGGTGAGAGAGTAAGCACGAGAAAAATAATGCATATCTTCAAAGAATGTGACATTAGTAAAAACATATTGTTTCCTGAGAAGGGGATCAAAGCACCGATACCCCTTTTGGGTCGGATAGTAGCCCAGAAAGATGCATTTTACCGAGCAAGGAGAAAGTTTATCACGACCATTAGAAGGAGAGTGGACAAACGCTGTACAATCAAAAACACAGAGGTAAAGGAAATGGTTGGAATCCTGGATGTAGGATGGAGAATGAGATTGTCTTGAAGAACCGACGAGAGAATACGGTTGATGAGATAACAAGAGAGAATTACAACATGACCTCAATATGACCGGGGAACACATTTGTGAAGGGTGCGAGTAACATCCAGGAGATGACGATTTTTGCGTTCAGCAATACCATTTTGCTAAGAAGTGTATGGACAAGTAGTTTGATGAATTATGTCACGATGCATACAAAACTCCGAAAATTGCTGACTAAGATATTCTCGAGCATTATCAGTACGAAGTACCTTAATAGAAACATCAAAATGTGTACGTATCTCATTGAAAAACGTAGTGAACACAAAAAATTTAGAACGTTTTTTTTAAAGATACAACCAAATACACCGAGAGAAATCATCAACAAAAGTAACAAAATACAAACTTCCCCTACCAATAGACCTAGTAGGAGAAGGACCCCAATTATCCGAATGAACAAGATCAAAGGAATGAGAAGAACGACGTGTTTGTCTTGTTGGATAGGAGGTGTGATGGTGCTTGCCCAGTTAACAGGTTTCACAGTTCAGAGAGGAGTCCTCTGGAGGTAAATCCGGTAGGAGACCAATGTGAAGATATCATTGGAGAAGAGAAGAAGAGAAAGAAGTGACACTATCTAGGAAAAAGAGTCAATTGCTTTCAGTCCCAGTAGTAATCGTCTCTTTGGAGTGAGGATCCTGAAAAGAACAAGTATTAGATGTAAAGGTAACCATGTAGTTTAGTTGTTTGCAAAAAGCAGGAACAAAATGTAAATTGCACGGAAAGGATGACACATAGAGCGTGTCCTCAAGACACAGAGACGGAGTGACGTGGACTGTACCAGTCCCCCACATAGGAGACAGAGTACCATACACAACAAAAATCGGAGGTGATCGGTTATGCTTGTCCAAACAAGAGAACAAACGATCATTGTCTGTCATGTGATTATTAGTTTTCGAATTAATAAGCCACTTATCTTGAGTAAGCACATTAACACTTCCTGAAGAAGAGGCAAGGGATGTGGATTTCCTTGTGGTGTCACCCGCGGACGGGCGAGATGATGATACTTTGCCCAACAACGATCAACAAGATGTCCTATCTTGCCACAATGAGAGCAAAGATGACGAGACAGACCACATCCACCAAAGTGACCTTTACGACCACTGGAATTGCCAGAACAAACTGGATGAGCAAAGGTGTCGTGATGGGGTAGGGAGGCAAGTAGCGAGCGTTGAAGAAGAATAGTAACAGTGGCGATACGAGCAGCAGTAGCATCAAGAGTAGGAGAGTCAGCTTCTCCAAGAATTTGTTGTCTAATTATGTTATAAGACTCAGGATGGCGAAGAAGATAACACATAACCAGAAGTTCCTGAAAGTGTTTGTGTTGTTCAGCAAGATCAGCAGAGAAGGGGCGATGCTGAAGAATTTCAGCACCAAGGGCTTGCACCTCCGAGTAAGAAGCAGCATGAGTCAAGCTAGGACGGGCAAACAGATCAGCAAAAAACGTGTATATGCGCGAAGTCTTGGCGCCCTTAAAGTAAAGAGCAGCAGGTTGAGTTCAAGTAGCTCTGACCGTCTCATTTTGACGAATGATGGGTATACACTCATCAGACAGACTATTAGCAAGTCATCTTCTGACCAAAGCATCACTGACATCCCAGTCATCATAGGCAGCGAACCCTCGAACAGGAGGGTCATCAGTGAGATGATGACGTTTGCGTTGTGACCGCAACAAGAACACAAATGAAACACTTTAGTCCGGATAGTTTGTGTCAGTCAGCTTGGAAGCAGTTCCAAGACTGCCAGGAGTGGAAACAACAAGAGTGGTCTAAGGGGAAGATGCGAACAAAGTGGAAAAAGAAAATTTCGTAGTCGCCATAGAAAGGGCGAACAAAAAAAGAAGCCGTGCGGCAAGACAGAGTTCGCAGCACAGAGACATCAGAGCAAAGAGGTCAGCGGGCCGTTAGAAAACCGGAGTCCGTAGAGGCCGCAAAAGAGCTTAGCGGGCGGTTAGAAACCAGAGACCGCAGAAGAGCTTAGCGGGCGGTTAGAAAATGGGAGTCCGCAAGGATCGGGTTCGCTCTGATACCATGTGAGAAAATCTAAATAGCAGAATTTTCATTTCACAAAAAGTTAATTTACATGGGTATGACCCCCTATTTATAGGGGAGAGAAGATAGAAAGATAATACAACAGACGATGTAGGACTAAATTACAACAAACCGACTAGGCGAACTGATTTTTACAGACTGTATAATGTTGAGCTGTTAGACAAGTTATTTGCTCCTTAACTAGAGTCTGTCGGTCTCTCCTCCTCAGATCGTCGCTGACCACAAGAAGCACCAGAAACGATTAGTCATCTATAACCGTCAGACTGCAACGGCCTCGGCCTCCTGATCGCCAAATCGCATTAGCGGTTAGATCACAATTCTTCCTTTATCCGCAGCGGCCTCAGCCTCCTGACCGCCAACCCGCAACAACGGATAGAACTCCAAGCCTTCCTTGTCCTATCAAAGAGGCTGTCTCAATGACCCTCAGGCCAGCTAGACTGCCAGACCAGTACGCCAGATGCAGACTGCCACGCTTCTGGGACCAGACCGCCACAGTAGTTGTCAAACCTTCAGAACCCGTCCGCTAGAAGTCTGTCAACCGCTAACGATCAGACCGCCAGACTGCCAGACCACAAGGCAGACCGCCAGACCAGACCGTCAGTCCGCCAAACCACAAGACCGCCAATACCAGACCGCCAAATCGCTAATATCACAAGTTCTAACACATGCTATGAGTATAATTAAATATTTATATACTTAATGAGAGCACCCCAAACATTTCAATATTTATATAATTATATACTTAATAATTATATATCCATTTAGTCTTTTTTAATTTATATATAGAAATAATTACCCAAACCTCCCCTGTAAGTTGGCATAATTAGTGAGAGCACACTTCTTATTTTTGAAATAACAAAAAACTCCCCTTAAGTTTTCATTTCATTGCAAAAATCTCCCCTGGACTTTTCATTTCATTACATCCATGAAGAAAAATATCTCCTGGACATTGTACACCGAGGGGGGGAGGTGTTTTTATGCTTGGATGTTATGAAATTAAAACTTCAGGGAAGGTTTCTGTAATGAAATGAAAACTTTGGGGTGAAGTTTTTGCAATTTCAATAATAAGAGGGGTGTTGTCAGAAATTTAGCAAATTTAGAGGGGAGGTCCTGGTAAATGGCCATATATATATGTCAACAATTTAACATTTATTCAAATTATAAATTTGTCAAATAAGTTTAAACATTTTATATTACACAAGTAATCAATAACACTGGGAAGAAAGCCAGTAGAAGTAAGAAGGCATCGACGACGATCGAAGATAAAGAACCCTACTCCAAAATCCAAAGGTCAAGCAAAATCGACATCAACGATGAATGATCGTAAAAAAGAAAGTTAAAGGAAGCAGGAAGAGAGTCAAGAGTTAGGAAATAGTTTTGTTTTGTTATTTATTACATCTTATACACTAAAGAAAATAAATAAATAAAAAGTCAACTTATACACTAGCAGGATATATCAACCAATATATTGGCTCATATGTCGGTCAGTAGTTGAACATCGACTGATAAATTCAGAAAGGATATTTTGCAAAACAATATTGGAAACGTATTGTTTGTGACTTTTGTCCATGAAGCCTTTATTTCAGCAAACATGTCGTCTGAGATCCACAATCCTGGCCTTGAAGGGGCCGTAGATTTGGGGGTGGGTGGAGGTTGCGTTGTATTGCGATGAACTGCAAATTGTCTATGAGTACACATTTTCAAATAAATTGAATCACTCAAATTAAAGTGTTGCTCTTAATGTGTTTTATTGCTCTTCATGCACACATGTGCTTGATGTAGGTGTTCATTAGTCTTACTATAATTTGGTCCCTTTTGATGAGAGCATGATCGATTCATTTCACTTGAGCTAAGTGCACTACTATATACGAGAGTAGCCTTAAGGGGGTCCCTTTCGAGCATGATTGTGAATGGGGTGGATTGAAGGGTGGTATGGTAGGTGTTATAATATTTTTTCGCCCAACTAAGATGTTTGATTCCATCTTTTGATTTTTTTTTCTTTGTGAGTTAGTGAATATACATTTACACATTATATATGGTGAACTCCATTCTATCATCTAGTTGCAGGTAGAGAACGAAAGACATGATAAGTTTGGTGCCATTGAAGTTGTAGAGTTCTTTCCAAAAACAGTTTGTAAACGCCTTATCGTGTTTCAAATTTTTTTGTTGATCGTGGAATGAAAAATTTGTTTGAAGATCATTGTGACACTATCAATAATTTATGAATGGGCCAGTGGTAGAAAATAAGTTGCTTTAGAGAAGCGAGCCTCCACGATCACAAGAACAAACTTATATTTATATTTAGGGAGACCTTCTACAAACTCCTTGGATATGTCAGCCCAAATTTACCTTAATAAGTGTTAGAGGATATAAATATGTATGTGACCAACTGTTAATAAAGTAATTTCACTTTTTCTCTCGTAACATGGTATCAGAGCGAGATACGCTCCGCTAGGGTTCGCTCGCTCCTCTCGCATCTCTCGCCGCTCGCCGCTACACGCATCCCCGCTGCTCGCCGCTCGCGCCTCTCGCATCTCTCGCTCCGCTCGCTACTCGCCGCATCCCCGCGCTCCGCCCCGTCTGGTTCCTCCCGTGCCCTAGACGGAGGCGCATGCGATGACGCCTGCCGTCGCTCCTGCTGCCGATCTCTGGCGCTAGAGGAAGGGCCGATCTCCTCTGTTTTTCTCCTCTGCCTGATGCCTGATGCCGACCGCTACCTGAAGCTGCTCTCTCCTGGTTTTCTCCTCTGCCTGATGCCGACCGCTGCCGACCTCCTCTGCCTGAAGCCGCCTGCTGCCGATCTCCTCTCTGCTCGGCTGCCCTAAGGTTTCTGTCCAAGGTCATGGGGGACTCGGTCACGAGCACCAATCTGACGCCTGTTCCCTCAGGGGATCCTACCAACACGTTTCCTTCCAATGCAAGGTTGGCTACCACTATCCTTACCTCCTCCAACTTTCAGTTGTGGAAAAAGGGGGTTACTATGTCTCTAGCAGGCATCCGACGTACTCACCACCTTACTCGGCTTCCTACTCATGCCGTGGGAAGCGCCGAACACGACGATTGGTACAGTGATGATTGTCGTATCTTTGCGCTCCTTCTGAGTTCCATGGATCCATCTGTTCAACAAATGTGCAAGAATTGCGATAGCACTAAGGAGCTGTGGGACACCCTGCATATGATGTTTTCTCAAGCTAACAACCTCTCTCGTCTTGGTGAACTCTTTCCCAAGATGGCTGAGCTTCGCCAAGGAGCCCGTCCTGTCACTGAGTACTTTGCTGAATGGAAGGTTCTTGCCGATGAAATCCTGGATCTTTGGGAGATCCCCTCTACTCGTGAAGGACATCAGGCTCAACGTGAGCATCTGGTCCTCATCTGGCTTCTGAACGGACTTGATCCAAATTTTTCAACAACCAGAACGGAAATGCTTGCGAGTCCTTCTACTTTGCAGACTGCTAGTGTGTTCCATCGTCTGACTAAAGCGGGCTCTGCCGCTTCTCCTGCTGCTCTACATGTTTCCTCCAGCGAGTCCATTGCGCTGGCCTCTCGAGGGGGAAGGGGCACTAGCAGCAGAGGTGGTCGGTCTGGTTCTGGACGTGGTCGGGAGACTGATACGCGTCATTGTACTCATTGTGGACGTCGTGGTCACACACGGGATACGTGCTGGCTCGTGCATGGGAAACCAGACTGGGCGGCCAAAACCTCGTCAGCTTCACCTCGATCTGCTCATGTTGCCGACTCGACCCCGGCTCCCCCGGGTCACCTCACGGTCCAACTCTCTGAGGAGGACTATCGTCGCCTGCAGGCTCTTCCTGTTTCTTCTCCACCTCATAGTGCTGCTGTCGCCCAGACTATTCAGCCTGTCTGCACTTCCCAGACCACCCAGCGCCCAGTTCAGTGGCTGGCAGATTCTGGAGCTTCTGACCACCTGACTAGCTCTTCAGGTATCTTGCATTCGTATCATACCCATTGTGGATCCTCCATTACTGTTGCAGATGGCTCCACTGTTCCTATTGTTGGCTTTGGCAGCTGCAATGTGACACCGGATATGCCTCTATCCTCGGTTGCTCATGTTCCTCAATCTGCTTACAACCTATTGTCCATTAGTAAGCTTACTCGTGATTTAAACTGCACTGCTATTTTCACATCTTCTGGTTGCATGTTTCAGGAACAGTCGACGAGCCGTATTATTGGTAGAGGAAAGCTGCGTGGTGGTGTTTATGTTTTGGATGAAGTTTCCCACATTGCCTGTTCTGCTGCTTCGGCCAAACTCTTGGACCTCCACTACCGTCATGGTCATCCCTCTATGCAGGTCATGCGTCGTTTGTATCCTGATTTTGGGAAAGTTTCCCATCTCAGTTGTGAGTCGTGTTTGTTTGCTAAACTCCATCGAGTTAGCTATGTTCCTCGTGTAGATGTTCGTGCTTCTGCACCTTTTGATTTACTTCATTCTGATGTCTGGGGACCGTGTCCTGTCCCTACGTTGTTAGGACACAGATATTATGTTACCTTTATTGATGATTTTTCTCGCATGACATGGGTTTACTTAATGAAAAATCGCTCTGAATTACTATCTATTTTTCAACATTTGTGGAATGAAATTTTTACTCAATTTTCTGTTCGTCTGAAATGTCTTCGTACCGATAATGGGAGGGAATACGTGTCACATGCCATGTCTAGCTTTCTTTCCACCAAGGGTATCATCCACCAAACCAGTTGCCCTGATACCCCCCAACAAAACGGAGTTGCCGAAAGGAAAAATCGACACCTTCTTGAGGTAACCCGGGCTATCCTTCATCATACGCATGTTCCCAAACACTTTTGGGGCGATGCTGTTCTTACCGCTGCCCATCTCATTAATCATCTTCCTACTCATATACTTCAGGGGGAGACACCCTCTCACATCCTTTATCCAGACCACTCGGGGCCTCCTCTACCCTTCAAGGTCTTTGGGTGTGTTTGCTATGTCCGGGATGCTCGTCCCTCCGTTTCCAAACTTGATCCTCGCTCTTTGAAGTGTATCTTCCTTGGATACTCTCGGACTACCAAGGGATATCGCTGTTATTCCCCTGAACTCCACAAATACATCATCTCTTCAGATGTTGTCTTCCTCGAATCTGTCTCTTATCGTCCTCCTGGCTCTCCCCTTCCCACCTCATCTTCTGATCTCTCTCTTGATGAGATGCTAGTTCCTCGTCCTGACTCTGCCCTCGTCTCTCCGACTGACATACTGTGCCCCCTTTGGGGACAGGTCTACTCTCGTCGCACTTCTGATGGAACTGAACTACCACCATCTCAGCCTACCTCAACCAGTGATGGCTCCACTCCTGTTCCTCAAATTGCTCCTGCTAGTGAGGACCAGAACCAACCTGAAGTGCCTGCCGCTCCACCTCTGGCTAGTACCGAGCTTCCTATTGCTCTCCGCAAGGGCAGTCGGACTTGTCAGCATAGACCTCTCTTTGTAAGCTCTTATCAGGGGTTGTCTGCTTCTCATACCGCACTTCACTCGATGTTGGATCAGTACACCATTCCCTCCACGGTTGGGGAGGCCAAAACTCATCCTGGCTGGATGGCTGCTATGCACGACGAATTGACGGCACTTCAACTGAATAATACTTGGGAACTTGTGTCTTTGCCGCCTGGGAAGCGTGCTATTGGTTGCAAATGGATCTACTCTGTTAAAGCCAATGCTGATGGCTCTCTTGCTCGCTTGAAAGCTCGCCTTGTTGCCAAAGGCTATGCCCAAACTTATGGAGTGGATTATGAGGAAACGTTTGCACCTGTTGCCAAGATGTCCTCTATTCGGATCATGCTCTCTCTTGCAGCCACTCACCGGTGGCCTCTCCATCAGTTAGATATCAAGAATGCGTTCCTTCATGGGTCCTTGGAGGAAGAGGTGTATATGGAACAACCACCTGGGTTCGTTGCTGAGGGGGAGCGTAACAAGGTGTGTCGTCTCCTGGCCTCCTTATATGGGTTGAAACAATCCCCGCGCCAGTGGTTTGCACGCTTTCGGTCTGTGGTCACCAAATTCGGACTTACCAAAAGTGTCAAAGACTCATCTCTCTTTTATAGGAACTCCTCTGCTGGTACTGTGCTCCTAATTGTGTATGTTGATGATATCGTCATCACTGGCAGTGATCCTAAAGGGATAGCCGATCTCAAAGCGTTCTTACACTCCAACTTCCAAACCAAAGATCTAGGGCTGTTGCGATACTTCCTTGGGATTGAAGTTACTGATCATGACGACTCTATCTTTGTTTCTCAACGTAAATATGCCCTTGATCTGTTATCTGATCTTGGCATGTCTGACTGCCGCCCTATGGATTCTCCTCTTGAACCAGGAGAAAAAGGGCTTCATTCCGAGAGTAAATCTTTTGAATCGCCAGAGAAGTATCGAAGAATTGTTGGAAAACTCAACTACCTTACTATGACTCGCCCAGACATTGCCTGCGCTGTGAGTAAGGTCAGTCAGTTCATGGCAAACCCAACTACCTCTCAATGGGACTCTGTTCTCCGCATCGTTAAGTACATAAAGAAGGATCCTGGTCTAGGAATATCATACAAGAATCATGGTCACTCCAATATAGAGGCTTACTGTGACTCCGACTGGGCAGGTTGTTTAGCCACCCGGAAGTCTACCACAGGATTTACTATATTTATGGGAGGAAACCTTGTCTCCTGGAAGAGCAAGAAACAGACCACTGTTGCCAGATCTAGTGCCGAGGCAGAGTATCGGGCTATGTCGCACACCGTTGCTGAGATCATGTGGATCAGACAGACTCTTTGCGAAATCGGATACCCTGTTCATGACCCAACTCCGTTATGGTGTGATAATCAAGCTGCAATACAGATAGCAACCAATCCCGTGTTTCATGAACGCACGAAGCACATCGAGGTTGACTGTCATTTCGTACGAGAGAAGTACGAAGAAGGTCTTATTTCCTTGAGCCATGTGAAGACTGGAGACCAAGTTGCTGATATTCTCACGAAAGGAGTTACCGGGGTCAGAATGAATTTCATATGTAACAAGTTAGGTCTGGAAAGTTCCCACGACCCAACTTGAGGGGGAGTGTTAGAGGATATAAATATGTATGTGACCAACTGTTAATAAAGTAATTTCACTTTTTCTCTCGTAACAATAAGGATAGCGATTGCAGTAGGATGGCAAGAGGGAGATGGTCTACTTTGTGTCACTGGCAGCTGATACAACTTGGCTAGAAATCGTTAAGTTTCCTTCTTATGGTCCTCCTAATAAAAATTAGTGTGAATACAGTGAAGCGCCTACTAGACACCTTCATGGATCTGGCTATGGGTGCCCGAGATGATTGTGAGTTATTGATGCAGCGGGGGCCTTGCTGTGGATATTGTTTGATGTGACTGGCATAAATGTTTCATGGATAAAACGAGATGCTTACGATGTTTTTTCTTGCAAAATATCATTTTGAAAATTATCATCCAATATATCCAATATCGACCCATATATTTACATATGTATCGATCGATGTTTCCTGTCGGTATATCAATTGAGTTTTTCAATTTATTTTATTTAGTGACTATGGTATGTATCCTTCCTCTTTCTTCTGTAACCCCGTCCCTCATTTGACTTCGATTTTGTTTGTCTTTTGGATTTTTGACCTAAGGTTTTTCATCTTCCATCATCATCGACGTCTTCCTTGCTTTCTTCCATGCATTGTACCATAATTACTTGTGTAACATAACATGTTTATACCAGTTTGGTTGATTTAGAAGTTCATTAAATTTTAAATTGTAAATATATTAATATATATAAATTAAGAAAGGGTTATATTTAAATATAACTTTTATGTATATAAATAATAAAATATTTAAACCCAATATGTGAAATATCTCTGCTATATCTCCCCGACATATCAAAACGACGTGAAAACCTAAACAAGGGACACCCTGACACTCAACGTCTGCAACCTTGAGTGTGGGAGAGGAAAAATTTCTCGTTGTAGCATATAAAATCAACATCAATTGTCCACTTCATTGTTACTTGCATGGCTAGAACATGTCCCTTCAAGGCAGTAAGATTTAAGGAATTGTTGATCTCCTCTTTGATGTCAACAATGGATCAAGAAGAATGGAAATTGCATTGCTAGCTCCTTGATTTTTGTTGTGGCAAAAGAAGATATTGACCAATTGATTAAAGTTTCCCTACTTAATATTCCACCACAAAGTCAAAATCAAACACTTTACTTATTCTTCGTTGTTGAAGTGACATCGTGAGCTTTTAGTCAAAGAAGATACTTGAGTAGGGTCTCCATTGTCGTACCGCCTTGACCAACCTGATCATTTCTAATTCTGATCTTGGAGGTGTTATGTTCCACTTGGAACTCCACAGAGAAGTTTGGCAATTGAAGGACCGAGACGATGATGAGTGCTATTTTTAAGGTGGTGAAATCGTGTGAAGACTTTGGACATTGGAATGAATGACTTCATAATTCTTAACGAAATGTCGGTGGTAACCGGTCTATACTCTTAAGGGCTCGTGATGGATTTGGTATAAATCAATCTGCCACATCACTGAGTTTGGCCAGATCAACAGGCTAGTCCATGTCATTGATGATGTAACATAGGTATGAGACCCAAAATGCTCAAAGAAAACAAGTTCAAACTTATGAATGTGAGCATGGAATACCTTATTCGTGAGAGCTTGAAAAGCCTATGAAGACATTATTGAGATTTAAAATTATGACGAAATAGAAAATTCAAAATGACCAGACTCCGAATGTTTATCCTTTCAATGACATGAGTATCCATATGAACTTAATGATATTTAGGCAAATAGGAAAGCCAGAGAATGCTTGCTCTCCATGAGATTCGTCGAGGAGTTATACGACTAATTTTAAACTTATTTTTGATAATTTTGGAATTAAGATATCTATAGTCACTGTTTTAAATGTCCTCCGAAATATTGTTTTTGTGAGTAAAATGACAATTTTTTGCAAAAAAAAAGATCATAACTTTTTGTAAAATGTAGACTAACTTTTTGTAAAATGTAGACCGACATATTAGATTTTTTCCAATATATTGGCCGACACGACATTTGAACATATCACCCGATTTTTATTTTATATTATATTAGCATTGCATATTTCACTTATATGTATTATATTATATATGTTGAAATCAATATTACTTGTTTTTCGTTATTTTTAATGTCTTATTCTTATCATCAGTTTTTTTATTATTTCTCATTATATATTTCTTATTTCAGATTATAAAAAAATATTATAACTTCCACTGCATTAATTATTATAGTTTTATATTTTAACATAAATTTTTAATTATGAAAACACATAACCAATCAACAATATTTAATTTGTAAAACATTTTATTTACTATAGAACTTATTGTTCTCTAAATAAAATTATTGTATAATATTAATATATTTTATAATATATCTATTTGTATTTGTTAGTAATAGCCGTAGTGTATTATTAATATTTTATTTTTGATATTTGTTGAATTTATTTTGGTATATACACGACTCATCGTTCGTAAACTTATTATTCTAATTGTAGAACATAAGGATAACATAAAAATATTTTTTTATTTAATTTATGAAAATCCGATATCCGACATTTAAAAACTCAATCCAACACGCCACCGACATCCGATATTTACAATCTTTTTTATAGTCATCACAAAAGCATTGTGGTCCTTCCTCCTTTGACCAACAAGGCAACAACATCAGAGAGAGAAACTGTCAGAATACTAGTTGCATTGATATTCAATTCAATCCTTTGGTAGAAAAAGATATCATTAATGGAGCATGATAACCAATGGTGTCTCTGGAATGAAACAAATGTTGTGGTCCTAATGGTGCGTGAGTCCGAGGCCAGTTGCTGCATCCATAAAATTGGTGTATTGTAGTAGTAGGTGATCCAGAAGGTTCTTTGGTGTCGGATTTGTATGTAGAGAGAGAAGCCGAGAGTTATCATCTTTGGCGATTGCTAGTTTTTTTAGATCTGTTTCTTTAGGAGGCTATACGACTAATGGTCTAGGAAGTGTTTTTTGCTTGTTCTTTTTTAATACCATCTTTGCTCATCTTCTTCATATTCATCCTCCTCTCCACACCTTAAGATATCGTTGTATGACATAAGTTGTTACAGTTGCGCATGCTGACGGGACACGCACGCGCCGACGAGACACCGTGGCAAGTCTGCACGCGGAGGGAGACGATGACAAGCTCGTCTGGAGGAGGAGAGACCGAAGACGCGACGCCAACATGATTATTTTATTTCTATTCGCTTTATGTTATTTCATATTATATATGTGTACGCTTTTAATTATGTGCTTTCGCTATCCGCACCCCGTGTCTATAAGGGATGGTGTTGTACTTCTTTTGATTATTCTTGGATGAATGAAAATTAGGGCTGCTCCCTAAGGTTTTCCTCTCAACCTTAATTCTCCTTCCTCTTCCTCACCTCCATCGACCCTCCCCCTTGTCTGATTCCTCTCGGGATTGTATCAATTTGTTCCGACCTGCCTCACCGTCCGCCATTCCGCTGCCGGTGCTCGTGATATCCGTGCGATTATCAGCCGATCTCCCTGTTTCTGCTTTCCTACAACCCTTCGCCCGATTCGGCCCTGATCGGCCTATTTTCGCTCGATTGTCGCGTCCTAATTCAGCTTTCGCACGTCCCTATCAGGTCTTCCGTGCATCGCTGCCGACGGGCCTTCCGCACATTCCGCTGGGTCGCGTCCCGAATTGGACTTCCGCGCCTCGCTGCCCTCGGGCCTTCCGCGTGATTCGCCTCCTGTTTCCAGATCATAGCTCAGCTCAAGCGTCGACCATCGTTTCTGCTCCCTTCCATCCGCTCTCCGACATCTGAATCACTAATCTACTACCTCGCGTCGGCGTTCCTCGCTGTCTGCCATCGCAGCCTGCCGCCTTCCCTGTTTGAACCGCGTTCTGTTGCAGGATGACCCAGGCGGCTGTTTCGTCGATTCCTAGTCCAGCTTCGCAGCCTCCGCCGCGTCCCAACCCTGATCTGCCGGATTTCCGCAAGTGTCGACCACTTCCAGCCGTTCAGCGAATTCCAGTGGTTTCTGCTGATTCCAGGGAATCCCTTCCGCTCCGCTGCTCCCAGCCCATGGCTCCCAACATGTTCGGCCATAAATCTTTCTATGGATGTGACCACCGAAGACCTAAGCCTCCGCTTGGAGGCTTAAGAGCAACTCGTTGCCTCCATGCACGCCTCGCTCCTCACCCTCCACTCCAAGATCGACTCCCTCCAGGCGTCCACTGCTGTCGTCTCTGCCATGTACGACTCTGGCCCACCCGCAGACAACGACTCTTTCCTTAGCACTGAACCGCAGTCCATTCCTTTAGGGACCGCTCCTTCCATTCTGGGCCGGTCCGCCCTCTCCCTCGGCATTCCGCCTTTGTTGGTGTTGACCCGATGGGTTGGATCGCCAAGAAGAGCAATATTTCGACCTCAACTACACACCGGAGCACGACAAGGTATCTACGACGGTGGTTAGCCTACACGGCTCGACACTCCACTGGGTTTGGTGGCTCTGTTAAACCAACCCATTCCTCTCCTGGCGGTCCGCCCTCTCCCTCGGCATTCCGCCTTTGTTGGTGTTGACCCGATGGGTTGGATCGCCAAGAAGAGCAATATTTCGACCTCAACTACACACCGGAGCACGACAAGGTATCTACGACGGTGGTTAGCCTACACGGCTCGACACTCCACTGGGTTTGGTGGCTCTGTTAAACCAACCCATTCCTCTCCTGACCCGAGCTCAAGCAGGAGATGATCCGGCCGTATGACACCCGCTATCGGCTCCTCTGCTATTGAGCGTCTTTGCAGCGTTCGCCAGACAGCCGGCTTGAACGATTATGTTGATGAGTTCGTCTCCCTAGTCTCTCACGTTCCCTGGCTACTGCCCGATCATTACCTGGGTTTCTTCATGCAGGGTCTACTGCCACATATCCGCTCTCGACTCCGCACGCATCACCCTCACACAGTCTACGACGTCATGGACTTGGCGTGTCTGGTGGAAGCCGACCTCTTCCCAACCACCTGCTCCTACGGCCAACCACCACCAACCTCGACCGCCTGGGCGACCCGCCAGCCACGGCTCCTCCATCGCGGCCGCCGCTTTGGGGAAACCAACTGAGCTGCCCACCGGCCCCTCAGCGCCTCTCGAACAGTGATTACAATGAACTTCGCAGCAAGGGTCTCTGTTTTTGGTGCCCCCAACCATACTCCCCCAACCATGAGTGCACTGTGAAGGAGTTCGACGCCATCATTAGCGACGTCGACCCTGAGGTGACCCCGATCGACTTTGAGGCCCTGGAGCTCTCAGCGGGGGTACACCTCTCGACCCCACCGCGGCTACGTTTCACCGCCTTGAGTTATCCCGTGCCTTGATGAGTGGGACCTCCGGTTATCAGACCGTGCAGCTCTCGGGCACACTGCGGGACCGCCCGACCATCATCTTGGTGGACAACGGCGCAAACCACAACCTCATTTCTGAGCATCTGGTGCAAAAACTCTGTCTTCCCTCGGTTCCCTCCCCGGATGTTGCGGTCCGTATGGGCGATGGGCGCCACCGACCGACTCAGGGTCGTTGCACTACCGTCTCTCTCTGTGGGGTCCAGTTCCGTGACCGCGGACTTCTAAACATTCATCTTAGGCGATCTCAATGTCATTCTGAGTGTGGCTTCTCCGTACGCTCGGCGAGGTATGCGTCAATTTGGAAGACTGTCCATGCAGTTCCTACACGAGTGCCAGCCATGCGCCTTACGGTGACTCCGCGACATTGTTACGCATGCCGACTTGACACGCACGCGCCAATGAGACAGTGGCGAGTCTGCCTACAGAGGGAGACGATGACGAGCCCGTCTAGGGGAAAGACCGAAGACGCAACGTCAACATGATTATTTTATTTCTATTCGCTTTATGTTATTTCATATTTTGTATGTGTACTCTTTTAATTATTTGCTTTCGCTATCCGCACCCTATTCCTATAAGGGGTGTTGTTGTACTTCTTTTGATTATTCTTGGATGAATGAAAATTAAGGCTATTCCATATGATTTTTCTCTTAACCCAAATCTTCCTTCCTCTTCCTCACCTCCGTCGGCCCTCCCCCTTGCCGGATTCCTCTCGGGATCGTATCATAAGTCCCTTTTGACATACAACGCCATGCAATGTAAACCAATCTCTCAAAGCCCATAGCATGGATTTCCAAAACATGCTGAAATATTTTTACATAACTCTGAGTATATTAATTTATGTAAATGCAATTACCCACCAGATTAGTTCGTGGAAAGATTGTGGTTGTGTATTGGTCCGTTCATTGAGAAATTGCAGATGAGTTTGATTATCATATCAGGAGCCATTGAGATCAAAGACGAAATCATCACGAGTCCACAAGTTTAGGAAGTACGGGTACCGGGTACGATATGTATTCGGTACGGCGGTACGACTAAATTTAAAAATAAGGATATGATTACGTCATGATACATTATAACAAGTGCAATAAATAGTTCTCAAAATATTGAAACATCAAACATAAATCATAACTTGAAGTTCAAGTCCACAAATCAATGCAGCATAACATCAAGTTTTCAAATATTAAGCATTCGTAAATATTATAGAATCTAACTTCTTAAATGTTTAACTAAAAGAGATCAAATTAAATTTTAGTCTACTCATCAATCTTTTTCTTCTTCTTCATTGTTGGAGATCAACATCTTCAATCTTCGATTAGTCTAGAGACAAGTTAGCCGTTTTGTTAATATTTTGCGTCGTATCAACACGTTCAATACATGTACTTGTAACAGAAATGTACCAGTACCAGAAACATACTCGGTACAGATACACCACTTAATTAGACGTACCAACGCTTCCTAGCATAGAGCCAACGTTTGTTTACTCTAGAAAAACATACTTCTATCACAATATGCAGAATGATGAGCTAAGTCCAAGTATGTCCTCATAGGTGTATTCGTCGAGTATCGGGTACGTACCGGTATTGGATACACATCCGGTACGGGTACGCTGACTTCGGGAAAGTATCCATGCTTTATAGCCACAAGTGAAATCTATTCTATTGTATGCTGGAATGTTAAGATCAAAGACATTGAAGGTGTGCTTTTGTAGGGTTGTTACAACAGCTCAAAGAAAGTTGTTTATTCAAAAATTGATTCAATATTTGGCTATGATCTGGCTCTGATCAAGCCCAACAATCAACTGGGATTGAACTAACTCGAAGTAGGCTCGTTTCGTTTCATTCCGTTTCTTTTATTAATTTTAAATTTATTATTATAAAAATTATCAAAATGGGATATTAGACAATTAGGTTCGGACAACATGATGGGATAAGCTATTCATTGCTTGTATTTTATTTGCTTCAAGCCCCTCACTGTCCTAGCCCCGTCTTCCTCAATCTCTCCATCTTCAATCCCATTTCTTTATGTCATGCCCGATTCCCTTCCCACCAAATAATTACATCATATTTGAATTCTAGGGTCATTTTAATATCTGAAATTTCCAGCTGTCTATTACTCATTGGCATGAAGCCATAGTTGATTATGGGATTGGAATTTTAAAATGCCAAATATGATTGGTGTAACTTATAATATGCCGGGGTGGGGGGGGGAGGGGGCAGGTGATGGCTAGTCGTCGACCCACCATTGGGACGGATCCATTTTTTTGTATATATTGCTTTATTAAAGAGATTTTCAGTTATTTAAGGTGGTTATAAATTCTCTCATTTTGAACTAGTACTAATTTGAAAGATTCTCTCCCTTTTTCCCAGTCAAAGTAGTTGGAGATATTGGCAGCGCCTTATAATGGCTAAGATTCATTATGACGCCTATAACTAGGCGTAAGATCGAATGGAAAATCAGTCCTTCGCTTGCGAAATATCTGAACTCTCTCAATGGCACCTCCTGACGTAGGACGAATCTATAGCCGGCGGGGAAACCTGTGACCTAACCCTACATGCTAATGCAAAAGTCCGACGGTTAGATCACAAATTAGATAATAAATAAAATCATCCCACACAACCAATTCAATGCAAGACATAATAATTTATTTGGGCAAAAGTAAGCTTAGACTTTCCTCCGCATGGAGGGTCAAAGCAAGAGCACGCGACGAATAAACCCTGCAAATCACAATATTTATCCAAACAAATAACTACCATACAAAAGATCCACAACAAACATAAGATCCAATCCAATATAAATATGCTGAAAATAATACACTAATACAACGAAGTCTCACCAAATAGTGGGCTGACCGAGACACTGAAGATTCCGGAGCCGGATGCGTGGATCAGCGATCGAATGTGGAACATGCGGCGTGGAAATAACGTAGGTGGTTGTCCTCGGTGGTGGAAGGTGAAACCGGACTGGAAATAGATAGATCCGACCACGTATAGGTAGATCCGAGTGGGGAAGGGATAGATCCGATGTTTTGAAAATGGATCCGAGCTAGGGAATGAGGGGTGGAGGAAATAACGGATCGGGGTTGGACAGTCCGGATCAGGACTGTTTTGAGAAGGGGCGACAGTGGGGAAGTGGATCCATGAAAGAGGAATGATTGGGGGGGTCGGGTTAGGGTTGTGGAAGGTTGGAAAGGTTGTGGTGGTGGTTATGGGACTGGGCGGCTGTTGTAGAAGGGCCACTGGACTGGAGCAGGGCCTCAAACGACGGAGCGGGTGGGGAAAACCTGGGAGAAAGGAGGGTCGGCTGGGTTGCTGGAAGAGGGCACAGCCGGCGGCTGTTGGGATGGAAAAGCAGTGGCCGACAGCCTGCTGGGAGGAGGAAAACTATACTCCAGGAATAGTAAATTTCATTTTTAACAGTAGTGAATGAGAATGGATTTTTTTTTCTGGACAACAAATATAGCAGGCTGTGGGGGCGGTGGAAGGAGGTTTTACGGTGGGGAAAATAAGGCTAGGGTTAGGGGGAACCTTGGGGAGGAAGATACAAACCTAGGAGTCATCACCTAGGGTTCCACAGAGTCGGCACCGTGGGATGATCGCGGGAATCCGGGAATTCTATTCTCCAAATTCTGCAATGCCTCAAATCAGCCCCTAAGCGGTCTATTTATAATAAAGAGAAGATTAGGGCATCCCCCATCAACGGATATGATTGGCCTGAGGTGGGGTCACCCAAATACATCAAAATAACTGCAAATAAAATAAACCAATATATGAAATTGATTCGCAACGCGAATCCGGTCGCTTCCACTTCAAGTGCTCGTCTATGCTCCGCATCACCTCCTCTCTGGCCGTTGGTCTCACTATTCTCATGAAATTCCATCTTATTATAAAGCAAGAAAGCTTAAGATTTTTCTTAGGGCTTAGGCATTTGGTTTCTTATGGTAATTTGAAAAGTTCCTAAAACTACTTGTATAGCATAAAGATATAGATTTGGATCAAGGTACATGTCAGTTTAATAATAAGGTTATGTGTCAGTGATGTTTACGTTGTAGTATACAACATGTTTTTATCCATGCAATCATATTAGAAGTGTTGATGTTATATGGACCCATGGTACATTTAGTTTACACATTTAAACATATATTGCTTATTCGCTTGTCATGCAAATCTTTTAGTTCTAATATCCAAGCAATTTTAGCATCTTTCATCAAGAGCCATTTTATTACATGATTTGGTAGAGTTAAGTAAAAAGTTATAACAATTTAAATGTCCTTGCATAGAATTAGTGGAAGAAAGATTAAGCACACGATGTTTAGTTTTAAAAAAGATGATAAAGGGTATCTTTGATATTTTACGAAGAATAATGGGGATATAACTTGTAGAGTTAAAGAGGCTAGACGGTTAAATGAACAAGTATCTCTGAGTACTATGTGGACATAATATTCTGGAGACTTAATATAAATTTACCATAATTATAATTAGGCTGACAATGTTTTATGGATTTGATTAATGAGCGGTATTGAAGTCTATTTTGAAATTGAGCGTGAAAAACTGAAAATCCTTAAGCTAATTCGAAAATAGATAGGATATAAGTCTATGGATGACAGTTGATTGTTTTTTTAATGATGATGTTGATATGGTGGTTTGGTGGAGAATCTGCTAAGCTCGTGTATTTTTTGTGTTTTAAGCAGGTATTTTTGTCTAATTGGGACAAATAAACGTTTTGCCCCTTGTATTTTTCAAGTAAAAATGATCAATACTAAATAGTAGGAATAATCTGCAACATGCCCATTATTTTGTTTTATGAATTATGATCAATATGATAGAGAAGTTAACTGATCACAAATTTCTCAGGGTCCTAACACAGCTGACAAATCAAAGACAAAAGGGTCGAAGATCGTAGATTTCAGTTCCATCAAACAGCAATCCTCATCCCATTTTGTCAGCCATACTTCTGTTAGATCCGAAACTCCGAAGATATCACTCCCTGGTCAATTTCAAGTCCTGAATAGGGAAAGAAATGGCTTCTCTCCTGCCGCCAAGGATTTTCTGAGCTCAACAAATATCAGCAGAGTTCCAACCAGTTCCGGTTCCCTAAATCCCTCTTCCAAAGATCTGGTCAGCCCTAATCTTAAAGGTGACCCCAAGGGCGGTGCTTCGACTCTAAGAGCCTGTGTAGAGAAGAAAATTCCTTCCCAGACCCAAAAGCGGAATGATTTTTTCAATTCCCTCAGGAAGAAAACTTCTCCCAGCCAACTCGGGAATGCTGCGGATGATTTAAGTTGCGATATCTCCTCATCCAATGCACAGAAGGCTGGCAAGCTGATTGCTGCTGATTCCACTTCGGCTAAGCCGCCATCATCTTCCCTGAACTCCAATTCCGCGGAGAACGGGAATTGTTTCTCCGGCGGTTGCTGTGCACTTGAGGAGCCTGAAAAGCTGGTTCCCGATGAGGAAGAAGCAGCCTTTCTTCGATCCCTGGGGTGGGAGGAGAATGCAGGCGAAGAAGCTTTAACTCGGGAGGAAATTGAATCTTTTCTTTCTGAGGTAATCATTTCCTTCTATTATGCCTAAATTGCTGATTTATAAATATAACTGCCAGACTGTTTTCCTTTTTAATATCTAAGTTTGTTTTCTTTGAATTCTGTAGCATAAAAAGAGGGGGCCGGCTGCTTCAAAGCTGAATTTATAGTGTGGGGGGTGCTTCTCAAATTTTGTTGCCTGATTGTATTCACCCAGATTGCCATGGAGGGTTATTGAAGGCAAAATATAAGCGGAATCCTGGAGAAGCTGCAGTGTCTTGAACTAGGGGCAGTTGAAAGGTTTTTTCCCATCTTTCTTCTCGAGAAAAGAATGTTAAAATTGCAGCGATTTTGGCCCCGGAACCCTTTTTCTTCATTGAGAACCTGTTTTCTGGATCAAACACGGGCTGCTTTTTTACAGTTTGATGTTTATTATATTTTAGGGTTTTAGGGTGAATTGAATGAGAGTAACAGAGTTAATGATAGGCTCAGTGCCAAAAAGGTGCACGGTAATGAAATATCCTTTTTTTTAAAAATCGGAGAATCCTTTTCTTCTATGTTTATCTCGAGTTGAGAATTCGGGTTTTGAATGATATGCACATAGGCTTTGTTTGGTAGTGGTGGCTGTCATGAACGCAGTGGTTATGAACCGTCGTGCGTGAATGCCCAACCTCACCGAGGGCAATCTCCTTGCATTCTATCTATGATGGTGGTGTTTTTTTCGAAACTCACGGGAGCAAAAAAAAAAACAGCCAAATGGAGCCCTGGCCTCTGTTATGAGTCTGGGTTCAGTTTTCTTTTTGTATTAAATTTATAATGATTGTTTAATGCGATGAGAATGTACTTTCTGTAGGTACCCGCCCATTTCACTTCCAAAGCTGACGAAAGCATCTTTGTTGACCTGATCGTCCTGAATGAAAGAAGACCTTTGAAGCTCAATAGTTTTCCTTCGTTTCTTATATATATATATATATATTGCTCTTCCAATTTCGTCCAACGCCTGTGTTAATGTTGGATTCGTGTTTTTTTATTATATATATTAATTATTAAAATGTTCCTTGTCTTATATTTTCTTGTATTTTGATTGCTCTTTTTTATCTTTTCAAACATCGTTGTACTGGCTAGTTTAGTGTATAGGGTAATGTTTTGCTCTTGAAACGAGTTTTGTTTGCCTCTCATGAAACGTTTCTGCCAGAATTCCCGGATTAATGTTCAGTAAGGCAGGCCTCATTTGATAACCAAAAAATTGAATAGCGATCCTGCAGCATTGCACAATTTTACCAAATTTGAGCTTTAATTCATGTGTTTTATAGATGAATAATGCACTTAAACATTGTGTATTTTCATATTTATTTAAAATACTTAAATTCTTCAAGTTCAATATCTCAAATTATCAAAAAATCATTGTTTATTCCTTAAATTTATTTGGACAACATGATGCATTATGAAATGCAAAAAAAAAAGGATGCAAATGCGTCAATACACTATGATGCGTGTAAAATAGAATTACTATGCAATGGATTTAAGATGTGTAACATATCTCTTTGTTACCAACTATATTGAATGGACCAATAAAGCATTACAATTTCAACATCGGGTAGAGACTCCAATTGCGTGCTCAGCTTGAAGGAATTGGAGCGAATGCACATGATATTCTAGGTCATTTGTTTTTCTTTCAAGAGAATATACAGCCTTTTTTTTAGGCATTGACAACGAACAACTCAATCCTATTGAGACATTACCGAGGAAACAACAATGTAAAAAAAAAAAAAGATTCACTATGCTTCATCTTCTTTCATCATAAAAAAAATATTTTAAAAAATTGTTTTTTTTTTCATCACCCAAAATGTAAAATATAATTTCTTTTATCGTTGCAACTGAGAATACATTTCGGTTCAACTGCTTCAGCTTTCCATTTCTCCTCCCTTTCAATTTCTTGGAACCAGGTGCTGTAAGCTTCATGCGCCGGGGCTTGTGGATGAGAACAACACATTGAAGAAATTTGTTTGAAGCTGAAAGAAAAAAAAAGGGGGAAAAACTCAATTATTCAGATACGAGGGACTATAGAAGGGCAGTGCGGTGTAAGTGCAATCAATAGGGTTATCCAATCATTTGGCATCGGCTTCATGAATCTTTATTTTTAACCTAAACAATGCAAATCATCTTGAATAACCTTCATCCATGTTAGGCTGCCAATAGCAAAAAAGAGCAGCTCTTAACAGTTCTCTTATTTTATGATCATTCAATCAACTCATAGTATCATCTCACTATCATATTACATACATCTTATGAACTATTGTTTCGAAAGATGAGCTTCAAAATTTGAAATAATTTATATTTGGCACTAAAGGCAACTCGAAATGGGTGACATCGTCGCAACTTGATATCTGGGTTTTTAAGATGCTGGGGGGAATTTGAAAACGTAAAAAAATATGCGAGGACACGAAAGAGAAGTCTTTTAAATATTAGGCAAAAATAGTATATCAGTCCCTTAACTTTTAACTTTTTTTAAAATCAGTCCCTTTACTTTTTTTAAAGGATTTCAGTCCCTAAACTTCCGTGAATAAATGAAATCAGTCCTAAAACTTCCGTTAACGGCGTTTTTGATTCTTCTCCTCTCCTTCCCTTGAGCATCACCGGTCTCAACCCCGCCACTGCCTCGAGTCCAAAGCCAGCATCAGCGAGTAATTTGACGGCAACGAGCAGTAGCTACAATGCATAGGCATCATCGTCATCCACCACACCATCAAATCAGGCAGCCTTTTCCTCCCCATCTTCTCTAAGACTCCAAGCCTCGTCTACGTCATCGGAGGCCAGCTGCTACTTCCTCTAAATTAATTACCCCCCTTTCCCCAATTTTCTCTGTTCCCTAATTGAAACTAGCTAAAAATTTACTTTCAATTTTTGATTTTAGGCAGCGGAATAGCCGGCCTGCTGGTCCCCAGCTGCCCGGAATCATTTCAATCCTTCGAAGAGCAGGGTCGCGGTCATGGTCAGGGCCAAAGGCAGCCGCCATCCACCGACCAGCATCAAAAAATCTTCCACTTTCGTCAGGGCGACATTATCGCCGTCCCCGCAAGTTTCGTACACTATTGCTACAACAATGGCGACCGCTCCCTCATCACCCTCCAAGACACCAGCAACATCACTAATCAACTCGACAACACCATAAACATTTCATGCTGGCCGAAAACCGCCAGAACTCAGAAGGGCGAGACCCAGGGATCTTCCTCCAGCAACCATCTCTTAAGAGCATTCGACAGAAAAATGCCGTTAACAGAAGTGTTGGGAGGGACTGATTTCATTTATTTACTGGAGTTTAGGGACTGATTTCAAAAAAAATTAGAAGTTATGGGACTGATATACTATTTTTGCCTAAATATTAAGAAAATTTATAGTTTAATAATTCGTGGTTACCATTAGAATTATTCTCCAGATATAGATCCCCTAGAGTCCATTCCCAAACAAATAGTCATCATTGTCAGGTCCTGGAAGATAAGAAGTGATAAGAAATTTATTCAAACAATCGAAGGGATTAGACCAGTTTATTGATAGATAGTAGACTCGCAGAAATTTTAGCATATAAAAGATTACAGGTATATCTAAGCCAGGATAGTTTCAAAATCCTTGACAGAGATGTAGAACCATTAGCCAGCGGAGCAAGAGGGAAATATATATCAGTTAGCATTTGATAGAGAATATTTGGGATACCTAATATATGAGCGGAGGCATTGAAGTTAATGATCCAAGTATGTGAGATAGATCAGACACACGCAGTGAGATTACCTTAATGAACGCAAGTAGTAGTTGACTGACAATCTGACCTCGACGAAATCTAGCATAATCCACTCTACCCATAGATGGTGTATCTGACATTTTGGGGTCAGAATGGTAAGGACAAAAGTCTAGGACACTGCTGCATATGCTCTCCTGGTAGGAGGTTTTTCATGTAGCTTCTAACATTTTGATTTAATATGATCTTCCCTGCAATAGTAACCTTTCAACCTCGACTTTTCTCCTATACGTCTGTCACGAAGACCTACCTCTACGATCTTCAAAATTACCCCCTTATATTATGAGCAGCTAGAGCAGATCAAATAATTTTTTTTCTCCTTTTAACAAAATACTGTTATGGGTCTTAGAATGTTGCCTGGAGGAGTGGCCGAAGGTGGAGATGACGGTGACGGAGATACTACAGAGTCTTTACCGCGGTTGCCTAAGCGGGGTGTGCTCGAGAGAGAGAGAGAGAGATTCCACAATCTTTTTTAGGGTTATGGAAAAAGAGCTTTCATTCATTCATACCGATACAAGACCCACTAAGTCTTTTAAATAAGACTTACAATCGACACCAAAAAGGCAATAACCCCCAAAAGTCTATCATTGTTTCTCTTGATAAACAAATAGATAAGACAGTTTGAAAATAAATCACGATTACAAGCTTCTCTTAAATGCTTGAGATTTCTCTTGCGCCAAAGATTGTCCCTACGTGGGCATAATGAGAGTCGTCATTCACTTAATAGGGGAAATTTTCTTGAGCTTTTGCAGTGGCTTGCCGATATTTATGAAGTTGGTAAATATATGTTAAAAATTCCCCGAAAAACACTCAACTAACTGTTCATTCAATTCAGAAAGATATAAGTAATGAGTGTGTCAATGAAACTACGAAAATTATAATGCAAGAGCTTAGAGATGACTACTTTTCAATTTTAACGGATGAATCTAGCGACGTGTCACACAAAGAACAATTGGCTCTTTGTTTGCGTTATGTTGATGGAAAAGGTAGATTAATAGAGCATTTTTCAGCATTGTGCATGTTCATGATACTATTGTCATGTCTCTTAAAGCTGCAAATGAATCATTGTTAATTGACCATTTCTTAAATTTGTATAAAATTTGTGGGCAAGAATATGATGGTGCTAGTAATATGAGTGGTGAGATAAATGAACTTAAAAATCTAATTTTGAGGGAAAATCCATCAGCTTACTATATTCATTGTTTTGCTCATCAACTTCAATTAACCGCAATTGCAGTTGTTAAACTAAATGATGATTGTCAATAGTTTTTTGAAGTCATTTCGACGTTATTAAATGTGATTGGAGTTTCTTGCAAGCAAAATGAGATGCTTAGAGAAAATCAAGTTCAAAATGTTGCTCAAGCACTAGAAGATGATGAACTAATAACTGGATCAGGTTTAAATCAGAAACTTTCTTTGGGTCGGACGAGGGATACTCGTTGGGGCTCACATCACAAGACATTAATGCAAATTATTTTTTTATATCCTGATATGGTTGCTACACTTTTGAAGATTGGGAAGAGTGAAACAAATGATTGGGTGAAGGCACATGGTATGTTGTTTGCATTAGAAATATTTGACTTTGTTTTAATGATTCATGTGATGACAATTATATTTAGCTATACACATGAATTAAATCTTGCTTTGCAAAGAAAAAATCAGGATATTATTAATGCTGTCTTTTTTTTAGTTTGACTAAAAGATGGTTGCAAAACTTGTGTGATGATGGATGTGACACTCTTTTCAATAAGATTTTACTTTTTTGTGGTAAATATACTATTCATATTCCTAAAATAGATGATTTGTATGTTCCCGGAAGATCAAGACGATTTGTTGAGCTACACATATTTGCACATTATCGGGTGTCATTTTCTTATCGTTATCAATTGCTCTTAATAACAGTTTGATGAGGTGAATATGGAGTTGCCCATTGTAGGCTTGTTTGATCTCATTAACTCATTTGTTTGTTTTGACAAAAAAGGTGCTCAGACTGTGGAGTTTTATCGATGACTTTAAGTTTGGATGTTTAATCTTGATTTTCAGCTCAATTTCATTGGGATGACGATGAAAGATTTTTTGACTTGAAGGACGGCCTCTCTATGAATGTTGAAACTGGAAAACATATTTTTTATCAACAATTATACAAGCATTGAAGTTCGTACTGTTCTTCTTGGGCAAATGTCGAGGCCTATGAATTATGTCCTGTGCCAGTTGGATCAACTATTGAATGCGACCTTCATTGGAGACGCATTTTTGGAAGTTTGTGATAATGATGTCACATTGCTTTCAAAAAATGAAGACCTGGCAATTGTAATTTCTTTTGGTAGATTTTCATTCATTTATATGTAATTGTGTAAGACTTTGTAATGTCATTTTTCATTTTCTATATTATGTTATTAAATTTTTTTTGAGCTCGTATAAAGAAGTGACTCTTCAAACAGGAAATAATAAATAATGTCATTAAAGAGTAACATCTCTCCCGTTGTAAAACGAGGTCCTCGCACCGAGGGGGTTGATGCGGATTGGAGAGTCGACGGCTCGTCAGTTGAAATATAAGCCCTTAGCGGATCTATCAACTCGTTTTACAAACTTGCAATGTCCTCGGGAATCGCTTGGAGTCCTGTGCCATTGGAGGCACGGTATAACCTGGCCAGATCATCCATGGCCCGAGGAGTGTTGTGAGGGCACCGAGGGGGTGATCAGGAGAGTCAGGGGGTTGCAAAATCGCTTGGACATCATATGAGGCCCGACTTGCGGGGACGATTGACCCAAAGCAAGGCTGAGTTGAGAAGGTGGAAGGAAGCCAAAGGAAGTCGTTCGACTGCTGGAGTTCGTTGATGACCAAAGAATTGTTCGCACCTGGTGAGTCAACCCAAGGGATTTATTTTCTCATCGTAGGTGGGAAATTCCAACCGGGTATAGCGTAAGCTGCGTAACTGAATAGCAACTTCAGGGCGCAAGAGGGTCTGCGGTGGCGGCTCCTCGCGGATGAGCGGCGGTAGCAGAACTTGATTGTTGTTGGCGTGACCCGTGGGTGGCGTAGTAACCACGGGAAGGGCGGCGGTCAGCTCATTTAGCATGGCAGTGAAATAGGCCATGTCGTCTCGATGTCGAGTTTCGACGTCCCAAAAGCGTGCTTCCATAGAGGTCATGACAGTCTGCCACATATCTTGTAGAACGTCTATGAAATCTTGCGAGTCCCCCATCGGGTGACTTGCTTGCCAAGGGACGGAGCGGGTGATGGGTCGACTAAAGTCCTCCGAAGCGGCTTGTTGGGAGTTGTCGTGGGAGTTGTGTCGCCTCCCAATAGTGATAAAAAAAAATTGGCGTGGTCGTAATGGGGAAGGGGAGGTGTGGCTGTGAAGGCAGAGGAGAGGCGTGGCTGCTCCTTTTAAGATTAAAGTACAGCTTTTTTGTTTTTGTTTTGTTTGGAAAGGGGGAAGGGCAGGCGGCCTTAACGAGTAATAATAAATGGGAGGGAGTGGGGGTTCAAATAAAATAGGAATAAAAAAGTAAATAGGCAATGCCAATGGGCATATTGGACGGATGCGTAAGCAGAAGAAACGAAAGAAGTGGAAACTGCAAAAAACTGTTGCTCGAGGGGATGCGTACTCGTAGGTGAGGGAAGAAGGTTCGACGTGCAGTCGAAGGCGCGGGAGAAAACGCAGCAACAGTCGTATGGACGGGGAACCTTGGCGACAAACGACGTAGAAGTCACTGTAGGAACATGGATGTTGCAGGTCTCACGGGGTTGAGGATCGCCGGTTTGTTGAATCGCAGCGGAAGTATGGATCGGAGGATGGACTGGCTCTGATACCAAGTTGTTATGGGTCTTAGAATGTTGCCCAGAGGAGTGGTCGGCGGTGGAGATGACGGTGGCGGAGATACTACGGAGCCTTGACCGTGGCTTCCTAAGCGGGGCGTGCTCGAGAGAGAGGGCTTCCACAATCTCTTTTAGAGTTGGGGAAATAGAGCTTTCATTCATTCATACCGAAACAAGACCCACTAGGTCCTTTAAATAGGACTTACAATCGACATCAAAAAGAAAATAACATTAAAAGAAATCGACAGACTTGGACATGCGACTAAAAAGGACACAACACAATAATGACGTCATATAAGGACGCGACTCTTAAAACCGAATAAAATATATTAAGAAATAATAAATACTAAATAACATCATTAAAGGACCCGTAACATATACATAAGAATATAATTTTTCCATCACACATAATTCTGAGCACCCTTCTCTGAGGTAATGCGACTCATTGTCACACTAGTTAACAAAAGTCTATTTGTTGAACTAATCTCAACCACAATCGAATTAGTAGTAGAATTGACGCACGACAAATCTAAGAAAGTATAGGTTGATCCTATGAAAGCTTAAGGCTTCATTTGGCGCAACGGCGTTTGGAGCAAACGCCGCCGGACAGCAGGAAAACAAACGGGTGTCAGTGGCATTTGCTCCCGCAAACAGGCGGAAAAGCCCCCAAAACTCTCCGTTTCCAGCCCCGTCTCCCCCCTCCAATCCCAAACCTCCCTTCCCAACCGCCGGTTGCTCCCACCACCACCCTACCAAACGGAGCCTAAATGATTTAAAAGGTTATCCGACAATCTAAGCCTGCAATAAAAGAATGGTATGAACAATACACCACAATCACAAGTGAGAAAATTTTCAATTAAGAGAAAAGCGAGGGCATGTAAATGCAAGAGTGCAAAATAACAAATGCAAGAGCGAGCAATGCCATGCAAATCACAAGGTGTCTTGGTACAAATATTGCAAACTAATATCCATGCAAAAGTAAGAATCATTGCAATATTTAACAAATAAAATAAGACGAACATAAGGCGAACTCGCAATGAATAAAAAATAGACTTAAGAGGATGTAATGTTGAACGGACGGTGGGATGAGGGATGTTGGTGGAATGAATCGAGCCATCCGGAAAGATAGAGGTTGTGTGGAGGTATGAGGGATGATGGGGCTGGATAGGGGCCTTCCCAGTGCAGGGGATGGGATGTGGCTGGACGTCGTGGAGAGGTTGGAAAGGGTGTTATAAGGGGAAAGGGGGGCTGACTAGTGGCTATCCATGGCAGGGTGTTGGATGGAGGTAGGAGGTTTTGGAGAGGGCGGGACTCTGGTCGGTGGAAGCTGAGGGTCAGAGGTGGCCATGAATGGGGGGGGGGGGGGGTTTCTAGGAGAAGTCTGAGAGATTTTGAAAGGGGGAAGGGGCTGGAATGGGAGGAAGAAGGCTGTTTGTGGATCTGCTTGAATTCTGGGAGATTTCTGGATGGAATCAGGGAGAAGGCAGCCTTTGCAAAGGAATTTTGGAGCAGGAGGGCTGGTTTAGGAGATAGGTTGGGGGAAGTTTGAGGGGAAACAAATACACATAAAAAATCAGAAAGATACAAAAAGTCTACATTTATTACTTTTGTCTTGAGTCGCGTGTGTGGCGTGAACACCATCAAGTATATTGTATACAACACAAAATACTAACAAGCCAACCTTGTTGAGAAAAGAAAGTCACCAACTAAAAACAAAGTCCATATGCTATCATAAGGTAGTCCAAAATGATCATCAATTCAAAGCAAGCTGTTGAAAGTGGGCCCACCGACCATATAAAGGTCAAGACCCGGGCCCACAGCCCGACTGCAGTCGGTGGTGGACCCACTTTCAACACAAACCTTCATTATATCACTGAAAAATCACCTAATTTTTAATGGCCGAAAAAAATTGGTTGCCTCTGAACTAAGACATCCATATTGTAGAAAGTAACTCCAAACCTTGCATATACTTCTTGAATGAATAGTTACAAGTATGAATACACTTTTATAGGAGAAGAAAGAGAAGAGAAATCCTAAATACAAGATGTGGGACTAATACATGGAGAGAGAAAAGAGAGAAAACATGGGCCCTTAATTGGGCTTTTCTAACACTCCCCCGCAAGCTGGAGCGTACAAGTCGTAGGCACCAAGCTTGGATAAAAACTGATAGTATAGAGGCCTGGAGAGAGCTTTTGTCAGGATATCCGCAACTTGGTCTTTAGCAGGAACATGCTCCAAATCTATCTTCTTTGACTGTACCTTTTCACGGATAAAATGACAATCAACTTCGATATGCTTTGTGCGCTCGTGAAACACTGGATTCTTGGCAATATGTATTGCTGTCTGACTGTCACAAAATAAGGTAGCCGGTGATGAGAGACGCACACCCAAGTCTCCCAAAAGGCTCTCAAGTCAGGTTAGCTCGGAAGCAACCGCAGCCATAGCCCGGTACTCGGCTTCAGCAGAAGAGCGTGCAACCACGGATTGTTTCTTGCTACGCCATGTTATGAGATGACCACCAAAGTAAGTGCAGAACCCCGTAGTGGAGCGTCTGTCATCAATAGATCCTGCGTAGTCAGCGTCAGAGTAAGCGACGAGTGATAAAGATGTGGATGGCTTATACACAAGTCCTTGTCCGGGGGCGATCTTGAGATATCGAAGGATGCGCTCGACCGCTTGAAGATGAGATGTCCGAGGAGCGTGCATGAACCGACTCACAACTCCTACAGCAAACGAGATGTCCGGTCGAGCCACAGTAAGGTAGATCAGCTTCCCAACCAAGCGTCTGTAATATTCCGGATTTGTAAGCAGCTTGTCAGAGTCAGAACTATGGGCCGAGAGCTTGTGATTGGCGTCCATATGAGTCTCCGCAGGTTTGCACCCAGAATAACCTGCATCATGAAGGAGGTCCATACAGTACTTCCTTTGAGACAACACAAGACCATCAGAGCGTCGTGCGACCTCGAGCCCAAGAAAGTATCGAAGGCTACCCAGATCTTTGGTCTGAAAAACGGAATTTAACTGTTCCTTGATCTGTTGTATTCCTGCCGTGTCGTTGCCAGTAATCAGGATATCGTCAACGTAGACCAGAAGAATCACAGTCCCGGTTGACCGGTGGCGGATCAAGAGAGAAAAATCAGCCGAGCTCCGAGTGAAGTCACTAGCACAGACCACCTTACTGAATTTTTCAAACCACGCACGCGGGGACTGTTTGAGACCATAAGTGGATTTCCGAAGGTGACATACCAAAGACTCCCCCGTGGTCTCAAACCCAGGAGGTTGCTACATATAAACCGTCTCTTGCAGATCGTCGTTGAGGAAGACATTCTTAATATCCAGCTGATAAAGCGGCCAGTGACGATGGACCGCCAAGGAAAGAAGAACGCGGACCGTGCTCAATTTGTCAATTTGGCCACTGGAGAGAAAGTTTCTTCATAATCAAGGCCATGTTGCTGAGTAAAGCCCCGGGCCACGAGGCGTGCCTTCAGACGGTCAACAGTGCCATCCACCGCATGCTTGACAACAAAGACTCATTTGCAGCTCGCAGCGCGATGGTCAGTAGGAAGAGGAACCAGATCCCAGGTCTGGTTAGCCCAAAGAGCCCGCATTTCATCTTCCATGGCTGCCCGCCACCCTGGATGTGAAAGCGTGATGCAACCTGCGGCGCTTCGCTTTTATTATTTGTATCGCACATGTCCTTTATTTTTGTAGCGCACGTTTTCGCGCACTCTTTTGGATTATTGTGTAGCGTAGAGTTGTATCGCGCATGTTGTTCGCGCAATTTTGGTTTGGCGTGTTGTTGTGACCGGCCAACATGACCTTAAATGCATAGATCCGTTAATTAGGAGTAGATTAATTTAGGGCAAGCTTATAATAATTATCTATTCTTTATAACCTTTTTTTTGTTTTCAAAATCAGCCCACCCTAATGAGAACCTAGCCAGCCCACTTCCAAAAGCCCATCAAGGCCCATTTCCTTCTCCAAACCCTAACCCTACTTATTATAAAAAGCAATCCCCACTTCCACTGTTCAGCAGCTGGAATTGAACTGAACAATCTTATTGATTTGTTCGGTTCGATCCAGCGTCGTCCTGCCTCGCGCTACTGTGCCGACCTGACTCCATCGCCATCGCTGCACTTCGTCTTCCCCGGCGACATCGCCTGCAGCGACTCCATCCGGTGCTGTCCTCCTCACCGCTACTTCCACGCCTCCACCAACGCCAGTCAAGCAAACCCCGAAACCACCGCCTCCTTCCCGTGCTTCTTCTCCCTGGCGGAAGCCCACACAACCTCGCCGCCCCTTCCAGTCCTCTTCTTCACCGTCGGAATCCACCAGGGAAGCCCTCCCCGCCACCAGATTTGCTGCCTGAAGCCTCTCCAGCCGTCGTCGAGCCCGTCTGAGTCTTCCTAGAGCACCGTCGACGGCCCCAGTTCCCCTCTCCGTCGGATTCAGTGCACCTCCAGCAAGCCACCGACATCCACTCTGCTTCAAGTCAGCAGCCGCCCCTTCCTGCTCCAGCTATTTCCTCCAGCAAATCCGTGAAGCTTCCAACCACCTTCCCCTCTCCAGCCACTGCCTCTCCACCTTGGGTATACCTCGCACCTCCTGGCTCCATCCTTCAATTACATTTTATGCCTAAAATTTAAAATGAATAGTGGTTAAATTGAGCTTGCCCTAGTTAATTTCATCGCCTGATTACCGTTATTTTCCATTGTCTTGTTTGTCCGTATTCATATTCTGTGCCTGTGGAATTAGTTTCATGACGTTGGATATTCATGCGATCGCGTTTACGATCGTGTGCGACGCTTAGGTCGTTTATTTCGTTAGAAATAGTCCGCCAAAGTCTCCCGCGTCATTAAGTTTAAATAGGTCGTTATATTATATTTCAAAACTACAACCCCTTGATTTTAAATCACATCAAAGCGCCTCATGCACAAAGTTAGGAATAGAAATAGAGGAAAGGGAGGTGGCAAAGGCGTAGAGAGGTGGTGTCAGCCGATGGAGAGATACGTAGTTGGCCAAGGGATGTGCCGTAGAGGAAGCAGTTGTCGGATCCGCAGGTTGCAAAGCATCATTAGAGCGGGGTAGCTCTCGTGGGGTAGTAGATGAGGGAGGACGTCGAGTGTACACACGAATGACTGGTGGTGTAGGTGGTTTAGGTGGGATGGGTGTGGGAAGTAGAGGTGGAATGGTGGAAGTTACGGGAATAACAGGTCGCGGGAGAGTTGGCAGAGGAGGAGTCAAGAAGTTGAGAGTAATATGGTTGATCTTCGAGAAAGGTGACATCAGCAGAAGTAACCACCTTGCGATCCGTGGGAGAGAAACATACGTAGCCCTTCTGAGTTCGAGAATAGCCCACAAACATATATTTAGTGGCACGGGGGGCAAGCTTGTCAGTGGACGGGCCAAGATGATGAACAAAACATACGCACTCAAACACCCGTGGGGTGAGGGAGAAGGGAGGTTGGGAGGGGAAAAGGAGATTAAAAGGAACCGCATAATTGAGGATAGAGGAAGGCATGCGGTTAATAAGAGTGCAAGCGGTTGAAACCGCAAAATTTCAATATTGTTTTGGGACATTCATCTGAATCATAAGGAAGCGGGTGACCTCGAGCAAGTGGCGATTCTTGCGTTCAGCAACGCCATTTTGTTGGGGGGTATAGACACAGGAGGTCTGATGGATGATCCCAAACTCCGCACAGAGGTGAGAGAAGGTATGACTGGTGTATTCACGGGCATTATCGGTGCGGAGGGTTTTAATGGTTGTGGAGAACTGGTTGCGAGTTTCAAGAAAAAACGTACGGAATACACCGGGCAATTCAGAGCGGTCACGAAGGAGATACAGTCAGGTCACCCGAGAGTAATCATCGACAAATGTGACAAAGTAACGGTACCCAAAAACACTTGTAATTTTGTAAGGACCCCAAATATCGGAGTGAACAAGATCAAAGGGAGCAGGACGCCGAGAAGGATGTGGTGAGAAGGTAGAGCGATGATGTTTCTCATAGAAACAGGACTCACACGTGAACTCTTTGAAGGACACGTCAGGGAGAGATTTTTTGAGGATGTGTAGAGGAGCATGACCCAAACGTCGATGCCAGTCAACGGAGCTAATAGACGACAACACCGTTGGGGGAGACGGATTAAGGATATAGAGACCATTCGACAGATGCCCTGTTCCAATGATGGTTTGCGTCTTGCGATCCTGCACAACACACGAGTTAGAAGAAAAAATAACAGCACAATCGAGATCAGCAGTGAGTCGACCAATAGAGAGAAGGTTGAACGGAGAGCCCGCAATATGAAGAGCAGAGCGAAGAGTAATGGAGGGAGTGAGGTTAATATCTGCCGCACCAGAGACGGGAAGAGTGGCCCCACTAGCAACAGTAATGAACCGGGGATGCACGTCGTTCAAATATTGGGGTGGTTTCTGTGATGTAATGTGGTGAGAGGCCCCGGAGTCCAAAATCCAGGATGAGCTGTGAGCAAAGCAGGAGGTACCGCCATCGGAAACAGACACCACAGAGCCCGGAGGACAGCGGATCATTTTGCAAGGAATAATCCGGGGCGGTCAGGGTGACCCCGCACCAGCGGCAAGAAACGGCCACGACCAGCACTGTAAGCACAGAGTCCGCAGCGACTAGAAACACAGGCTGCGCGGGTAGGAGAAGAATGCAACAGAAGCAAACACCCGGCGAATAAGTAACCAGACCGGGCGGACAGAGGCAGACCGGGCCAAGGAAAACACAGCCTTAGCAGGTCGCACCAAGAAGAGGCAGAGCGGGAGGCCGCAGCGAGAAGGGGATCAATCCGCGCGGTCACACCAGCGATTAGGCATATCGCGACCACAATGCGGAAAGGGAAGCCCGCACGGTCAAGTGGACAGCCGCGGATAGAGGAAGAGAGGAGAACTCGCAGCGGTAGGGAAAGGTCTCAGCGGGAAGCAAGATACTGCGGGCTAGGAACGCGAGCGGTCAGCAGACGAGACCGCGAGAAGAGGAGGCAGGCCGCGGCAATAGTCCAGAAACAACCACGCGAGCAGGCGAGAGGAGAGAAACTCGCGACGGACAAGAGAAGAGCCCCCTGCGGGAAAGGAGAACTCCGCGAGTAGGGAAGCTCGAGCGGACAGAAGAACTCAAGTAGCGGGGAGACCGCAGCGGTCAAGACGAGAGGAGCCCGCAGCGGATAAGAAGCGAGCTCGCAGCGGAGAAGAAGAAGAGCGCGAGGCAGTAAAGGAGAGGAGCTCGCAGCGGACAGGATGAGAGTCCGCTGCGAATAAGAAGGTGGTCCCCACGGGTCAGAGGAGAAGATGGCTATAAGAAGCCTGAGGAGGGTGGAACCACGGAGGAGAAGAAGAGAAGCGGAAACAAAGAGGACAGTCCGCAGAAGCTATGCGGATAAGAGAAGGAAGGCCGCAACCGGAGCGGATAGAGCCGCAGACCGGAATGGGTAGGCGGGAAGGAGGCGAGCAGGCGGGTAGAAAGGCAAAACCGCAGAATCCGAATCTGGCTGCGGTTAGCAAAGAAGTAGCCGCAGGGAAGAGAACTCGCTACCCGAAGCGAGCGAGTAGAGGGAGAGGCCGCAGAGGAGAATGCGGACAGGGGAGGAAGACGGGCCGGGCGGTTAGAGTTGTGGAAACCGCATGGACCGAACCGTGTGCTCTGATACCATGTAGAAAGTAACTCCAAACCTTGCATATACTTCTTGAATGAATAGTTACAAGTATGAATACACTTTTATAGGAGAAGAAAGAGAAGAGAAATCCTAAATACAAGATATGGGACTAATACATGGAGAGAGAAAAGAGAGAAAACATGGGCCCTTAATTGGGCTTTTCTAACACATATGAACCACATTCATCCATTCAGTAACATCATCAGACAATGATTGAAGGAGGAGAAAGGTGGAATTCATTATTGGACATCATCAGACAATGATTGAAGGAGGAGAAAGGTGGAATTCATTATTGGGAGTGGCAAATTGATTGAAGGAGGAGAAAGGTGGAATTCATTATTGGGAGTGGCAAATTGATTGAGGCGACGATGGTGGATCAGCTGGGTCTGGAGAGAGTAGCTGGGATCAAGTAACTCAGTGGTGGCAGTAGGTCTGCACAAGCAGAGGATATGAAGTGGCCAATCCACTGTCAACAGAAGAGAACAAGGGCAGAAGTTGAAGACGCAGAACTGAAATTAGAGTAAGCTTTGTGCAGTCGAAGTTGAGAATAACATGTCTCTTATTCTGTTTCTATCTCTTAATCTAGAACCATGAATCTTCTCATAACCATCCTACTAGAACCTATGTGCAAATTTAAATAACCATCAATAATTATCCTTTCTTCCTCTAGTACACGTTGTAACAGTGCATCAGTCTCTTCCCAAAAATGATTTTTTCAATTTTTCTAATCCAACTTGAGGCATATAGTCGTCAACATCACATTGATAATATTATCACAGATAAATATCTTAATAATAATCATCATACCAATAATCAAATTTGCATCAATTATTCTCTTGTAACTCTTTATTGACCATTATCTCAACAATATTCCTAAAGGTTCAACTTTACACTACAAATTTGTTAACTAGTCATTTATCAAAAATATATTTCTAACCAAAATCAACCAAATGAGCATTTTTTTATTTTTTTTATCGTGCTTATAATTTCACCTCTCTTGCAATATCAGACATAAATTAAATGCAATATTGATATTGTACAAAAATTAAATGCAATATTTGTCATAAATTATTTCGAATGAAAATTTCTAAAGTTGATTTCAAATATTTGGGGATAATATTAGTGAAGATGGTGAAAGCAATATTTACCTGATAAGAATAAATAAGTATGTTCAAACTTCAAATCTTTAGGGGTCTCCGTACGAATGGATGCTCTAATAGCTGGGCAGCAGTGGGCCTAGAATTTGGATCCACTTTAACACATTGCCTGATGAAATCTTTTGCTTCCGTTGATAGGTGACATGGGATAGGAGGTTGATCGCCACGACCAATCATGTAGAAAGCATGTTGCTGCAAACAAGAAATTACCAATTAAATATAGATCCATCAGCCTCATCTATTGAGAAAAATTTCATTTGTTAATGATAAGAACCCTGTAGACAATTAAATGTCTTCAGAAGCTGAAATAACCATCACAATAAAACACTGATAATTTAGAGAACTATTCGGTCGTGCAAACATTTGGGAATTGGAGACTAAATTTTCCTGTAACATCGCCTTAGTATGATAAAAACACACAGAATAAAAACTATGCAACCTTATACCACTTTACTCTGTTTGCCACTTGCTTTCCGTAATTAAATACTTAATGTTAGTGAATATACTCACGATAGTATACATTTTTAGGCAGGTGCTATGCTTAGTATGTAAGAAATTTTGTTACGCGGGTACATTCACTCACGTGGATCCCCCTCGTCAAAATTAATGGAGCGCAAAGCCGCCGTGGTTACGGACACATTCACTCAAGTGGACCCCCCTCGTCATAATTTATGGAGCCCGCATATGGAAACCGCCATGATCAATTTTCTTGTAATTAATTTGTATGAGTTAATTAATGAATATTAATTAATATTATCAATTAAGTAAATTATTTTGTATTTTCTTGTTTATTTGGTCTCCCTCATCTATATAATGGGGAGGGGTTTATGTGTGATCTTAGCTTAGATGTATGAAAGATTGTAGGGTTGCTCCATAAGTTTCCTCTCTTGTTCTTCCTCCTTTCTGCTCGCACACCACCGTCGGCTCCTTCCCTTGCCGGATTCCTACCGGGAATTTATTATAACTGTAACAATTGGTCCGACCTTCCGCACCGCCCATCATCTCGCCGCCGGTGCTCGTGCTTGTGATCGTCACTACTGTCTGCCACAGATCCCTACTGATTCCGCACGGTCCGCTGCAACGCCGACTCCGCCCCGATCTCACGCCGTCCGCGCCGATTATCCGCTCCCGACAAACACGCCCCCTTCGTTGCCCGTTTGTCGCTTTGTGTCGTGTCCGCCCATTTTTTTCCAATCCGCCGGTTCTACACAGAATCGACCGCAACGTCTACCTGTTTTTCCCAATTCGTCGTTTCTGGAGAACAATCGGCCGTAAAAGCCCTGTTTCTGTCGATCCCCGCCGGTTTCCTCCCCGCTACCGCCGCTGATATGCCCTAGCGTCTGCGCCAGGGTCTTCCCATCGGTTCCAGCACCAGGGCGTCCATTGATCTGCTGGTCCAAGCCCTCTCTGATGCAAAACCGTCCCGGGCCTCTGTTCCGCATATCTTCACCAAAATCGCCAACCTACTGTACCGCCGCTGACGTCGTCGGCATCATCTTTGGTCTACATCCTTAGCACAATGGTCGGCGCCCAATCGGTCGCTTTCGGGCCGATGTTCTTGTCGTCGCCGGACATCAGCCCCCGACTAGATTTCTTTGCCCTAGCTGCACAAATATAGGTCACATGTGCCTCTCTCCACGCCAAAGTCGATCGTCTCCTCGCATTCGACGGACGGGCTTCTACAGCCCCCCACGAGATTCCCTGCCCTAAGCCCTCTCCACCACGGCTGTCTCCTGCACCAAGCGTGAGTTTCCCTGCCATGTCGCTCCCAACATACCTCTACGACACTAACCCGCCCCTCCGCCCCGAAGTCGATCCTCCTGTCAAACTTGCACCAGCTCCACCAATCATCTGGCGTTCTCTCGTCGGCACGACCCTTACGGGAACGGAGAGGATGACGCCCCACCACTCACCGTCCGCCATCAAAAATTTTCAAGATTCCAACAAAGGTTGAGGCTACGACCTTGAGGACAAGGTCAATTTTCAAGGGCGGTATAGTATTAAGCGGGCACATTCACTCACGTGGACCCCCCTCATCAATATTTATGGAGCGCACATATGGAAGCCGTCGTGGTCACAGGCACATTCACTCAAGTGGACCCCCTCGTCATAATTTACGGAGCTCCCATATGGAAGACGTCATGATCAATTTTCTTGTAATTAATTTGCATGAATTAATTAATTGATATTAATTAATATTAATCAATTAAGTAAATTATTTTGCATTTTCTTGTTTAGTTGGCCTCCCTCATCTATATAATGGGGAGGGGTTTATGTGTGATCTTAGCTTAGATGTATGAAAGATTTTATGGTTGCTCCGTAAGTTTCCTCTCTTGTTCTTCCTCCTTTCTTCTCGCAGAACCACCGCCGACTCCTTCCCTTGTTGGATTCCTCCCGGGAATTTATTATAACTGTAACAAATTTTGTAATTAAAACATCTAATTTATAATGTTTTATTGGAGCCTAGTATGGTGTTTCGCTTCTCATATTTGATGAAAAGCTCCAAATATTTGGATGGAAACCTGTCATGAATGAAAGGATGAAACTTTAGTCTCACCTTGCTTATCTCCATTCTTGTTGGAGAGTATTTAAATAAATTCACTCATTCATATTTGTTTAGAGGACATAAGGAGGAACTATGAACCACATGCACACGCACTGCACCAGACCGGATCCGGATTTGGGATTTGGGATTGGGAGAATAATTGAATTGAATTTGGGAGAATAATTGAATAGTTTTTGGCACTTTTATAGATCATATAATCCTGGCGAGTAGGGTTGTCTGCAACGAAAAACACAGGCCTTTGCTCTGTAAGTCATGGACTCTTGGGTGGACAGGGAGTAAGTGAAGATATGACGCTTGTTGCGTGGACCCATATTGGGTGGAGGAGGTAGAAAAGGTGGTGGTGGCGGTTGTTTCGCCGAGGGAGGAAAGTATGGCTAGTAGGGAGGTTTGGAGGGAGGCAGTGAGGAACGAGGGTCATCAACCAGCGCGAGGAATTTGGCCACCACCAGTGGGGAGAGGTCCATGGCTTGGTTCACATTGACCGGCTGAAGGGTGCGGAGGCGGGCTCGGATATGGGGTTGCAGACCATGCATGTAGTATGCCAAGTAATGATCGGGGGGAAGTCCTGGGACATGGGTGACCAACTCAATAAACATATCAACGTACGAGTCAATGGAGACGGTTTGGCGGACGCCGCAAAGGCGCTCGATCATGGAGCCGGAGTAGCGATGGTCGTACCGCTGAATGAGAGCCTTCGTGAGAGCCGTCCAGGTGAGGTCGGGGGAGCATTGGCGGAGCCAGCGAACCCAATGGAGGGCGGACCCTTCCATGCCGACGATTGTTGTGGAGACCTGTTGTGCCGGAGGAGTCTGGTGAATATAAAAAATTGTTCAGCGCGGGAAATCCACCCAAGTGGGTCAGTCCCGTTAAATGTCGGGATTTCAGGACGTGGGAGCTGTGGAGGAACGGCCAGCAAGGCGGGATCTGCGGGGGCCATTATACTAGGGGATCCCAAGGCGGAAGCAGCAGTAGGAGGACCGGAGTGCTGGCTGGACTACAAGTTGTGGAGCATGGCCATCATCGTTGTGAGCTGCTCGGCCTGAGCCTCGAAACGAGAGTTGAGGGCGAAAAGTGTGTGTTTGATGGCTTCCACGCGTGATTCCATCCGGCTCTTTGGCATATGAGGACGATTGTGCCGATCTGGAGGTTGGTTGGAAAGTGTCGGAGCCGGGAAGGGTGCGCCAACTGCGGACGAGGGATGTGGAAGAGCTGGCGGCGGCCGACTGGAGCTGGGGTTGCGGCCGACTGCGAGCAGGTAGCCGGCAGGGTTGGAGCAGGCGGAGGCCGGCGGATCTGGGCTGGACCGACCACGGACAGGGACAACGAGTGTCGCAGTCGACGGAGGTGTTGAGCGCTACGCGCGATGAGGGGAGGGGACGTCGTGGATGGCGGAGGCTGATCGGGTCGTCGCTGGAGGAACCGAACAGACGCGATGCGGGATCGAACGACGGAACCAGGCGCGAGCGGGACGGAGGCTAAGGCACAGCCGCGAGAGATGGATCTGGCGAAACCCGGCGGCACAATGCAGGCGGGGCGGCAGGTCGGACCAAGAAGCCTTTCCACAACTATGGAGAGAAATACTTGTATTAATCGAAAAACAAGGATACAATCACGAGGTATACACGTGCCCTTCTTCTGGAGGTTGGTTCCTCCAAGAAGCCTTTCCCCAAGAGGAGAACCCAAACCCTAATAACATAAAAGATGAGAAACTATCTCATACCACCTCCTTATATAGGAAGGAGGGCTCACAAATATAACATAAAAAAACAAGATAAATGAAGTTACGCGCACGTGTGTAACAAAATCATACTAAAATGAATGTTTAGGGAAAAATTTTATTGTGTGATGTACATAAAAATCTAATAAAAATCAGGAAAACAATATTGTACAGCTGATATTAGTTACTTTTTTCTTATTTCTCAAATCTCTGTTGGATTAAGTTTGATTTTATGCTCCTATTAATAGATGAAGCCATTATTCAAATTTAGCTACAAGGGGGAGGATCATCTCAACAATTTTCCTAGGAAGAAAATAGAAGAATTAAGAATTTTAGCTAGCAAAACTTAATTTAAAACAAAAATTTCTTCTTAATTCAAAAAAATTCAATTGATTGAAACTATATATTTCTGTCTCTCAGAATAGTGTGGTTGACCAAACTGTGAAAATTCAACACAATTCGGGTTTAAAAAAATATATGTCATGTGTGTGATACAGCGACCTTCTCACTGAATATAAAATGCAAGAAGTCAGTCACATCTCACATCCTGAAGCGATTTCATCTTAGTAAAAGACAATGTAACTGAATGCTTTGAATATGCAGATTACTCACCCACTCCACTTGAGGATAAGGAATCTGACGTGTCAACATCTCTAAAACAGTACAACCCAAGCTCCATATATCAGCTGCATACCCATATGTCTTCTTAGGATGGACAACCTGAACAAATAAATGTCAACCCATAATCTTCAATTGAATTATGAAAGTATTCATTAAGATACTTTCAACCGGGATGATTTAGACTCAAGTTGAGTTTTCATAAGCAATTCAATACATGCTTCAAAGTCAATTACGAAAGTCATTAAATGCTATTGTCATGTAATCGTGTTCCTGAAGCTTTTATAATTTATGACAAGATAATATAGTACTTATTAATAAATAGTATATATATATATTAACCCTGTGATAATATTTTTTAATTAATTTCTTTTATGTGAGTATATATATATATATATATATATATATACGAGTGACAGGCACGGACCTCCGGCCCGATGGCCACGCGCCACAGTACCCGGCCGCCGACGGGGGCTTCACCCGCCTTTGCATGGGGCTCCGGCCCTACGGCCAAGCGCGACAGCACCCGACCGACGACAGTGGGTTTCGTCCGCCCCCGGCTCGATGCTCTCGGGAGGCCTTCGACCGCATCGAGACAGTGTATGCCCCCCCCCCCGGTGCCTCGCGCGATAGCATGCCAGGGGCGGCTCCGCCCGCCCGCGGAGGGCTTTGCCCGCCCCGGCGGGTTTAAATAGAGGTGATAGTAGTGCAGAGTGCTAATAAACATTGTAACAAACTTCTGTGGCAACTTCTCTGCTATCAGCTTTTACTACTTTAAAACCTTCAAACTTGTTTTAATTCCTCAAATTATTTAAAGTGACAGATTATAATTTTGCAAAATAATATATCTATCTGCAAGAGCCCTAATGAACTTTGGGAGATCACCACATCATCACATTAAGGGTAGAGAGGAATCTAAATAGATTCAGGAAATCGAAATAGGGGGTTTTGGAGATCTTCACCTGATGGCTGAACTCGAGTCACCGGAAGTCACTGCATCATTATAGGAAATGACACAAACATGCTAGCACAAACACATGTTGGAAGGCACTGCTTACCTCTAGTGGAAGTTTCAGATCTGATCCGTTGATCTCCCTAAAAATACAATGTTTTATAGTATAGGCGGTGTGGCAAAGAATTAGGCGGAAGCACTATATAGATTCAGGAAATCGAAATATGGTGTTTTGGAGAGCTTCACCTGAAGGCTGAGATTGAGTCACTGGAAGCAGCAGGGCAAGAGGAAGAGTGATCAAGCACGCTCGAAGCCAAAGTGCTTTCTAGCAATGGAGGAGATTCAGGAAATCGCAAGCAGGGGTCTTCCTCTCCCTTAACCTAAAGGCTGAGTTGTCGAACTTGATCGGCGAATGCGGCGAAGAGCGAGTGAAGAGTGCGCCCCCCGAAGGGAAGATTACACGAAGGCGATGGAGGAGGAAGAACCATAGAGGAGTGGGAGATAACCTAATGTCACGCTTGATCGCCAGAATCAGCGGAGGTAGCGGAATGGGAGCAAAGCAAGCGGCAGCGGGGGAAGTTTGAGGGAGAGGAAGTCAGAAGACTCGTGGAATAGCCCTAATGCGCGGTGGGCGTGAGATTTCATATATCGCAAATGTGGAGAGAGGTGGGCAGGAAAATTTTGGGAAACATTTTATATGCAGTCCAGATCATCTTGATCCAATGGCCCAAATTAATTTAATGAGTTTTTAATTCATTGCTATTTGCAGGCCTTATATTTCTTTTTAGAATAGTAATAGATATATATATATATATATATATATATATATATATATATATATATATATATATTACAAATTTACAATGCTTATATTAATTTAAAAGATTATTTATAATTGAAATGTATAACAAAAGGGTAGCCTGGTGCACAAAGCATCCCCGTGCAGCGAAGGTCCGGGAAAGGATCCCACCACAAAGGTGAAATGTAGGCAAACCTTACCCTGCATTTTTGTAAGAAGCTGCTTCCAGAACTCAAACCCGCGACCTCAAGGTCACACGACAACACCTCAACCGGTGCGCTAAGGCTCCCCTTCTCGGGCTGCTGCCTTTTATAACTGAAATGTATAAATTGTTAAAATTGAATAGTAGAAACGGTACATATTGGGCTACTGCCATTTAGATCAGGCTGATAGGCTGAGCTCAAGAAGAACACCCTTGAGCAGATTACCCACAGTGTTGCTACTGTAGAAAGACCCACTGGTACAAAGTGGTCAACCTCTTGCCATGCTATGACAGTCTAGATCCCTCACATATTCCTATCCTGGGCATTCCTCACATGTCATGGAAAATGGAATCAGACTAGGAATCTATACACGAGTCACTTGTGCATATGATGTATCGGAAATCTATTTCAACTCAGGTAGTCTGAATCATATATTATTAATCACTTTCAAGCTTCTGCAACTGAATATTTAAACGATCTCTCAGACTCACCTGACATTTAGACTCAACAAGAATAGAAGAACAAACTATTATGTTCCTCCACACCATCCAACATGAATTTAACTCGACCAAAACTCATATTTTGGAGGCTCCATTATTCCTCCTACTGAGGTTTATGTAAGTGAGACTTACGCATCTTCAATAACATTTGTTCCTAGCTTGAATATTGCTAGAGATGGAATAGTTGATAGCAATGCTTTAGTAACAAGTATGACTCCGACTGGAGGTCGTAGTCAAGGAGGTAACCCCAGGTAAAGATGCGGAGTTGGACGTGGTCCTCCAAAATGCACCCATTTAAATAAGATTGGCACGGTACGGATACTTTAGAGCGTACATGAATTTTCATCATTAACCTCACAAACATGTCATTTAGCTCATATTGCTTAGAAAGCTTCTCCTTCAGAAGGAAGATCCTTACACATGTTTGTTGACAATTACTCGTGATTCCACCAGTACCAGGCTCCATAGCCTCATGTACCTCAGGAGATCTTCCTATACTTCCCTAGCCCAGCCTTCATCCTCCTCTACCTAGATTCTTGACTTGGCGAATCATATGTTTAGTAATGCAACTTTACTTACATGCAAAACCTCATGTCACACTTTCTCACGGTTCTCTATCTTATGTCCAAGGAGTTGGTAGGGTAAAACTCATGCCATGGATAGCCCATAACGCTATATCGTTGGTGTTGGCAAATCTGGTCCCAACGGGTCGTGTGAGACCGATTTATATTTGGATAATCCCTGGCATGGCCTTCCTGCGTGATTTCATCCTACAACGCATCACTTGTATGTGTTTATAGATCTCATGCCCCTCCTTTCACCTCGAGGTTTTTGGATGGAAGCGGCGGGTCTTCAACATGGTATCAAAGCTGGGTTTGACCTGCTGTTGGGGCTTGTTGGCAGATCTTGTTCCAATGGGTCTAGTGTGTCGCGTGAGACCAATTTATATTTAGATTATCCCCAGCATGACATGTTTGTGTGATTTAGTCTCACATTGCGTACCAGTTACCACGCATCACTTGTTTATGCATATAGATCTCAAGTTCCTTCTCCTTTCACCTCAAGCTTCAAGGATAGAAGTTGCAAGTTTCCAACATGATATCACAACTGGGCTTGACCCCTGGGGGAGCGTCTTGGCAGATCAAATCCCAATGGATCCAACGTGTCATGTGAGATCGATTTATATTCAGTTTATCCCCAGTGTGGCATGTATGTGTGATTTAGTCTTACATTGGCTACCACGCATCACCATCCTTTGCTTATAGGTCTCAGGGTCCTCTTCCTTTCACCCCAGGGGTTTAGAATAGAAGCCACGAATTTCCAACATGGTATCAAAGTCAGGTTTGACCCGTTGCGGGGGCGTGTTGGCATATCTAATCCATCGGGTTCTGTGTGTCGTGTGAAATTGATTTATATTTGAATTATACCCGGTGTGCTCTTTCTATGCGATTTAGTTTCAAATTGCTTAACATAAATGTCTTTGATTATAGGTCCACAGGTCGAGTGTACAACCCCGTATCCGGCCGAACGGGATCCTCCCCAAGTGGCGGACTTGGGGCGAGCTACGAGCGACGTTTTGGTGCAGCCCCGTTCGAAGACGTGCGGGTGCTCGTGCGGAGGTTTTACGTGCATAGGATTTTAATTTATATATATATATTTAATATTATAATATATATATTATGTTATACATATTATATTAGATATATATAAGATTTTATTCTTAAAAAGAAAAGATAAAAGAGGAAGTGGGGGAGGCATGGGGAGAGGTGTGTACAGGAAGATGAAAAAAGAGAAAAAACAAGGGAGAAGAAAAAGGCAGATCGGGTTTTGAGGTTTGAGCAGCACTTCCCCACCACCCCCCGTCTCTCTCTCTCTCTCTCTCTCTCTCTCTCTCTCTCTCTCTCTCTCTCTCTCTCTCTCTCTCTCTCTCTCTCCTCTCTCTCTCTCTCGTCGCCGGCTAGGAAGAGCAAGCCCGGCCCCTCCCCTCTCTCTTGTCCAGGCCGCCGCCTGGAGGTGTTGCCCGAGCCCCTTCCTACTATTTTCTGCCCAGGCCGCCGCAAGCAAGGAGGCGCGCAGCACCCTTTCTCGTCGCCGCCTGGATCAAGCAAGGCTGGCCGAGCCTTGCTTCTCCCTCTCTCTTCCTCTTCGTGTTGTGCGTTACCATGTCAAACTAGCGGGATTGCGGGGTCTCGGAGTCGGGTTGGTTTCCTTAATGTTTGTCGGAAACCTCGAGACTTTTCCGGCCATCCATCTGCTAAGCGCTTCAAGTTGGTTCAATCTCAGGTCAACTCACATGGTAGATGCAAAAGCCGCCCCAAATGTTTGGTCTGCTATGACAAGTCCATTCCGGAGGAATCATCGAAAAACCAGTTGGCCTGTCTTTAAATAGAAGGGAAATTGGAGTCAACTCTGCATGCAGTAATGGTCAGGCTAAAGGTGCAATTTTGTGTGGCACTTGTTCAGGTTCAGGCTTATATGCTGACTCCATACTTGAGAGTCAGGGAATTATTGTTAAAGTCAGATGTTTAGGTTGTGGAGGGAGTGGAAACATTATGTGCACGACATGCGGCGAGCGAGGTCATATTGGCCATGATTAAGGAAGCTTTCAGGATGGAGAAGAGGGAGGTGCAGGTACAATCTTCTCATGATTATGATTTTCCGGGATTTACTCTCCCGTCGCTGCCCAGAGCTAGGTCGGCCAGGAGCTCCTACCCCGGCATCGCTCTCCCGCGGAGGTCGGATCCGAGCATGGACAACCACTACGGACGCTAGACGTCGAGACTCGGGCGATATGCGTGGTTGCGGCTTCGTCAAAACACGCGTCAAGGGTAACGAAGTTTCTACTCGGGCAGGTGAAGCCCTCAATTTACATATTTGCATGGAAGCCCCTCTCCACCAACGCGTAGGGGAAGGGAGCTCTCCGACAGGTTGACGTGTACGTCCCCGCTATTAATTGCATTTAGTATCCGGAAGTGTGAGTACGGATTTAGGCATGCTGTGTGAAACTCATTCGGACGTATGAGCCGAATTGGTGATGTTCTGTGTGAAGCCCATCCGGACGTGTGAGCCGGATTGGTGATGTTCTGGGGTTCCCGGAGAAGACTCCGAGGAAGTTGGATATTATCTATTTGCAGGGAATGCGCACCGTAGCCCCGAAAAAGGGGTGTACGGAATATATTTGGCCAGCTTATGTTAACCGACTGTTGTTCAGCTGGCAGTCGTTTGTCGAGACATTGGCGTACAGGTGCTGCAGTAGCAAGCGGGAAGTAGCGGGCTTAAGCCCAAGCTTGTGCCGGCCCTCAAAGGCCTATTTTTGTTTATATTGCCGGCCTGCGTGCCGAAGTATAGAATTCATATTCCTGTAATTATTTATAAAATCTGTGATGCTCTGTGAATGTATGGTTTACTCTTTTTGTCTTGGGCGAGTGGTGTGCTCGTGAACCGCTCGCCCCGTGGGAGCCCCGAGGTTTATGCCGGGAAGCCCCTGATGGCCTGTTGATAGCCTTTTAGGGCAGCGGAGTCGCGTTGTTTGCAGCCCAGTTGGGCAGCGTGTCGTAGAATTGGTCGGCGATGTTGCGTCATTAGTCGGGCGGATGAGGAACATTTTGTATTGACCCAAGGAGACACATCTGGATAGGAGAGAGATGGTCTTGAGATCCTCCTTAGATGATCCGGTCGGCCAAGAGCGCCCTCCGAAGGTGTCTTAGCTCAGTCTTTGGCTTGGGAGGGGAAGAGTTCGTTAGTCTTCCGGGTGTGTGGTGGGACCTCCACGCTGAGACCTTGGGTCTGTCCCTTACGTTCCTAGTCTAGAGCCTAGATTGTTCGTTTGAGCGTAGTAGGTGTGCGGTCACCCCTCTTTTAGGACCCCGAACTCCACAGAAGTCATTTTTGGCTTCAACATCGAGTGTGTCGGGTGAGACCTGGGGAGCTTCTTGGCAAATCTAGTCCTAGCAGATCCAATATGTCGTGTGAGATCAATTTATATTCAAATTGTCTCTGGCATGGCATGTTTGTGTGATTTAGTCCCAAATTGGCAACCGCAGATCACCGGTCTTTGCTTATAGGTCCCAAGGCCCTCCTTTCACCTCGGGGCTTTGGAATGGAAGTTGCAGGTTTCCAACATGGTATCAGAGTCGGGTTTGACCCACTGCGGGGGCAAGTTAGCAAATCTGATCCATCGATTCCATTGTGTCGTGTAAGACCGATTTATATTCAGATTATCTCTGATGTGCTTCCTATGTAATTTAGTCTCACATTGTCTGCCACACATCACCGTCTTTGATTATAGGTCACAGGGTCCTCCTCCTTTCACCTTGGGATTTTGGTATGGAAGCCGTGAGTTTCCAACATGGTATCAGAGCTATGCTTGACACGCTCGAGGGGCGTGTTGGAAAATGTGGTCTTATCGGATCCAATAAATTGCGTAGGATCGATTTATATTAAAATTATCCTTGGAGTGGCATGTCTGTGTGATTCAGTTTCATAGTCTACTGTGCATTATCCATTTGTGCTTATATGTCTCATACCCCCCTCCCCATCCTTTCACCTCGGGGTTTTGAGATGAAAGCAACGAGATTCTAACTTGGTATCAGCTTGACCCGATGCGGGGGCATTTTGGCAAATTTGGTCTCAGCGAGTCCTGCGTGTTTGGCGTGACTAATTTTTATTCGGATTATCCCCGATGTGGTCTGTCTGTGTGTTTAGCCCCATATTGCCTAACGCGCATTATTTGCTTGTGCTTTATAAGTCTCATCCCCCTCCTACTTTCACCTCGAGGTTTCGGGATAGAAGTCGCTGGTTTACAATAGCTGGTTCTCAAATTTCCTTATAACTTTTTTTTTTTTACAAAGTTATTCAGTTTCACTGATTCATTGTAACATTCACTACTTCATTTGTTTACATATAAAACTCGAAGACCGGGTAGATGATTGTCAGATCAGGTGTTGAAGTTGAATGCATAATCATGATGGCGGATACTTGTCAGTTGATAATATTGGTTAAAATGAATTCATAGTTAGATTTTCTTAATAATAACCTCATGAAATTATTACATGATAATTAAAAGACGAAACCCATTAAAATTGATTGTCATCTTGTTCGGTATAAGGTCGAGTCAAAAGACATTGATACTTCCTTTGCGAGCTCAAATGAACAACTTGTTGATCTCATAATGAAACCACTGAGGCTATAGTTCACTATAAATGTAGCAAGCTTAGTTTTAATGATATCTACAAGCCATCATGAGGGAGGAGTAGGTTACTCCCACATTCACTAGGCAGTCACCTGACTCTGGATGCTAGTTTTTCGCACATCCTCTTCAAGATAAATTTCAAGGGTTTTGAACAAGCCAACTTTATGAGAGGGGATTGTGGCTTCTATCAAACGGGATTCTCATTTAGGTACTTCACATAAATGTACATTAGTTGATTAGATATGAGGTCCTCCATGTATAGTACTTAGCCAGCGCCACCAATACAAACACGTTGTCATCATAAGGTATGGCCAAATTAATTATTAAGGCTTCATTTGGTTCGGCGGTGGCGGGTCGATCCGGCGGGTGGAAACGGAGTGTTCGAATCGGAGGGAAGAGGTGGCTGCTCCAAATGGAGCTTTTTGGGGCATTTCTCAAGGCGGGCGGGTGGAAACGGAGCAAACGCCGCCGGAGATTCATTTGTTTACCCTCCTTCCGGCGGTGTTTGCCCAAAACGGAGCAGCGAAACGCCCAAACAAATAGAGCTTAAATCATAAATTTTATGATCTAATGCTTGCACAAAACCAAATAGATGGTAGATTATCAGGAATTTTCTTTTTGATTTTATCGATGGAATGTAAAAAAGAGCTAACCTCTGGTGCCATCCAATACACACTTCCTTTGCATGATTTCAGATCATTTAAATTGGACATCTGACATGATAAAACATGAATCTGAGGCATAAATTAACGAAGTATAATCAAGCTTCTCAAATAAGGATAAACAGAAGTTTTACCTCCTTTGCTAGTCCAAAATCAGCAAGTTTGACTGATCCGCTTGCATGAACCAATATATTGGCACATTTGATATCTCTGGAAAGAAGCAAAAAACCTATTTACATTAGTAATTTGAAAAGAAAAAAAATAATGTCTTTCAGTGCGTTGAATAACTAGTGGAATATCAGAATTAAATCACTATCATCTATATGTTCATATCATACTACTAGAATCATGAAGAGACAAACGCTGATAAATTTGCATGTTCTTTGTTGCCTCAAAATCATGCACATGATTCCCATGTACGTAACTAGGAAAGCATATATCCAGAATGGAACTTGATATACCTCCAACACTACAAATTAGCGAGAAAAGCCATATTCAGTTCCATTCTGGATATATTCTTTGAGTGACTAGAAAAAAATATATCCTGACTGAAAAGCCATACTCTCACATTTTAGAGGTCACGTACTTGAACAGAGTCACACAATGAAAGAAAGATAAACAATAATGTTAGGCATTGATTGACCTGTGGACCACATTCCGCTCATGAAGATACTGTAATCCATTCAGAATCTGCCTAGTATATGCTGAGACTTGTGAATCTCTTAACCGATATTTCTGGTAGAGAGATGCAAGAGAACCTTGTGTCACAAGTTCAAGAAAGATGTATAGTTTTGATTCTTCCTGCAGAACAAAAAAAATCACAAGGATTCATATACTAAAGAATACTGTTGTGAAAATAAACAGTTGCAAGCCTATAATGAATAGCAAAACAGTAAATGTTGCAGACTTCATATAAATATATATTTGTATAGACATAAAATATATTCAATCCGAAAGAAAAAAAAACATTTACATAGATATCTAAATCAAAGAGCTTCTTAGCATGAAATTGTATGAGCAACTTTGATAAATCGCTCAAAGAACATTGATACCAGCTAGAAATATGCAATCTGATGCGGAGCAGAGACGAGCACGAGCTTTGAGCCAGTTCGGGGCTGATTTGGCAACTTACCATATATGGCATGCCCGGATCGACGATCGGACTCCGCGATTGCGTCCGGCACGTCGCCGCAAGTCAAAAACATATATTAGTTTATTTTTTTGAGTTTATTTTCATGTATTTAGTGGCCGATCCCACCGGCCAATCATAGCCGTTGATGGTGAAGCCCTAGTCTGTTCTCTTCTTATAAATATTGGTCTAAGAGACTGAACCAGGGGATTGCAGAATTTGGTGAAAAGAAATCCCGGATTCCAGCGATCAAGCCACAGTGCAGACTCCGTGGAACCCTAGGTGACGACTCCTAGGTGTATATCTTCCTCTCCAAGGTATCCCCTAACCCTAGCCCTATTTTTCCCCCACCAACTCCCTCTCACAGCCCCCCTACTGCCCCCCAAATCATCATCTTCTTGCTGTCCAGAGAAATCAATACTCTCATGTCACTATTCATTTATGCAATTCACTATTCCATTTATTCTATAGTTTCAACAATAACCCCCTTCGTGTTCAACCGCCGGCTGTCAAATTCCTGAGCCAAAACAGCCGCTGACACCCCCCCCCTCCACTCCCTCCTTTCCCCAGCCGCCTGCAACCCTCTCCATCCAACCATAGTCCTCCCCCCCCCCCAAACTACCCCTTCCTTTCTAGCCGCAACCCTAGCCGCAAGTTCCCCTACCTCCCTCTTACGTGGATCCACACCCCTTTAGCCCAAATTCCTTAGATCAATTCAGATCTAGGAATTTTAGTTCCGATCCGTTATTTCCACCTTCCGGTCATCACCCCTCCACCCGGATCCGATCCCAAAATATCGGATCTAGTCTCCCCCGCCCGGATCTCCCTCCTAGTGGCCGGATCTTTCCATTTCCGGCCCGATTCCACCTTCCACCACCGAGGGCAGCCACCTCCATTATTTTCACGCCGCCAGTTCCACTCTTGATCGTCGGTCCACGCATCCGACTCCAGAGTTTTCATTGTCTTGGTCAGCCCACTATTTAGTGAGTATTGTTGTATTGGATTATTATTTTTCAGCATATTTATATTGGATTGGACCTTACACTCGTTTGGATATCTTGTATGGTAGTTTGTTTTTAGATCATTATTGTGATTTGCAGGATTTTATTCGTCGCACGCACTTGCTTTGGCCCTCCACGTGGAGGAAAGCCTAAGCTTATCTCGCCCTAATTAATTATTGTGTCTTGCTGTGAATTTAACTGTGTGGGATGTGTTGGATATTGCATTATTAATTATAATATTTGTATTGATTACGTCGTATTTGTATCCTAAATAGATCGATTCCTATTTAGGAATCATGGGAGCACACGGATCAATGACGTGTCATATCTTTGTAATTGTATAAATACCCATATGTGGATGAATAAAATCAATCAACTTTCCTCCTCCAACATGGTATCAGAGCGAGGTTCTAAAACCCCTTTCCACCTCTCCCGCTTTCCGCTCCCGTGCGTTTTAAATTTATATGTTGATTGATCACCAACTATCTTCCTCTCCCGTGCGTTCTAAAACCCCTATGGGAGCACAAGGATGTTTTAAATTTATTATCTAATATGTGATCTAACCGTCGAATTTGCATAGCATGTAGGGTTAGGTCGCAGATTTCCCGCCGCCTATAGATCCCTCCTGCGTCAAAATTAGAGAGGATTCCAGTTACTTGATGATGGCCAATTACTCAACCAAGAAGGCATGATATGGGCATAGTTTCATACTTTAGAACCCAAACTCAAATAACATACAACAAAAAACTAACAGTTCATTATTCAGTTATATCTATGTAGCTCTGAAATCTAAGATGTTACTTAGATTGCACCTGTCGATGAATGAGCCTTTCTAAATACTGAGTCGAACGTTAGACATGGTAAGTTTGTAGACATGAAGAAGATACTAACATGATTGAATTAAAAAGTATCATTCAATTATAGTTATGTAGCTCTGAAATTTAAGATGTAACTTAGATAGCACCTGTCATTGAATGATCCTTTCTAAATACTGAGTGGATTGTTGGACTTGGCAAGTTCATAGGCATCAAGAAGAAACATGCATGATTGAATTAAAAATATAAGTTTTAAGTATAAAGCAACTAGTAATTGCTTAGGTCTCTCATGTAATGTTCATGCTTAAGAAGACTATAACTCCCAATAGGGATGCTGAAACAGAATATTTTTAATTAAAAAACAATCCATGAATAACTTAAGAAGTACATGCATAATTGAATTAAAAATATAAGTTTTAAGCATAAAGCAACTAGTAATTGCTTTGGTCTCTCATGTAATGTTCATGCTTAAGAATACTTTAACTCACAATAGGGACGCTGAAACAGAATATTTTAATTAAAAAAAATCCATGAATAACTTCTACTTTATGATGATTTTACTCATATAAAAAGGCCACAAATGAATAAAATAAAATATCCAAGAAATCTTAGTCATAAAAAAATTAAAAAGCACAGTAGCAATATATGATAGTGTGAACATCACAAATTCATTGTAAAGACTAGGCAAGGAAACATTGATGGTTCTCTACATTATATCTAACAATGCAAATTGCTCCAATGGTGTAGAGTTGTAGGTCATGTTTGGCGCGGCGGTTGCAGTTAGAAACGCAGAGGTTGGTGGTGGTAGTCATGATGCAGTGGTTGGAAACAACGGTCATAAACACAGATGTGGAGAAACTGCGTTTTCACTATTGTCATAAACGTGAAAGTTGTTTTTCTCTGTTTGGTGATACAAAATTGTGGTAGCTGTTGGAGTAAAAAAACAAGAACAACCCTATAAAACTAGCATTGGAGGAATTCACAGATCCGTGCAGGAAAAAATGAAGAGGCCTCATGGTATGACTCCAAAAATTAGAAATCAAGCAACTAGTTTCCCAACTTAACAACCGGGTGGGCGACGGTTGGAGACGAAACATGTATGATTGATATTATATTCCGCCATGAATATATCATGGAGGCTTCCATATTCGAGCGTCCGTGGTGTCGATGAGGGATCTTCGTTCTGACGAATATGTGAGAAACAAAATGTTTAAAATATATGGCAATATACAGAAGGGAAACAGACTGTTAGTTACCTTGATGTAGGCAATATACGACCAACACGTCATAATACTTCGCTTTGTATCTCCGACGATCTGAGTGCAAGATATGCTTTGATCTGATCCCAATCAAACAAAAACAAGATTGGGAAAACCCTGTTGTCCTTTGTCGGAGCACAAAGAGGAGCACGACAAGGAGGTTGTCGAAAGGCGAAGAGGGGGTCGTCGGAGAGCAAAGAGGAGATCGTCAGAGGACAACGAGGAGGTTGTCGGAGGACAGCGAGGAGGTCATAGAAGAATGGAGGCTAAGTTTGACGCCCACCTCGCCGGCCGCACAAGCTCCTCCACCTCCAACACAGACTCTCCATCGCTTCTCGACGCCCCTCCAGACCTTGCACGGGATCATGCTCTGCCACCGCCGGGCTTCCCTCTCGTTCACCTGTGTGTTTAACATTTCCTCCTTCAACAACATCGACCTCGTGGGGTGGAATGCCTGTGTGGAACAATTTTTCAGCATTCATCTGAATCCGGAACCACAAAAGGTTGATGCAGCTCTCATTAGCATGGATAGGTCAATCCCCGCCCCCCATTGGGTCTGTTGGCTAAGACAGAACAACCTTTCGCTCTCTTGGATGAAACTCCAACAAGACCTCGTTATCTGTCATGATGTACGCTATTCGGGGACAACGGTTAAATGTTTGTGTGGTGTCCACAAATCAGAACTTCTTAACGACTATATTGACAAGTTCATTGTCTTGGTGACGCACGTTTCTGGCTTATCTACGGATCACTACTTGGGCTTTTTCATGCAAAGGCTCTTCCCCCACATTCGGTCTCACCTTCGCACCCACCACCCCTGGATGATTACTGATGATATGGATCTAGCTCGCTTGGTGGAAGCGGACTTTAAGGTCACCTTCATTGATATTGATCATCCACCAGGGAGTTATACGCCCCCACTGATGGCCTACCCACACACACTCTTCCAGCGACCACCCCAGGTGTACATCGCGGCTCCTGGGCGTCTCGGACCACCTCCCCGACCACCCCGGCCACTGAATGGCCCCGGGATGACCAACCATGAGTAACATGTGCCTTTGTTTCTGTCAAAACAACCCTACTCCACGACTCATGATTTCCCTCTGAAAGAGCTCCGCATCACCAATGGAGAGGACCCGGAAATCACCCTTAGGGATTTCAAGCCCTCAAGGGCGACGATTCACATGTTGCCATGGGTCCCATTGCATGTTTGCATCGTATCTAACTTTTGTGCTCTGCGGTTGACAGTAGCTCTAACCCCCTCACTATGACGCTCACCAGTTCCCTGATTGGCAATCCTCTGATTGTGTTGATTAATAATGGGGCCAACCACAATTTTCTATCCCCACGCATAGCGATCATCTCCTTCTCCTCCACTCATTGTTTTGCTTCAGGGTCGGCCGCTGCACCACGATTGAGGGCCTCTGTACGGACCCGCCCGACCGCTCCTCCACCATCCCAGCTGCAGTGCGCCCAAGAAGTTACTTCTGCACTAAGGACAAGGCGAATTTTTGAGAGGGTGATATTGTTACAAAGACAGAAGAGGGCAAGGGATGAGGAGAAGGGGACACGACGCATAAATCGACATCGAGGGCAAGGGATGAGGAGAAGGATACCAACTCGATGATGGATGTTCTCTAGTAGTGCGCACGAGAGTAACACAGTCGTCAGCTTTATCTTTCATTATCACACATGTATTTCGGGTCGTGGGTTATCTACCGTTTTCCCTTACGTACTTTGGAATTAGGCACTATATAAGTCTATGTGTATCTCTCATTTGGGGCATCTTGGAAGTATGATGAAAATGAAACCCTATAGGATTTTTTCTTCTCCTCCTCTCCCCCTTTTCCTTCTCCTCTTCTCTTTTTCTCCCTTCTCTATCTAGGAACCCCCGACTATGTAACAAATTCACAAACAGATAAGACTTGACAAAAAATTGGGAAATAAAGCATTGACAAATATCAAGGGTGGACGCACGAGTCCTCAAGGTCCACCCCTTAACTAGATAACAAAATAATAATGTTGCTAATAGTGAATAAAAAAGCTTGAGAAGATTCAAAAAAATAACCATCAATCAAAAAAACTAGCAGATTGATTAGTGGGCTTTCAACTGCAAAGTGAATTCCCCATTAATACATCTTACATCAACATGACTTAATCTGATAATTAAAGAATGTATTGGAAGGAAAGCTCCAAAGAGATCTGCTTAAACATTAAGGAATGCAATAGTGATATGAAGATACCTTGTCTGTTCCGTAATATTGTACAATATTGTCATGCTCAAATTGGCTCAAAAGTGCAATTTCCTAAACAATTAAGTAAAGAAAATTAGAAATACTTAATGATAAAGTGTGCAGAAGACAACAAAGTATCAAATTACATGCAGCCGATACAATAAATAGATTCCAACAAGAAAGGGTTGTGAATGCAAGGGCAGTAAAATTAATATGGCATGGATATAGCTCACTTGTTCGAGTTGAAGAATACACTGTTGAGCACTGCTTCCTTTCTCAAGCAAAGATACCTCTTTAACAGCAAAAAATCCACCATCACTGCTAATGTGAGTTAAATAAGTATGGAAGTTCAAAGCAAATCAAGCAGAGAATTTTACTTACAAAGTTCATGCAACATTCATACTATATTAGGATTTAATACAGAGGACTGAGGTTAAAAGATCACATAGGCGGCAATTGGTCACAACTAAGCCAATGACACTAGTCATATATACTTGAATATGGCAAGGCATTTTATCTCTTAAGATAATGTGGCAAAGCAGAATCCAAAAGGACAAAATGGCATGGAGCTGTAATTATAGAAGAACGAGCCCTCCAACTTCAAACTCCCATTAAAAAGTACATACCATTTATCCTATATGCAGAAAAATGTTTTTCTTCAGATTCCCTAAAGCATTTTTGTAATAGGTTTATGTTACAATCAAATATCAAAGCAAGTTTTACACGGGATATCAACTGAGAATATTGGAAAATCGCAAATCAGACCATCTGTATTTCTATTCAATGAAAGAAGCTACTTCATTTTAGAAGTAGTAGTTACTTTTGATTAGTTAGTTCTGCTTTAGTGTGTTGATCATATTGGGAGAATATCAAATCATTGGAGAAAAAATATTTTGATATTAATATTACAACAAAAAGAAATGTTCAAAATTAAGATAATGATACAGAAATTAAGCCTATGGATTAAATCAAGAAGATGCGGGAGAATTGAGGAATATAGTCTTGAAAAGATACACCAATAGGCAATAAGAAATTATCAATTTGTTTCATACACAAAAATCTACAAGGATAGCGACATTTATACTTTAGGATCATTTATGTAAAGTATAACAACAACACTCAAGCCTTTATCCCACTATAGTGGGGAATTTATGTAAAGTATAAAGAGAGAAAAATGATTGTTATATACTTTTTAAACTTATGTTGAGAAGACCTGTGATCGAGTAAAGTAAGAGTTTAATTGATGAGCATTAAGAAAGATGATGCATTGATTACTGTTAGAGTTAAATGTGTGTGTGTGTGTGTGTGTGTGTGTGTGTGTGTGTGTGTGTGTGTGTCAACTTAAAATAGCAAGTGTTATAAGTTCAACGATCTACAATTTATTTTACAGAAGAATAATATACAAAGGAAAATTGAACTTGAGTGTGTGCTTAAAATTGGAAGTTCTTGAGTACCATGTGATAATACGATATCATAATAACTTGAAACTTTATAGAACAACAAATAAGATAGTTTGTGTATGGATTCAAGTGTTATGAAATAGAAATGTTGATGTTATCTAAGTACAGAAATGAAAATACTAAGATGGATGTGTAACAAAAAAATTTAGAGGCATGATTACATTACATGAACAATGAGAGTGACAACTATCAAGATAAGATAATAATAAATATACAAGGCGGCTTAAACGTGCACAAACAAAGAGACTGGTACATACAAGTGGTTTCAAAGCACCATGAAGCAGAAGGGTACACCTAAGATAATTTTGATGTAAGTTTCTCAAAATGAGTAGCCTAGGTTTCACACTTTTGGCAGCATTGAGCAAGAGTCCACAAAAAATGTGGATTGATAAAATTGATCACAAATAGTTGGGAAAAGACTAGAGCTGATTATAATGATTATAATGTCTATTATGTGGATTGTGGATGTATTAAAAGAAGGAAACATGTTTCATCAAATAAATGGAACGGCTAACTCTGAACAGTGATTGACAACAACCCAAACAAGGCGGATATAAGAAAGAGCAACACGGTTACTAGACTCACCCGCTGATTCCTTCGTACACTGTTCCAAAGGAGCCACTCCCTAGAATCTGCCCTCGCAGCCATGATCCAATAGTTATCTTAATCCGAGCAATTGGTGATATTATAAACATGGATTCCGTCGTGGTGGTGGTGGACGACTCATCGTCATTTGAAGTGCAGAAAGATGCCGTGGAATCCTCCATCTCCCCTGAAATTGCCTCCGTCTCTTCCAACACGCCCCTAACATCTCCACCGCCGACCCTTACCTTTTCCTTCTCTTTGTCGGAGTGAAAAGATGTCGCGACATGTCCTTCGCCATTCTCATCAGGAGGAGCAAACGATCTCACTAGATCCCAGGCCGAGCTCGTTCTATCGAGCACCGGGAGCTTCCTGAAAGGTGGTGGCGCGAGGACAGACCTTCCGGGCGGAGGAGAAAGAGCGGAGACCGTTTCAGGAGTGGTGACGAGGACCGGCGGCCTGTTACCCTTGATTCCTACATCACCACCGCCGATTCCACTCGCAGACGACTTCGAGATCTCCGCTCTAGGTAGCTCCGCCTTGATCACGGAAGGGCGATCCGAGGAGATGGATGAATGCGCCGGCGTAAGGGACGAGCTATCTGAGATGACAAATGGGGATCTGAGGACGAGATCGCAGGATGATCGAACCTTGAGGGAGGCTTCCCACGCGGCGGCGGGGATGGCGAAGTCGTCAGGGCCAGAGAGACCAAGGCTTCGACAGAGGAGGTCAACCTCTCCCTCGATGCTACCGCCGATGCGAAAGCTCGTCTGGTCCGAGTAAGCCCCGGGCGAGAGGTCGAGGGAATCAGCTACCAGCGCCGGTGACGCGTGCCAAGAAGACGATCCCCACGAAACTTCGTAGTCGATCTTCTTGCTGGCATTCCTCCGATCAAGCTTCGGCCGCCGTCCAGACGCCGCCGTCATCTCCCGCCGGCGGTAGGCCTTCTTGGTAACGAAAGAGAACATCGGCCGCCCATTAGAGGGACGAGACGGGCGTTTGGAGTTGGGAGCGTGGAACCGAGGGTCACATTCTGTTCCTTCTTTTGTCGTTTGCAGGGAGAAGAAGTTGACGCAGGGTCCAAGAGACGAAGATGAACTGACGAACGCCTGCGAAAACAAAAGAGGGAGAGAGCAGGCGAGGCCCAAATGGCGGGCAAGCAGTCCATAGCGTCCCAACAATGAAGAGCCGGCACCTTCATTGCTCTTGTCGTTCTCTGCTCCGACGCGGATTTCTTCGTCCGGCGTCTATTTATGGGACTGGTTGCGGTTCCGTTTACAATCATCGAGAAAAGGGAAAAAAATTAGGCCCCGCTAACCGCACTGCAGTTTTGGCTATTCGCACCGCACTTTTCCTAATTTTTCGTGTTTTTTAGAAATATGTTTTGTACGTATATTTTTAGGAAAAGTGTTCAACACGAAAGTTGTAGATCTCGTGCACGTACAAGACGTATTTCCAAAAGATGCGAAACCTGAGCGTATTTCCAAAGTATGTCTTGTACATGCATTTTTAGGAAAAGTGTTCAACACCAAAGTTGTAGATCTCGTCGAGATCTACAACTTTGGTTTTGAACACTTTTTCTAAAAATGCACGTACAAGGCGTATTTCCAAAAAGCAAGAAAAATTAGGAGAAAGTGCGGTGCGAATAGCCAAAACTGCGGTGCGGATAGTAGCCCCCAAAAATTTCCCTTTGGTGTTGCGTTCTCGGTGCTAGGAACGTTAAGGTGGCGTTTGGAGCGGCTTATTGCCTGCGGTGCGGTGGCACAGCTCCGCAGTTTTGTCCAAAACACTGTTTGGTGCGGCTTGTAATGCAAAATGTGTTTACTTGAATCCGCGGTTTTCTCCTATAGCAGGGCCGCATTTTTTTCCATTTGTCAGCCGCGGTTTTATTTTCTCCTCCCGAAAACCTATCGCCTGCTCTCCTCGCCTGATCCAAACGACGAACGATTGGCCTGCGCTCATCTCCTCTCCGGCGATTATCCAGTTTTTCCCGTCGACGAAGACCGGCGAAGCGCTCATCTCCTCGTCCATTGCACAGACGCGACGCACATCTCGGGTTTATTTCTCCTATTTCCCGATCCCGTTCTTCCATTTTCAAACTGCACCAGCTAGGGTTTGTTTCTCTAAAGTTCTTCCATTTTTTGCCGCAGTTTTCGTCGTGCTTTGCAATAATTAGGGTTTCTCCACTAGCAATAGCAACCGGTCTCACAAGGGCTGAGGTATACCCTTTCTTCTTTCCCCTCCTTTGCAATTGGTTTTTTTATGTTGGTAGAAATTCATCCAATTTTTTTTTGACATTCCTGCACTCATCGTTTGAGAGGCGTCCAGTGTTGTATGTGTGTGTGTATGTGAAATGTATGTGTATGCATGTGTGAGTTGTATGTGTTTAGGATATATGTGTGGGGGGGGGGGGAGTTATATGTGGGGGGGGAGTTGTATGTGTGTGCTTGTTTGTGTGAGTTGTATGTGAATAACCTATTTTATTTTCTACTTTGTATGTGTGTGTTTGTGTATGTGTGTGTGTGATTGTGTGTGTGTATATATATATGTGTGTCTATATATGTGTGTGTCTATATATGTGTGTGTGTGTATATGTGTGTGTGAGTTGTATGTATGTGTGTTTGTATGTGTGTGTGTGAGTTATATGTTTGTGTTTATCTTGTTTAGATTTAGATTTAGATTCCGACCATATATTGTTTAGATTTACATTTATAATATTTTTGAATGTCGTTTGTATATGCGTGTGTTTGCCTTATAAAGATGGGCAAAACAACAGATGGTGGTGTTACCGCAATGTGGGATAATGTTGATGTTCTACTCTTTTGTGATATTTGCATAAAGGAGATAGAACTCAAGAATCGACCAACGACGCATTTTAATAAGGAGGGGTGGAGTAATATTATGAAGAAATTTGAAGAGTCAACTGAAAAGAAATACGATAAGGTCCAATTCAAAAATAAATGGGAAAAAATGTATGAATGAAATTTTATTTTGTGTTATATTTGAAAAAAAAAATTTATTCAAAACTTTGTTTTGTATCCAAACAACTTTTTGAAAACTCCATTTTGTAAACTCTGTTTAATCCAAACAGTTTTTAAACAAAACTCTGTTTTCCAGAATCAACACTTTTTCTATCAGCAACAGTTCATCAGCAGTTTTTCATCAGCAGCAGCCCAACCAAACAGAGCCTAAGTCTCTATTTATTTGAGCGTTTCGCTGTTTCGTTTTGTGCAAACGCCGTCGGAATGAGGGTAAACAAATGAACCTCCGGCGGCGTTTGCTCCACTTCCACCCGCCCGCCTTGAGAAACACCTCAAAAAGCTCTGTTTGGAGCAACCACCTCCCTCCTCCGATTCGAACACTCCGTTTACACCCGCCGGATCGACCCACCACCGCCGAACCAAATGAAGCCTAAATAGAAATTTTAAAAAAAAAACGGGTCCACTTCTTTATTCACTCAACTCCGTCGACTCTTCTTTTTTACCCTAGACGACGGAAGTGACGCAATCGCTTGCACATTACCAGGTGAGGCGATCTCCGGCGCAATTTCTCGCCTGTTGCTGTTAATGTAGGCGTTGCTGACGGCCTTCTCTTCCTCTCTGCGGACCCCCGGTCGGGCTTGAGAAGAACCATGTACGGCGATTTTTCTCTGTGTTCAAGAGACTAGTCGATCCACCGACTGGAAGGAGCGAACGACGACCTCATCTCTTTGCATCTCTTTGCATATGTTGGAAACATAGCATATCTCTGCAGTTTTCATTGAGAAAAACAAGGTACGGCTGGGTGATTTCAAACCCGCACTTTACTTATTATGATCATTGCCTAAATTCCTAGACGTGATTAGTGTTTTTAGCACATCATTACAACCATATTGTAAGTTCAAGTTAGAACTGTATTTCAAGTTTGTGTTTGTGCAGCTGTATTTGATGTTTAATGTATGACTGTATTTGCAGTTAGTGAATGTAAAACTGTATATATAATTGTTTCTTCTTTTGCCAACTGCATCTACATTAGTTTGAGCCACTGTATTTCTTTTGGCTTACTCAGATACCTGTCAGCAGATATTTGAGCTGTCGGTGTGCGGTCTCAACGTTCGTGGCAAATGTCCGTCTTCTGCTCGAGGTCATTTCCGATGATTTAAAAGGTGTTCTAAGAGAAACAAATGTTTTGCCTTTATTTTTCATGTCAGCATTGTCATAGAACATCTCTCTCTTGTATGTCTTTGTGAAGTTATACAAAAGAGATAAGGAGTGTTTCCTTTTAGTAACTTATTACCTCAAACTTACAGTTAATGAAATGTTCATGATTCTTGGGCTAGAGAACCGTGATCGGGATTTTCTTTTTTCTTGACTCTCCTGTTTGGAGTTATCTCACAAGGACTTGATCAATGAAATGCACCTTCTTGTGAATGAGGAATGGTCCCTCGATCTCGAGCAAAGACGAGTAAATACACTCATTAGATATTTGTTGATCGTATTTTTCTTCCCCATGAAGACTCTATAGATTCCAATGTGTTTGGGCGTGTTGGAGGATGGTTTAGGTGCTTTGAGAGAGTACAATTGGGTCAAGGTCATTCATGCATTCTTGCATTCATAGCTAGATTGCCTGAGTCGGGCCAATGTAGTTCGAGATACTGACACATGTTTATGCTATTTTGAAGGCGGCTCGACAGTTTTGTTGGTAAGAAATGTGTTTATATTTTTGATTAATGGTTTATTAATTATTCAAACTAACATGTGTTTTTTATGTGTGATTTTTTGAGCACACCAACGTACAAAAAGTAGTACATTTCCTGACTCGGCCTCGAATTTGTCGATGGTCAGACAAATTGAGATATAATGCAAAGTTCTGTTTGGATTTGCCGAGTGAGCTCATGAAACCCAAGCAGGTGTTTTTAATGAACTTCTTAATTCACACCAAGTTTTGTGTGTATATAACTATACTACATTTTGTTATATCTTGTAGCTTAGAGACAAGTTTGGAAGTGTGGAGGAGGATGAGAAGGAGTTGTTAGGACCAGAGGAGACGGAGTCCGATTTTGAAGATGTGAAACCAACTAAGAGAAAGGGAAGAGGGGTGAAGGATGCTGGGAAGAAGGTGAAGTTTGAGGTGGACTCAAATTTCGAGGATACCGAAAATGAGAAGGAGAAATTGAAGTTCAAGGAGGCCGGGAAAATGATTGTTATAAAGAGTGAAAGAAGATTGCTTAGGAGGATGGAGAAGGAGAAGAAGAAGGTGAAGAGAGGAAATGCAGGTGAAGATTGGAACACAATGGAATCCCGGCTCTGTGTTTATATACGGGAAGAAGTTGCTAAGGTTGAAGTCTCATTGAAAACTTTTTGTGAAAGTTGGTTTAAGAAGTTATAAGATGAGGTGTCTCAATCCCATTGTCATGCACCATCACCCACATCATCCACACCCTAGACTAAGGTCTCTCCCACCGCACCATTTTCCACCCAAGGTAGCCCCAAAGTCGCACTTGTCCCTAACACTCAGATCATTACACTTGGAAGCCCAGCCAAAGAAGCATGTTTTGTTCGAGCTCCGAAGAAGGCTAATAGGAGGAAGGATCTTGTTTTGATTCCTAGCTATCTCGGTAGACCCCATATAAACCCTCGAATTCAAGATAGCATTGACTTCGTCCTTAGTCAGTTCAATAAGAGGTAATTATTACTTGTCATGCACGTATTTTCATACAGATAATTGTTTATCATTCTCACAATGATTTTAACTATTACTACAGATCCAAGATTATTTTCTTGAGTGGTAACATTGAGATGACTCGAGAGGTTGTAGATGATCTGTTAGGAATGGCTTGGATAACGGACGCTCACCTAGATGCGTATACAATGTTCCTTGGTTCAAAGCAGAAGAGTTCATTTGGTGGACTGAAGTCTTTTTTATACGTTTCGACAATTAAGTTATCATGCAGGTTAAGATTTTATACGAGGAGGTTAGTGAAGCATTGCCAAAAGATATTATCAACTGGCCTATTAACGAGGTTCCTAATTTGCCGCAACAAGATAATGAGGATGATTGCGGTATTTTTGTGATGAAATTCATGGAGGAGGCGTTGTCGATAAAGACTATTTCATGGCAAGAAAAAAAGAATTGGTATAAAGAGATGCCACAATTTTGTGCAGAAATTGTAGCAGACATTTTTCGGACATTTTTAAACATAATTAGTATTAATAACTAGTGATTTTGTTGTTGTAAATATTTGAGAGAGGAGATATTGAACAGTTAATTGCTATGACGTTTTGAACTGGACGGATTTTGTGGCCTGAAAATAGTGGGAAAAACTGAGATTTTGTTAATTAACTGCTGATCAAATTTGTTGTGTCTGCTCATGCATGTTAATTGCTATGCCATTCTGGTTCACAGTTAATTATGTTCACTGTTAAAAACTGAGATTTTGTTAAAAAACTGACATTTTCTTGAAAATTTTTGTTCTTCTCTTCAACTCAAGTCAACTGCAACCTCACAATGCACAAGTACACATCAAGAATGCACTCTTATACTAAGTTCACAGTTCGCAGCAAGTCCACAGCAATACAAGAACAAGAATGTACATGCAATCCACAACAAGTTCACAGTTCCTTTACTACTAGTAAATATTCATTTGTAAGAACAAGAATGTACCGAAAATAGTAAATACTCAAACTATTAGGGCACATGATTCACTTCATGGTTTGAAAACATCTGGGATACTCAAAAAATTAAAAGATAAATCTAAGTCAAAGTGCTCTTGAGAATCGATATTTGCAGGAGTGGCTTGTGGGGTTGACAGGTGCACATGTTCTGGAGAATCAAAGAAGTTGTAGATCTTTGTTTTCGATGGATTATCATTCACGGGGACTGCTCTTCTCTTCAATTTAGCTCTCTTTCCTACATTGGAAAACATAAGTATCATTATACTTGTAGTAATGAAGTTGTTTTTGGAAACATAAGTATCATTAGTAGTATAGAAGTTGTTTTTGGAAATATTAAGATAAACAGTAGTATTTGGTACTCTATTGTTTTTATCTCAATATCATTTTAGTCGTGCGTTCAAAATGTCTTTCGGCCGCATTATCTGCGGGTCCCTTAATAATGCTTCATCTCTCCTATTTTGATTAACACCCCCACCCGCAATAACCATAGCTTGAACCTTTTGAGCCAAATCATTCATGGAAGTCATAACGAGTTCTTTTGTCGGTTGGCAGCTCTCAATTTGGAGGGCTAATTAATATGTAAACCTCATTAAATGGTTCCTGAAAACCGCATTTGAATCGGATTGGACCATTAAAGGTGAGTAGGGAAGGTAAATACCTTTCTTAGCATGCAAACTGAATTGTTTAATCAAATATTGGTCGGGAATATGTTTTACATTTCTATGAATGAATATTCGCAAAACATGTTTGCATAGAATATCTTTGGTTTCAAAGCCTCAACAAGAACATTCTACTTCATCGGTAATAATATTGAAGTTTACAAACCATTTTTTACAGTCAATACCTTCGTCACATCGACTATTCTAACCCCAACAGCCCCCTCCATGAATGATTTCTCAAAAATAGAAAACATTTTCCAGGTGTAAACCTTCCATGCCTGCTTTAGTAGCATGGAACCTTTATATTTTAAGTCGATAGTACCCTGCGTGCACTTAAAATCTTCATCAAACTCATCTCTCTGTCATGTAAAAACTAGTTTATCCAACCCGACGAAACACTCTACAATAGAGTTGGTTGCCTTGGAACAACCATGCAATCCATGATTTGTCGATTCGCTCCTTTGAGTCGACAAAATGTCGAGATCCAATACATCCTTGTTGTATGCAGTTGACCACTTCCTCCTAACTACATATAGGTCTCTCAACTATCTATTGTCTTGTAAGCTTGATTTTAACATCATCTCATTCCAATAACGACCAAACTCGTACTCACCATCACACTTGCTCATGTATTGGTGGAATAAACCTTGAACACCTTTCTCATGCTTGAAACAATGGACTTTAGAAGGAGCTTTCTTTGAGATGTGTCATTGGCATAATCGATGCTAGTTGGTGGTGAGAACACGCTTAATAGCAACCGTCATAGCCTGATCTTGGTCAGTTAAAATAGTTGTAGGTTGTTTACCACCAACGAACTTAAGAAATGTGTCAAAAACCCAATAAAAAAAATCAATTATTTCTTCTGCAATGAAAGTGCAACCAACACAAACACTCTGCCAATGATTATTCACAACAATAAATTGAGTGCATGCCAAATTATATTTATTTAATATGTAGATTGTATTAAAAATAATAACATCACCGTAACAATCACAATCAATCTTATCATACCCATCGATCCAAAAAAACTCGGTCAACCTATTTTATTCATCTGTCTGGATTTCATATGAGAACATATTATCTTCAAGTTGTCTTGCATGTAGCATTTTCAATAAACTAATTGAATCGCCACTTTCAATCAAAGCTTTTTTACCATGTTGGACATAATTATAGGCATCGCCCTTGGTGAAACTGACGTTTTGAACACCTCCAACTTCTTCGGAGAGAAAATTGTACGCATGCACTATTTTTATACCAGCCTCTGACATATTTTTTAATAGATTGTCCTGCATATATGATACCTTTTGATGTGACCTCAATAAATACTGTTCTTTCTCAGATGCAAGGACTTTGTAACCGTCTAGTTCTTACCATTTGTATCTATTTTAAAATGACAGCATGCAAGACAACCAGTCCGAGTATCTAATTTGCGATATTTAATCAGTGGCGGTTTTGTGTGTTTCTTTTCTGCCTTTGAGCAACTGTATTCACGTACTTTGATAATTCTGGTGTGTGTAATAAATAACGTATTGCCTATGAACACTAAATCCGGTTTTGTGAGCGTACTGACAATACAAAGCATATACCTCTTTCTCCGAATGGACAACAGGGAAACAAGGATGTTCTTTTTTGATCTGCAGGTTAAAAAACACGTTAATACAGTTGTACTCCCTTTCTCAAGTTAAGAAAGAAAGGCTTACATCAATGTCTTCCTCCATTTCACCACTATTGGTCCCCATTTAGGTACTCCCTTTCTACATGGACAGAAGATCTAGCAGAAACATCTTAACCCCTTGCACCTTACAGAATCCCTTTAACAGGCCGGTTCGGGTGACGAACGCCGGAGAGGAGGCGGTGGACGAAGGTAAATGTCGGAGGAGATTGGAACACGAAGGTCGGAAATGGGGTTTTCTGGCGGAAAGAGCTTACCGAAAACAACGCTCCTTGGGTAAGGAAGAAGAGTCGACGGAGTTGAGCGAATAAAGAAGTGGGCACGATTTTTTGGAATTTATATTTAACAACGCTCCTAACACAGGGAACACTACACACAGGGAAAAATTTTCCCGGGAAAAGGCGGCGACATGAAATTATGGGTGTAGCTCGTTGGGCTGGAGCCTGGAAATGGTGCAACAATATATATACGGATCCGTATTATATACGGATTTTGTTTCATGCGAGCGTGCGGTCTGGTGGTTGTGGGTTACCCAGCGGAGACCGGCGACTGCGGGCTCGCCGACCACCGATTGTCGTGGATTCGCCAGCGTGCCCGCAGCTGCCGGCCACCGCGGGGTAAAAAAATTTGCCCTCGCCAGCAAATTTTTTTGCCCGGCGAGGCAGTTGACGGCTGCAGGCTCGTCGACCACCGCTCGCCCTGGATTCGTCGGCGTTCAAATCCAGGGCGGTCGGTGGTCGGCGAGCCCGCAGCCGCCGACTGCCTCGCTGGGCAAAAAAAATTGCCGGCGAGGGCAAATATTTTTATCCAGCGGCGGCCGGCGGCTACGGGCTCGCCGGCTGCACTGGGTAAAGGGTCATCGCCCGATCCACCCTAGATTAGGGATGAATTAATCGAATGATAATCGATTAATCGAATTAACCGAATAATAATCGGACGTCTGTTAATTGATGCCTGCATACCTACTTGCTCGCACAGGACCAATATATATATATATATATATATATAAAAAGATTTATGATAACCTGCAAATAGCTTGAGTTCAAAAATCAAATAAAAAAATTTCACCGTTGAATATGACTTGATTTTATATCAAACGTCCGATCATTTATAAAATCTCAATAATAAAACCCAAAACTAACCCTAATCTCCCTATCTACCCCGCACGTAGGAAAAAAACCTCCGCTCTCCTCACTCACCCCACGACGGCGCTCTCATCGCCCCGACGCCGTTCCTTCAGATTCTTCTCCCGCGATATCCCTACAGCCGACGACATCCACGCCCCGCCTTCTTCTTTCCGCCAGTTCCCGCTCGGGAGGAAGCCTTCGCCCGCCTTCTTCTTTCCGCCTGTTCTCGCTCGGGAGGAAGCCTTGCACTTCGTCGGTGAGAACCTTCTTCTTATCTCCTTAATCGTTGAATCTACGATTTCGGATTTCGTTTCTTATCTCTGAATCTAGGTTCTTATTCTGTTTAGGGTTTCACTGTTGATTTCCTTTAAACAATCTCAGGATTTAGAACTAAGGAATTAGATCTAGGGATTGGGATATACGGATTAAGAAACAGATAGGCCGTAATTTACAGGTTCTCTACGTGAATTTTCCTCACTCTTTCTTCTTATCTCCTCACTTTTCTTTATTTTTGTATGTTCTCTTCTTTCTCCCAGGGGATTATAAGATTATATAAGGGATAGAGAGGTATGTGTGCTTTTATCTATGCTAACTATAATAATTTCCCTAAAACTCTATTCCTTCCTGTGTAAGGATTCTGTTCTCCCGCCAACTGCTCAATGAATTTTTAAATGCCTTGCTGGAGCAATGATACTATATGATTTATGTTTAGCACAATTATATTATTTCTTTTTTACATTCGATTTATGTTTTGTACATGTTTTCTCAAGTGCAGTCTTTAATTCTTTTGACGCATGAACTTTTTGTTTTAATTGGGTGGCCACAGAGTGGAGCCCTCCAATTAAAGAGTGTTACTAAACAGGCGTCGACCATGCAGAAAATTACTTATTAAACATGCAATCCCAATTTGTTTGCCAATACTCTATTGTGTATATAATATTTCGTGTTTTTCCATCACAATAGCATGTGCAACAGGCAATTTGTAAGCGCTAAAATTAGTCATTAATGTAATCTATTTGATTGTATGTTTGTCCTACCGCAGGAAACGAGCATCGAATGGTAAGGATATCAACTACATCATAGAACTGGATTCATCACTCGAACTAACAGTTCAGTGTCGACGATGGTTTGGCATGCGTTGCTGGTGTCGACGATGGTTTGGCTGACATTGCTTTAAGGTTTGGCCATTTTGGGACCTGATCTTTTTCAGACACTCAAGATCATCTCTGAGCTTCATATCGAGAGCATTGGACACAACTTGAGAGTACCTTCCATCTTAAAAATCTTTCTTCCTATTTAGAAACCAACCAGGAATTTTAAATTGGCAAGGATTTGCTAAAATTGTCACCAAATTCTCAAGCTATGTAGATGTAAGCTCTCCAGCTCCACAAATACATATGTCAGTCCCATTAGTATATATAATAAAAGAAAAGAAAATAACAATAAATAACGTCACACGTAGGCTTGCCCATAAAAATCAGGCCCGACCCGGTAAAAGCCCGGCTAGGCCCGGGCCCAAGCCGGGCCATGGGGCCTAACAAGACCCAATATCCTGGCATTTGCCCGGCTCTGTACCCGACCCGGGCTGTGCCGGGCAAAGCTCGGTTTCTAGGCCCGGGCTCAGCCCGGATCCGGGCCGGGCAAAGCCTGGTTTCTGGGCCCGGGCTAAGCCCGACCCTTTACTTCCGTTGGTTCCTCCAACGGCTCTTAGAGTCATTGGCTGAGCATGTTGTCAGCCCTATAATAGGGATGGAAGCATGCTATATATATTATATATTATATAATATATATATTAATATATTATATAATATAATATTATATATTATATAATTTAATAATTTAATTTATTAAATTAATAAATTAAAATTTTTATTTTTTTTTTAAATCCTATAAAACCCCACCCCCACTCCCCCCACTCCAAACTCCAAGTCCCACCCCTCCCACCCTAATTTTTTTTACGTCGACAATTCGACATCAACGATGGCGTCTTCATCATCACCGGTCGCGCACGAAGTGGTGGAGCACAAGCATACGACGCCGGTTTGGGCATATTTCGACAAAGTGAAAGTCGGCTCCGAGCATAAGGCAAAGTGCAAATTAAACAGTGCTCGAAAATGCTTACTCTGAGTGGCAACTCGACACTCGCAAGACACATTAAGTCTTTCACTGCCAAACAAGCTCCTCCCGAGTCAAGTCAGGTGCAATTATCTGCATCTGGACAAATATGGACGTACGATCAAGGTCGGCAGCGGGAGCTGCAGGTGAAGAACGTCATTTAGAAGCTAAACAATCTTTAATTAATTATTTTGAAAATTTTGAGGGTCGAGTGAGTTTAACGAGCGACGTTTGGACAAGTAGTATTAAATTAGGATTATCATATATTTTCATCACTTGTCACTGGGTCGATCCAGTTTCCTGGGATCTAAATAAGCGTATAATATGTTTTGAAGGTTTCGAAGTCCCGCACATTGGTGTTGCGATTTATCAAATTATTTTAAAATGTTTGCGAGAATTTAAAATAAAAGATAAAATTATGAGTATTTTTTCGACAACGCCACAAATAATTCCACCGCAATTGAGTGGTTAAAACGTGATTTAAAACCTATGTTAAACGGTGTTTTTTTCATACTCGTTGCGCATGTCACGTTTTAAATTTGGTCGTACAAGATAGTTTAACATATATGGAACCGTACATTAATAAAATACGTTTAATGTTACAATTTATTTATAGTTCAAAACAACGACGACAAGATTTTAAAAAATTCGTAAACGCTCAAGGTCAAAAATTTTTGAAACCTTTATTTGACATGCCAATTAGATGGAACTCGACATTTACAATGCTAAAACGAGCGATTCGTCAAAAAACACTACTAATGGAATTTTATACTATGTTAAATCAACATGAATTCAGCGAGTCTGATTGGGCTGTTTTAGAAAATTATATGGATTTATTAGAAGTTTTTTATACGGCAACAAATTCTCTATCTAGCGTATATTATCCTACTAGCCCGCTAGTTATTGAAAATATTGTTAATATTTCTCAAAAATTAAACTATTTTAAGCAACACGCCAAATGGAATCAATTAATAGAAATAATGGAAAACAAAATTTTAAAATATTATAGAGATTTCCCAGTAATATTTTTATGCGCCGCTGCTTTGAATCCTCTTTTTGGCGTAGACGGCGTAGAAAATATTATAGAAGAAATAAATAATAATTTAGGCGTAAATCTTAGTAATTCGGATTTGGATAATCTTAGTATTTTAAATTTTAACACTGTTTTTACTGAATGTTATAATTATTATGATAATTTATACGGATCGCGGCCCCGAGAGGATGTGTCGCAACCAAAAACACGTGATAGTTTTAAAAATAAAATGTTAGAGTTAGCTTCTCGGAAAAAAGCGCGCACCACATCTAGTAGTTTAAATGAATTAAGTTTGTACACAAAAACCCAATTTTGTGATTTTATGAGTACGGACGAACTAGAAAATTTCGATATTTTAAAATTGTGGAAAATTAAAGTAAATACCTATCATATTATGACATACATGATCCGAGATTTATTAACGATCCAAGCTAGCACGATAGCTTCAGAGTCTGCTTTTTCTCTTAGTGGCAGGGTGTTGAACGAGCGAAGAAGTCGACTAAGCGAAGAATCGCTCGAAATCTGTATATGCTACAAGGACCATTTGGATGCGATCAAGAGGAAGCAGCATATTTCATTGATCGAGGATAGCTCGTCGGACATGAAAGATGAGATGGAAGCGATCAACCTAAATTAAAGCTTAAAGTCAAGATGAAGAGGCGAATTTTTAAAATTTTGTAATTTTGTAATACTTTAAATTTTATAATTTTGAAAATTTGGTAATTTTGGATTTTTCAATCAAATGTATTTTTTTCAGTGTATTTATAATTTTGTATACTTCCATTCAAGTGTTCAACATTAATAAAATTATTATTTTTCTTTCAAAATAATATTTATTTTCAGTGTATTTTTTTCAGTATTTTTTTTATTTTAAAAATTAAATTTTAAAAAAAATCGGGCCCGGCCCCGGGGGCCTGACCAGGCCCCCTCCCGGAGCCCGATGCCTGGCCCGACCCGACCTGACTATAGTCAGGGCCCGGGCCCGGTTCAGGAAAGCCCGGGCCCTGGAGGTCCGGTTTAGGCTCGGGCCCAGGGGGCTTTTTGAACACGACTGACTCACACGTTAGTAAAAGAGAGAAATCAATAGACTTATTACAACTCTTGATCACTGCGTCAACTCTTCTTTGGACTACATTTAGTTGGACATGCTCTTATCACGCTTTTGTTTTCCACTGTTGGATTCTTCATGCTGCACTGCAGGTTAAGGAGGTGAGGATTCAGACCATATAACTTTCAAGATTTTGGTGACATATTTCATGTGCACATTTTTGTTTATGTGCATTATAGTTTGTTTTATCCGAAATCAGTAGACTTATTACAACTCTTCGCTGGATTACATTCTGTTGGACATATGTAAGAACTTCAAAAAAAATAACTTTTAATGTATGCTTAAGAAAATTTCATTTTATGATTCAAATATATATAAAAAATTATTTCTACTTTCTCACTTACTGCATGCTTTCTAACAACAAAATATCAATTTCAACGACCCCGTACTTTCTTACAACAAAGATCCTCCAGCATGTCAACAATGAGTCAAAACAATGTGATCAACGCAAACGAACATCAAGATCGACCGCTACACTCCATTACAGAAAGTGAACCGACGGTGGAAGATGGGACAACTGACACAACTGTAAGCAATTTAACAAGCCAACCAAGCCACCGAAGAGAAAGACCTCCGACATACGCATCAAACCAACAGCGAGCTGAGGCAGCTAACACCCGAAGAAGGGAACGACGTAGATTCTACAAAGCATCGATGCGTACAAATCAGGTAATATATAATGGATGTAATAAATACATTACACAAACTATAAAAAAACAATAAGAACTTCGTCTTCCATTTGGTTTCAACTGCACCACTTAACTGCTTCACTCTAGGTTTAAAAGGTAGCTCCAAACACAAATTCAACGCTATGACAAATGTCGCCCCACGATATATGTAACCCCTAACACAAATGTTGCCCCAACGACAAATATAGCTCCCACCATAAATGTCACCCCCATGACAAATGTCACCACCATGACAAATATCGCACCCACAACAAATATCGCCACAAACTCTATTTGGTGAGGTGCGCTTCTGTGATTACCGTAACAAATATAGCATATTGATTTTGCAGTCTAGAGCATACTCGATGCATCTAGAGCATATTGATTCATAACCTCACTTCATGTTTTCAAGCAGTCCAAGCTGTAACAATTAGAATGATTTTGCTATATGTTCTACTTATAGTCCTTATTTTTTGCGGAATCTTTTTATTTAATCATCTCATTGTAGTTCTACATATGTTACATCATAATTTATATCACAATATTTTTTACCAAAAAGCTGATTCATAAGACCTATTATGCCATCCGGAAGGCCACATGCAGCAATTTATGACATCAATTTCGTTAGCAAGAAAATTTAGTAAGAAATAAAATTGATAAACAAACTTGATAGCCCAAAAATTTGCAAATTTGAGTAGATTTTGTAGCTCCATGTAGTGAAATACTTACGCTCAATTAACATCCATTTGTGGTTTTCTTAAAAAAGAACTGGCATTTTGGGCCTGCTTTTCATTTATAAACATCAAATCCTTGCAAATTTGAAGGGAACTGGCCAGATTATCACAATGTCTTGCAATAGTCATTAACGACCGCACGAATAAGTCACTGAAAACAGAGCAAAAAACTGAAATGGTGAAATACCTATGCTCGATGAACATGCATCCTAGCGGAGATGCTCTTGGTTGTAGTTCCTATATAGAAATTTGATGTTCCTGGCAAGGAGTAGACATTGGAGCAGGAAATGTGAGATTTGATGTCGCCGCTCTCGCCAGACGAATGTCGCTGCCCCTGAAGAATGTTGCCACCCCTGAACAATGTCGCTGCCCCCGAACATTGTCGCCTCCCCCAAATAATGTTACCGCCCCCGAACAATGTCGCCGCCCACGAACAATTTTGCCGCCCACGACCAATGTCGCCGCCCACGACCAATGTCGCCGCCACGGCCAATATCGCCGCTCACGACAAATGTTGCCGTCCACGACAAATGTCACCGCCCACGACTAATATCGCCGTTCACGACCAATGTCGTCGCAAAGGCCAATATCGCCGCCCACGACAAATGTTGCCGCCCACGACCAATGTCTTCGGTTTGCTAGCGCAGCCGCAATGCCGCGTCGAGAGCGGGCACTCCCAACGAATGTCGCCGCCCCCGAACAATGTCGTCACCCCTGAACATTGTCGCTGCCTCAGAGCAATATCGCTTGATTGCGGGCGAAGCCCCCAGCGACGCATCGAGAACGAGTGAAGCCCGTTCGAAAATGCTTATATATATATATAAATATATATATAAATATATATATATATATATATACACGAGTGCCCGTCACGGGGCTCCACCCCTATGGCTACGCGCCACAGTACCCGGCCCATGACGTCGAGCTTCGCCCGCACCCGGCTGGCTTCGCACTCCCCCGGCGGAAGCCCGCCTCCCAGGGACCCCAGGCGGAATCCCGCCCCCCGGCGGCTGCGCCCGCCTCCCGTCGGTTGCCCCCGCCCCCGCTGGAAGTCCTCCGGAATCCCGCCTAATTTTGTAATTAAACGCTCATGCTGAAAGTAAATACTAAGCATGATTTGAAGAACTTAGGTTCCCCGCCTCCCGTCGGTTGCCCCCGCCCCCGCTGGAAGCCCTCCGGAATCCCGCCTAATTTTGTAATTAAACGCTCATGCTGAAAGTAAATACTAAGCATGATTTGAAGAACTTAGGTTCCCCGCCTCCCGTCGGTTGCCCCCGCCCCCGCTGGAAGCCCTCCGGAATCCCGCCTAATTTTGTAATTAAACGCTCATGCTGAAAGTAAATACTAAGCATGATTTGAAGAACTTAGGTTCCCTCAAACAGAACTTAGGCTTCATTTTATGTTCAAATTTTCAAGAACCACATAAAAAACAGAACTTAGACTTATTTGTTTGATTATTTATTTGCATAATCAAACCACATAAAAAATAAACAGTAACAATTAAACCACATAAAAAACTGAATGAAACATGAGGACAATGAGTAGCCTCGTGCTCGCAGAAAATTCAAACCCTGCAGGAAATTACTAATGGATTATGACTATATCTAGGCTCTGCTCGTTAAAAATGTTAACTTAGAGCGCAAGGTAAACATTACTTTTTGAGCGGACTAATATATGAAACTACTAAAGGATTATGAACCCATATTTTTAAACATTTTCGTGGCATCATCCAGACCCCTATATTGGTAATTTCATGGCATTATCCAGACCCCTATATTGGTAATTTCCCTCAAAAAGGTCAATAACTAAAAACCATATATTGGTAAACAATACTTTTTGAGCGGACTAATATATGAAAATACTTGCCATGCATGGGAAGCCCCAATAACTTATTGCATCTTTTAGGCAATCTATCTTCCATCTTAAGAAAAATAAAAGAAGAAACCAATTAATTGATGCTAGCAATTTTATTATAACTAACAGAAATCGTTAATCTGAACCACGTATTTATGAAACAGGATTACTGGAGCCTGGAGAATAGTTTACAAACCATTATACATATATACATAGATAGAGATATTCAATCACCAATTTTTGAGGCATTCAATCTTCAAACAGGAACTCTTGAGAGCATGGCAATTTATAAGTAACTAACTCCCATAAACCTGCTAGAAATGTAATAAGGAGGGAACTTAAAGAATCAATCGAATTCAAAATCAGGGAACTTAAAATCAACAAACACATGCAGATGGCACAATTGAGGGGTGCAACCACTAATTTTTACATATTAGCGTCTATCAATTACTAAAAATATATATCATAATGTGATTTACACTATCTAATGTGATTGCAAAACTCTTTTTCAACCACTGTCCAGAGAAAAATCCATGTCATTCGGAGCAACTATTGAATATATATAGAGGGGAGCAACCACTAAGTTTTACAAATAGAATGCAACTGGAATGGACAAAGCTTAAAATGCAGGGGATTTTGCTTTAAAAAAATAAAATTCACTAACATGTATACAGTTTTTTGGAGTTGATGGCGCAATTATTCACTCTTTTACACTATGATGAAATGCACTAACATGCCTCGGCTGGGAATGAAATGCACTAAAATTGTTAGATAAATGGATCCACTGCACCTAATTAAGAAAAAAATTCTGAGAGCAAAGCCTATGACTGGAGGGAGCAAAACTTAGATAAATGCACCTAATTAAGAAAAAAAACAGGAGGGAGCAAACTGAGTGAGATTTACCTGTAACCTAAACTGAGAGCACCGACGTGATTGAGGTAGCCGATGTCAGCGTTGATGGAAGCCGGAGGAGCAAAGCCTATAATAGAGGTAAAGAATGGTTAGAAAGTAGAGGAGGTCGTTGCCGGTTCAAGAAGAATCGAGACTGCAATGTATTTGACAAAAAATGCAAATCGAAGAAGATTGCAGACGGCGGGAAGATCGAAGTGGAAGATCGCCGTGGAAGAAGTGGAAGAGCGCCGTGGAAGATCGCCTCGCCGTGGAAGATCGTCGGGGAAGTGGAAGCTCTCTGTCGAGGAGAAAGTTTGCAGTCGAAGTGGAACGGAGAGGAAGAAAGTAACTGTGGAACCACATACCCGTCTCGGATGTAGCTGTGCAAAGCCTTGCACCACCAGCGATTAGGATGGAAGAGCAAACCCTACGAAGCTCTGCACCAGCATTTCGAAGCAGAGACGGGATGAAGAATGGGGAGGCGTGGGATGACCTATGCGTGGGATAATGGGGGTAAAGTCCAGCTGTAAAGTTGATGGGATAAGTCAATTGCAGAATAAAGGTGATGGACGATGGGGCTGTGCAGAATTCAGTTTATTTTTATTTGGAATCCGTTTTGGCGGGATTAGGGATCAAATTGTAGTACGTAGGCTGAATGGTGAAGATTTGAGGTTTGGGTTATATTCAATGGCCAGGATTCAATGTGGAGTTTACTTGAATTTCAAAACTACTTCTTTATAAAATAGTATAGATATATATATTATCTATACTATATTAAATTAAGAAAAACACTCTTTAATTAAATATTTATTTTTCTATTTTACTCCTCTTTCTTACAAAAATTTCACTTTTAAATTGTATATATATTTTTTATTTTAAAAAATATGGTATCATATAGGCAAAATCTTCTACCAACAATAAAAAATGTACTCTCAAATTCCCATGCACACGACAAAAACGAGCGACGAGCGGAATATAACGCTCGGGGGGTTTGCAAGCGGCGGAAGTGTCGTTGCGCAGGGGCAATGTCATGACAGGAATAATGTCTCACAGGGCACTAAAGGGCTCTCGTGCACTGTCACTGTTGAGATACTGTCGTGATTGATCGTATGGGTGAAGCCCCGTACCTTACTCATATTGTTGAAGCCGCGAAATTTCTCTACTCCAAAATTCGGATCAAGACAGCGTAAGGTTACCGATTTAGCGGTCGAGCTCGACGGCTAACGCGCTAGGATGCAAAAACAGACAGGTAACAAAAAGGATTTCAGGTGTTGCGACAGGGAGGTCTCACCACGTACTCAGATGCTTAGAAGAAGCTTCTTCTGCACAACCAAAGAGGGCCGAGCAGGGTACGAGATAGATTTTAGCTGACGACTAAGTCAAGGCGACAACTAAGATGGATAGTCGCTAGCTCGTGATATGTCTCTCAGAAGAAAGAATCTAAAAGCTCGGCTCGAAATTTAGGAAATAAGGTGCTCGAAATCTTTTTCGAGATTCTGAAGTCCTTCTCCTCGTACCCATGGGGTCCTATTTATAGGCAAATTCAAGAGGAGGGGGGTTCTTATTTATTGCCCCACCCCCGGCGACTAGGCGATTTCTTGGGGGAGCTCGCTCAGGTTGAGCGAGTAACTGCCCTACTCGTCTACCTGACAAGTATGAGAGGAGGGCTCGCCATACTCGCTCAGAGCTTCTACTGTCTTGCGCGTTGACTCTGACTTCTGTCTTGACTTGTTGACTTTGACTCTTACTGACCTGGCTTTGGGAGGGTCCACCCTCGACGAATTTGGGTTGTACACATATTATTAAAAGTGAAAACACCGCATTGGTATAAAATTTGGCTTATCAAATTTATCTTAACAATATATATATTAACATGAAGGTTGTTAATTATTATTTTTGCTTAACATATGTTTGGATTCTATTGATTTTGAAATATTTGATAAAAATGATGCGAGTGTAGCTGAATCGCAAAAAAATTCAAAAGCTTGCTTAGCACTGTTACAGGTTGCCCTGTTTTTTTCCGGTCCCGAGAATCGGACTGCCTTAGCAAGGAGTCGGATTGGTTGCGCAAACAGTCAAAGAAAAACACCATCAAATGACAAAAAACTTGTTTTGATGTGGAAAAGCCAAGAATGGTGAAAAACCACGTGGCTGGATCTGTGCCGAGCCAAAATCCACTATTTATTTCGAGTTTACTAGAGTTTGTCACGATCTCTCTGAGGGTGACTGGTCACCTCTCCGTTACAAGTGTAAAGTACTATTGCGGGTCGCCCGGTTTTTCCCCGGTCCGGAGAAATTGGACCGCCTTAGCTCGGAATCGGACCGGGAGCGCAAACAGTCAAAGTAAATCGCAGCAAATGACAAGAGGCTTTTTTGGTGTGAAAAACTCGGAAAAGGTGAAAAATCACATGATCGGATCTATGTCAAGCCAAAATTCACTAACTTCTCGGAGTTTTGCAAAAATTGATTTGATCTCGCAAGGCGACAAGCCGCTACTCCATTACAGATGCGAAGTATAGAAAATGAGGGAAAAAAGGCTAAGGCTCCATTTGTTTGGGCGTTTCATTGCTCCGTTTTGAGCAAACGTCGTCGGAAGGAGGAAAAACAAATGAACCTCCGGCGGCATTTGCTCCGTTTCCACCCGCCCCCCTTGAGAAACGCCCCCAAAAAGCTCCGTTTGGAGCAGCCACCTCCCCCCTCCGGTTCGAACACTTCGTTTCCACCCGCCGGATAGACCCGCCACCGCCGAACCAAATGAAGCCTAAGTCTCAAGAGCCTCGATTGAAGCGCTCTGACCTTGGAGTATTGCAGAACTCACGGAATCTTAGTAGGAGCGTTCCGGCTAAATAATTCTCTAAGTCCACCAAGCTGTTGGAGGGAGCGCTCTCGTTGAAGCGGAGCTTTGATGAGAGCGCTCTCACGGAGGCGATTGACATGACTTGAAGCTTCTTGAAACCTTAGCACAAGGAGAGAAGCGGAGGGAATTCCTAAACAAAGAATCGTCCTAAGTCCATGATCTCGCCGGAAAACCTCAGAGCTCACTCTTGCCTCTGGAGTTGCTTGCCTTCAAATAATGGCCTGATGACCTATTTATAGTTTTCTGGAGGGTCATGGTGGTAATTGCGCCAAAGAATAATTTGTGCTAGCGAATGAAGTCGCTCCGTTTCAGCCACCTAGATCACCAAATTTAGCGAAATGATGGGAGTGCCCCCGAATAGTTTGGGAGGCCCGGGCAAGGTGCCTGGAGGCGGCGGCGGTCGGAGACGGTGAATGTTGTCGGGGTTGTCGTATGCGTGCGCATGTTTGACTTCCTCCTTGGGGGCTTTCGGGGCTTACGACGTCGATGTGTGTAATATTTTTGGTCAGACTCATGTGTGCCCGGTCCGAGTCTTGCCTGTTTGACTTAGAAATTTCAGGGGGGACTCCATCAAATGCCCCCAATTTTTCGCGAGTTATGACCCGCGAAGCGTTGAGCGTGGAAATTTTCTGCCTTCCTTTGTGTACTCCGACCATTAAAAAATTATCTATCGTTCTTGAGAGATATTTTGACAAAGATGGACATTAATTTGCTGTTTGTTTTGAGAAAGGAAAATTTGACAAAAAATATGTTGTTATCTTGGCCGCCTTCCAATATGAGCTTTCCTTTGAGACTTATAAATTGGAGTGGATCTTTCAGCTCTTCTCCCATGTTGTTGTTGAGATCTTAGAGTTTGTAGAGACTCTTCTTGGAGTTCGCGTGTTTCTGCGGTCGTCATGTCTCCCTCGAAAAAGGTTAGTACTTCAATGCCCTGTAAGCGAGGAGCGAGTAGGCGGGAGAGGGCGCGAATGGATAATTCCACGCAAAGTGGAGCTGATGTGAGGATGCGTAGAAGAGGCAGCGAGCGTGATGGAGGCGGCGCGCGCGAAGGGGAGCGTGCACCCGAGGCCGTCTGCGGGCCTCACGCAAGCGCGCGCGAGGCAGCGTGCGGGGTTGCCCGTGTGCGGGCCGCGCAAGGGGTTGCCCGTATGCGAGCCGCCTATGCTGTTGCGTGGGCGTAAGGCAGCCCACGCGTGCTTGCGGGGCTGCTCGTGCGGCCGCGCACGGAGCCGACCACGTGTGTGGTCGCCCGTGTGTGCGCGTGGTCGGGGCCCTCCCGGGCGTGCGGCTGGGAACGCCCGCGCGGGTTTGCGCGGGACTTCCCGTTCGTGTGCGTGCGGGGTTGGTTGCTTGCCCGCGTCTAGGGTTGCTATTGTGCGTGGCGTGCTCGTTGTTGCTCACGTGGCCTTACGCTGGTGCATTCGCTCTCATGAATGCGGGATTTTTTCCTTTGTTTTGATGCTGATGCGCGACTTCCTTGCAGGTGTTGAAAGGCGGTGCTCCGCAGCGATCGATGTGCCTTCTGTCGACTTTGAATCCAGCTCGTGTGGGAAGTTGGAGGAAGCATTTCGGCATCTTGGTGGACGTGGAGATTGTTATTCCTTCCCCACTAAAGCGCGTTCAGCACCCTCCTTCAAGCCATTTCGCGATTACGGAGGGGTGCCTGAAGGCTGGCTTTTGGATTCCCCCTACAGAGGAGGCGGTTGCAGTGTTTTGATTTTGCAGTTTTCCCTGGTGGGGCTGACAAGGATCATGGGGTTGCTCTGCTTTTTTCGGGAGCACCGCTCCTGGATGTCGGTTCGAATCTTCAGCGAGTGGTGTGAAGTCTGCCTTGGATCTAGCAACCGGGTAGAGGTGCAAAGCAATAAGAGATGACAGACTTTCAAAGACAAGATCGATCATCGTCATGGTGGGACACTATTTGGGTTTGTCAAAAAACCTGTGGGAGTTGCCCGAGACTTGGCGTAATCCTCCTGACCGTTATCGTCGCCTTATAGGGATGGAGTATGACTTCACTCCATTGTTGGGCTTTACAGATCCAAGCGAGTTAGACGTTGTTCTCCACAAGATTAGCGCCTTTGTCATCGAGAAGCGACTAGTTCTTGCAGGTCTTTCAACCGATGTAGAGTGAAGTTGTGTCTTGCCGCTTGAGCGTGGAAAAAAGTGGAAGCTAGACTTTTTGCAACGGTAGGGAGGAAGCGGGCCGCCCTCTGCCCCCAAGGTAGTTATTGATATTGCTGACGACTGTTCGGATGACTTGGTTGCTGATCCTCCGCCCGCGGAGACTGAGGATGTCCCAGAGCTTCCCGTAATCGCGACGGCTTCTCGGGCGGTCCCTGAGCCGTTGTTGGTGATGGGGAGGGGGAGGAGTGGGAATGCTCTGCTTGCTAAGTGCTTCTCCGAAAGTTATGTTGGTTTCCCCAAGTATTTTCCCTCTGTTTTCCTTGTGTCGTGGGTGGAAATAATTTGTTTTTCGTGCTTGCAGCTAGATGAGACTCGCGATATTGCGCTCTCGTGGAACGGTACCTACTTAACCACAAAGGATGATTTTCTCTCTCTACGGATAAGGCTGGCCGCATCCAAGAACTCGCTGGTGGAAGCCCGAAGGAAGAAGGAGGTCGTTTCTTGGCAAGTTAATGCGAAATCTCAGCTGCCCACTTCCCAGTCCGCTGTGGAATCTTCAGGCTAAGCTTAGTGTTGCTGACTCTGAGGTCGAGGCTCTTCGCAGGAGACTGGTTTCCTCCGAGACGACACTAGCGGAGGTGGTTTGCTGTACCGAGGAGGCTGATGCTGCTATATACCATCAGCAGGCGAAGGTCGAGGTTCCGGAGCACTTTCATGTCCATTTCTTCAGCTGCCTCGGTACCTCGATAGAAGCGCTCTGGCCTAGGAATTTGGCTAAGTCCACAGAACCTCGATGGAAGCGTTCCATCCTAGAAATTTGGCAAAATCTACGGGATCTTGATGAAAGCGCTTTTGCGGGAAAGAGCGGCGCTCCTTGAAACCCGTTGAAACCATTGCGCTAGAAGAGGAGCTGAGCGAATTCCTGAGCGGAGGATCAACCTAAGTCTGTGATTTCGCCAGAAAACCTCGGAACCTTTCTAGCCTCTAGAGTTGTTTGTTTTCAAATGAATGTCTGGAGGACTATTTATAGTTTTTTGGTGAGATGCGTCGGGACGAAATTTGTGCCAGCGAATGACGTCGCTCTGTTTCGGTCACCTGGATCACCAAATTTAGCGAAATAACGAAAGTGCCTCGGGCGGTTCGGGCGACTCGGGTGGGGTGCCCAGTAGTCGTCAAAGGCGGTGGGGGTCACTGGCGACGCGCGCGGCGGGTGTCGTGCGGGGGGGGGGGGGTGGCGGCGGGGGCGGCTGAGCAGGCTGAACTCACGCAGCCGCGCGCTGTGGCCACCCGCGCACACAGGCCGCTCGCACTCGCAGGCTGCGCACAAGTGTTGCGCGCGGGTGTAACCTCCCCGCGCCCCAATGTGTACTCTTATTTCTAACTGGTCCGGTTCCAGTTACTGGGCTGTAGCCCAAGTAACCCAACCCCTCTCCATGAACTGCCTCAATCGGCGCCTCTACCCACTGGTGGGTTGTTGGTGGCTACAGCCTTCCTTTGATGAGCAAACTCGATAGTTAAGTTGGGTCATACAGGGACTTCCCAGGAGGTCACCCATCCTAGTACTACTCTCGCCCAAGCACGTTTAACTATTAAGTTCCTTCACTTATCACCAATTGAGTTGTTGTAACACCCCATTTTTTGTTCAAGGAATTTGGAATCTCTGGAAACTACCGTGTGACGGTAGGTAGCTACCGCCTGACGGTAGCTTTTTAATCGTCGAATGTGTTGAGAGGAAGACGATAACCCTAAGAAGCTAACGCCCGGTGATAGTTCTACCGCTGTCGGTAGAGCGACAGCCTGATGGGGTTAGTAGCTCTGTGAGTTACCACGACGCGGTGGGTAGCTACCGCCCGGCGGTAGTGGACGGAACCAGGTCCATAAGTGATGATTTCTGGCCGTCCGATCTTCTTAAAATTTGATCTGCTACCCAGTAATGCCCGTCCATTAACCCTAAGTAGGGCATATGGGTTCTCCTTTCCTCTTCATTCCTCATTTGAGAGTTTGAGAGGTTAGGGTCTTGAGAGAGTTTGGAGGAGTAAGAAGAGGTATCTTCCACCACTGACGAAGCTTCGGAGCTAATTTCGTAGATTTGAGGACGAATTCGTGGAGAGGACTTGAAGGCACACACTTTCATCCGTGCAAATCAAGATCTCTATGGCTAGGAAGAGGAATCGTAAGGTAACAACACTTCTCTTCCTGGTTTTTAGGATGCGTGCATGACATCCATTTTGTTTATGCCTTTATTCGAGCATTTAGGCACTGGATCTCTCAAATGAGAGGGGTTCAAGTCGTCATGGTTTAAGAGGAACCACCGGATTGATTGAGTCCGTCCCCGACATATTATTGCATTAGAGATCCACTCTGTTAATGGACCGCGTGAGATGCTGCCGAACTGAACAGGCCGCTAGAAGCGGACAACTTATTGAACCGGGAACTAGTTGCAGAAGAGAGACAGCCTAGTCGCAACTCGCGACCTACTGTTAACCGCTGGTTGTTATCCGCATAGTCCGCACTGTCCTTGACCGCAGTCAGAACCAAGTCCTGGCCTTCCAGCGCTATCCGCATAACCTGCACAACCAACCCAATTAAGCTTCTCAAACCACGCGGATACAAAAATCCAGTCCCCAGCAACTATTCGCGAGTTCACTTACTGTTCATTCGCTTATATCTTGATGTGACAGGGGTCCTATTTATAGGCACGATGAGGAGTGTGGTCACCGCCCTAGCCGATAGGATAACCGCCCCCATCCCACGGCAAGAGCCAAGCGTATCCGCAAGCCGCAGATACACAACCAGTCCGCCGCGACCTGTCTCAGATAGCCAGCCCGCCAATACATCACCAAGGCCGTACAGTAACTCTATCCGTCTTGTCGTCAAGGGCCAAGCCAGACTTAGCCGAACTCTGCAACAACACCTGTCCGCCTATCAGCGAACACTGCTCCATTCCGCGCTCCCTGTGGACTCACCTCCAGTCCGCGTATCCCAAGCTCGCAACCAAGGCACATGACACTGCTGCCGAACTTAGCGGACTGAGAAGCAGTCCGCGCTTAACTGCGCGACCTAACCGGACTGAGCCAAACCTGGACTTGGTTCAGAACCAACCAAGTCCACACCACCGGCCACAAGGGCCAGTCCGCACTTACTGTCGGACACAGGAAATAGTCCGCCAATCCCGGCGACCTCCAGCTCCAGTCCGCTCTAATCGGCGATCCCTATAGCTTCCACCAGCCATACCACCAGAGCTAAACAAAGGCATCTGCCATGCCGGTCTGCCGAGCTCCAGCCCTGTCCGCTCTATCTGGCAAACTCTACAGCTTCCGCTTGTCGCGTCACCAGAACTAGACCAAGTCATCAGCCATTCTGGTCTGTCGAGCTCTAGTTCAGTCCGCTCCTTGTTGAACTCCGCAGATAGATAAGCTATCTGCTCGGTTACCTTCTGGGATCCAACTATCTGCTGAGCACAATCCGGCTTGGCTGGCCGCCGCCTCTGTCCGCACGGGCCGCGCGAACAGACCGCCTAGGCCGCTATAGAACAAGCCACCTACAGCAGCTCTGCTGACCTGGGTAACCGCCAGTCTTGTCTGCATATGTCGTGCAGACAGGTCGCCCAATTACCCACTTTCACTTTACCATTTTCAACACTCCCCCTTGAAGTGAGAAGTGGTGAGCAACCCCAGCAGTTCCTGTAACCTTGCACCTGGTCCCTCCGATAGCGCCTTTGAGAAGATGTCTGAGACATAGTCCCCGCCCCGCATATCCTAGACCATGAGGGATCCCTCCAGCATCTCCCAAAAGGAGCCATGCTTCCCTCTGCCTTCTCCTTCAGCCTCGACCTCCACTTGTGCATCACAGGAGTATCACCAACGATCTTGGGCACAAGGCCCCAAGCCTCGTCTCCTCTGAGGGTAGTCACCTCCTCAACCTTGGCGTCATCCACCTCCTTGACGCCAGTGGTGTCATCACTACTAGAAGACACTCGCTTGATCTGAGGGCCTGCGAGAAAACATGAGACCAAGCTAACCGTGTTTCCTCCGCAATACCAAACTGGTAGGTTGATGACCCTCTTCGACCTCTGAAGTGTTTGATCACGGCTAACCACCTACGCTGCTCCTGAACCAGCTCCATTCTCAGGCAAATTCGGAACAATGCTCTCCTTTCTTCCTGAACAAGAAGCCACCGCACTGGAACTAAAAGCATCTGGAGCAACGCTCCACCTTCTACCTGAACCAGAAGCCTCCGCTCTTGAACAAGAACTACTTGGAACATTGCTCCTCTTGCTACCTGAACAAGAAGCACCTGGAGCATCGCTCTTCCTGCTTCCCGACCCAGACGCCTCTGCCCCGGAGCTAGAACAACCTGGAGCTCCTAGTGACACATACAGCTCCATCCGAACCTTATCAGCAGCCTCCTCCAGCCCACTATCTGACATGCTCACCTCTAGCTCCATATATGAGCTACCCCAATACGACGTCAGCTCATCGAAGACAATGACTTTCTACACGATGAACTTCTTCATCACAGGATCCATACACCTCCATCTCCTCTTCTGCTCATCATACCCAACAAAGACTAGCTTCGTCTTGAGAGAATCCGGAGCGTGTACATAGCAGATAGATCCAAACACCCGAAGGTGCTTCACGCTGGGATTTATCCTGAACATCAGCTCATACGGAGTCTTCGTGTTGATCACACTCATAGGCATCTGATTGATAACATGAGCCGCGCAGGCCATCCCTTTCGCCCAAAAGGCCTTAAGAACGCCTTTGTACTGAAGCCAACACTTGCAGGTCTTCGTCAAAAGACGGATCTTCTGATCTGTTACTCCACTTTGTTTTGGAGTATGTCCACAAGAAAGCTCCCTTCGGATTCCATGCTTCCTGCAAAAGTTAGAGAACACGGTTGAGCCGAACTCACCTCTGTTGCTCGTTCTCAACTTCTTGATCCGCAGACCAAGCTATCCCTCCACAAGCTTCTTGAACTCCACAAACAAATGAAACGCGTTCGACTTCTCCTTCATGAAGTATACCCAAGTATACCTCGAGTAGTCATCAACCAATATCAGCATGTACATGTTGCCTCCAAGACTGGCAGTGACGGTTGGTCCCACCAGATCATCATGGACAACCTCCAATGGTGCCTTACACCTGGACTGCGCCCTATCAAACATAAAGCAATAAGCTTCACCGTGTTGACATCCTGCGCAAGCATGACCATCGCCGAAGGATGACATCCTTGGAAAACCTCTTACAAGGCTTCTCACCGTCATTGCTTTCAGCTTGTCCATCCCCACGTGCCCCAGTATTTCATGCCAGATAGCTCCACTATCACTGGCCTTCAACCGATCAGCATCAGAACTTGTTGATGACTCAACTAAGTCCTTCCCTTTGCTCCCTACATGAGCGACGTTCGCCGAGTGCAAGACAACTTTACACTCCTTCTTGAGGTGGCCAGGCTACTTGTATTTATAGCACCTTGGTCCTTCCTTCCTCTTCCCATCACGCCTAGGATAAACACTCCTCCCTTGCTGATCAGAAGTAGATGGACCAACCTCTGCAGCCAACTTTACCTCCTTGTTGAACAACCCATCGAGGGAATCCCAAATCTTCGCAGCTAACCGACATCCGCCGATGTGGTCCAAGAGTTCCGATGAGATCACCTGCTTGAGAATAACCTCCGCTTTCGCGTTTGTCTTCTTCCAAGCTCTCATCACTTCACCATTGCTAGCATTATCCTCTTGTCTTTCATCTTCGCAAACCACCTCCCAGAGGTCCTCGCCAAGAAGATAACATTTCATACATGACTTCCACTTAACAAAGTTAGTCCATGTAAGAAGCTCCATTCCAAGATCCCTTGCAAAACACCTTCCATTGCACTTAACCCTGGTTCACTTAGACTCACAGAAGCACTAAAGAAAACTGTCGGTTGATCCACTGCACAAGCCTCTGTTCCCTCTGATACCATGTTGAAATTTGATATAGCGGAAGACAGGAAACCAGACGCAGGAACACTCAGCCAATCTGAGCCCAAATAAACTAGATGCAAACCAGAAGAGCAAGAATCTTATACTAAACAATCTTTACAAGATGAGACATACATGACGAGACATGATTTCGCCAAAATACCCAAAGGGAGAGCAGAAATAATACAAGGAAAAACTAGTCGGGCGGACTGCCTCAGAGACCGCCGAGTCCGCTGAGACCTCCAAGCCTCTACTGCACCACTGATCTACGGAGTCCGCTCAACCCGCCTAGTCGCCAGACTGCAACCAAGCCGCGCGGACTACCGGTTATTCCAATGCTGAACTCTAACCGCCGACCTGCAAGCCGCCTAACCGCGAAGTCGCCTAGCCGCCAGACCGTGCGAGCTACTGCCAAACAGAACAGGCTGCCAGAAGCGGACAACTTATTAAACCGGGAACTAGTTGCAGAAGAGAGACCGCATAGTCGCAACACGCGACCTGCTGTTAACCGTTGGTTGCTATCCGCAGAGTCCGCACTGTCCTTGAATGCAGTCAGAACCAAGTCTTGGCCTTCCAGCGCTATCCGCACAACCTGCACATCACAACCCGGTCAAGCTTCTCAAACCGCGCGGATACAAAAATCCAGTCTGCAACAACTATTCGCGAGTTCACTTACTGTTCATTCGCTTATATCTTGATGTAATAGGGGTTCTATTTATAGGTACGAGGAGGAGTGTGGTCACCGCCCTAGCCGATAGGATAACCGCCCCCATCCCGCGACAAGAGCCAAGCGTATCCGCAAGTTGCGGATATACAACCAATCCGCCGCGACCTGTCCCAGGTAACCAACCCGCCAATACATCACCAAGGCCGGATAACAACTCTATCCGCCCTGTCTCCAAGGGCCAAGCCAGACTTAGCCGAACTCTGAAACAACACATGTCCGCCTATCAGCGGACACTACTCCAGTCTGCGCGCCCTGCGGACTCACCTCCAGTCCGCGTATCCCAAGCTCGCAACCAAGGCCCATGACACTGCTGCCGAACTTGGCAGACTGAGAAGCAGTCCGCGCTTAACTACGTGACCTCAATAGACTGAGCCAAACCTGAACTTGGTTCAGAACCAACCAAATCCACACCACCGGCCGCAAGGGCCAGTCCGCACTTACTAGCGGACACAGGAAACAGTCCGCCAATCCCGGCGACCTCCAGCTCCAATCCGCTCTAACTGGCGATCCCTACGGCTTCCACCAGTCGCGCCACCAGAGCTAGACTAAGGCATCTGTCATGCCGGTCTGCCGAGCGCCAGCCCTGTCCGCTTTATTCGGCAAACTCCGCGGCTTCCGCTTGCCACGCCACCAGAACTAAACCAAGGCATCTGTCATGCCAGTCTGTCGAGCTCCAGTCCAGTCCGCTCCTTGTCGGACTCCGCAGATAGATAAGCTATCTGCCTGGTTACCTTCTGGGATCCAATTTCCTGTTGAGCACAAGCCGGCCTGGCTGGCCTCCGCCTCTGTCCGCACAGGTCGTGCGAACAGACCGTCCCAGGCCGCCATAGAACAAGCCGCCTACAGCAGCTCTGTCGACCTGGCTAACCGCCAGTCCTGTCCGCATAGGCTCAGGCTCAGGCAAGAGATCACAAGCAGGAGCAAGCTCGCAGGCCAAAAAAACCTAAGCCTCATGAAGTGTACCCCTTCTAATATTTCTTATGTGTTTGCATGTTATGTTTCATTCACTGAAATCTGGCTTGCATGTCGAGTTAGCCTAAGAGTGTTATGGCACATTGATATATTTGGTGTTGACGTTGTTTTGGACGCTTGAATGTTGTAAGGTCTGAATGTCATTTTGGACTCCTATGTAGTCGTGGATAACTTCTACTCTTGATATTGTGTTTCTGCTGTCATACTTTCTGAGTTTTGAAATTGGTAGTACTTTTATACGCTTTATAATGCCGAAGTTGTGGCGTCTATATGTTATGGCCCAGCCGGACCCATATTATATGATCATTATAGGGGAGGTGTTACAGCGGGTGTGTGTGGGCCGCGCGCGCGCCCCTGTTGGCAAGCCATGCGCGCGGGGGTGCCATCCGGGCGTGCGCGCGGGTTTTGCTTTCTACTTGGAGCTTTCGGGCTTTGGGGAAGTGCGGCGCATCGCGCGCGACTTTTCCAATCGGGTTGGCTCTTCCCATGCATCCTCGGTCCGAGATCTTCCCGATTTGGCTCAAAATTTCAGGAGGAATCACATCAAGCACTCTTGATTTTTTAATGAATTCTACACCTCTCTTACACATTGATGGCAGTAGTGACCGTAGCGATTACCAAATGTCATTTCACCTAAGGAACTAACTTTATTTTTGTTCAAAATTAACCTTTTTTGTGGTGGTCATAACCGTTGTCATGCCATACTCAGATTTCATAATAGTTACATTTTTTTTTGTACAAACTCAACAAAGCATAAATGTTGTCATTTCAAACCCAAGTCATTCTCATATTTAAGGGCATTCTCTTAATTCATTTTTAATGGTTATTGTAACTCTATTAATTTTGACAACAACAAAGATTTGCGCACTTAGAATGCCATTTAATAAAAAATAATTTTCAAATTTCACACTCATTAAGATACTTTATTCAATATTCTTGTCCTTATGCATTATAGCAAAATGGTTGACCTAATTAAGTATATGTAGTTTTAACATTACATAAACAAAAGGAAACTTATTTTAATGAGTTTGGTGCCATTTTTTACATTGTATAAAATTTGTTCATCCCCCAACTATTTACCAAGCAAACCAAAAAATGTGAAGAGTTGAGTTCTGCACAAAATCATTTTAATGAAAATAGTAAATAGATAAATACTTTGAACGAAGGAAACAACACAGCGGCCAAATGTTGTTGCTGCCAAACATTGTGCCACCATGGCCGCCGGTATATTATATTTCTTTCTCTTCTAATAATTCGAATAATGGAAATAATAAAATTGATGAAAAATTTGGATTCTATCATTATACACAAGAGGGCAAAAAAAGAATGAATATTGACCGTTCCACTATTTTAAATAGTACTGTAAAAAAGGATAATTAGGAAAGGGATAGATATATCCCACATATATCTATCCATATTGAATTGCGGTTACATCATTGATAGAATCATTCGGATTGAAACAAATAGGAATCATTACCTAATGAATTCCTTAGTGACAAGATCAATGAAAGAGGTGGATAGAATTACAAATGGATTCTGGGGGGGGGGGGGGGGGAGGGAGATGGCGAAATTGGTAGACGCTACGGACTTGATTGGATTGAGTCTTGGTATGGAAACCTGCTAAGTGTTAACTTCCAAATTCAGAGAAACCCTGGAACTAAAAATGAAAAATCCTGAGTCAAATCTTAAAAAAAATGGAAAATGAGAATAAAAAGAGATAGGTGCAGAGACTCAATGGAAGCTGCTCTAACAAATGAAATTGACTACGTTAGATTAGTAGCTAAAATCCTTATATCAAAAGAAAAGATCGAAATGACAGAAAGGATAATCTTATATACCTAATACGTGCGTCTAGATACTGACATAACAAATGATTCATCGCATTTCTTTCTTATTTACATCACATCTGACTATTATCTTATATCTTATCTACTATTAGTATATTAGTGGATAGTATAATAGTAGAAGTGTATTAGTATGAGTATAGAATAAGGTTCTATAGAAACCCTCTATTTCTATTCTATATTGATTAGAATGATAGACTATGAAAAATTGAAGAGTTATTGTGAATCAATTCTCATTGAAGTTGAAAAAGGATTGAATTCCAATATTCAGTGATCAAATTATTCATTCCAGAGTTTGATAGATCTTTCGAAGATTAATTGTACGAGAATAAAAAGAGAGTCCCATTTTACATGTAAATACCAACAACAATGAAATTTAGAGTAAGAGGAAAATCCGTCGAATTTTAAAATCGTGAGGGTTCAAGTCCCTCTATCCCCAAAAGAGCCCATTTTACTTCTCACTCTGTTCTTTCACAAATGGATCCGAATAGAAACTTTTGTATATTCTTCCAATTGCAATCCAATTTAATTTGTATAGATACGATACCTGCACAAATTAACATATATGTTCAAGGAATCAAAGAGGGGGGGGGGGGCATGCCACAATCGCGTCTTTAAGAAGATTCCGACTAAAATCATGGACGTCATGTAATGTGGTTCCGCCCGTATGCACAGTAATACTAAATAGTTAAAAAAATGGCAATAAATTTGGATGATTAGCACAAATCAAACCCTCTTCTGTTTTCAAACCTGGAAGAAATTCTGAAGTTTTCTGAAATAAAAAGAAAATTTTCGCGGAGTTCACTGCGAGTAAATTTTCTTATACAACTCAATATAAAACTGAAGAATGCAATCTAAATTTTCATACAAAGGCCGCCACCCTACAACGTTCATATAATAACATAACATAGAGGCCGCGGTACACTTTCATATCTCCTGCGTTCACAATTTTACATCAATGCAGTCCCGCTAACATTATGTAAAAGCATGCATCAGAAGTCATGAAAATGAAAACTAAAGATGGCAATAATCTAACACTAGCTGACCCATGATCCAGGTCCTTCTCATGGAGCCTGATTGGCTCTCATATCCTCCAATAATCTGAGTTCCTCGTGCCAGCCTTCGATTTTTTCAATCCTCTTCGCATGATCTTCGTCTTTTAATTGGCCTTCAGCCAATCGAATCTGCACGAAGAAGAAGACATTGATTCTGTATCAGCTATGGGTCAGATGACATTGATTCTGAATCATTTACGGGGACCTCCCCTTTGTTTGGCACGGCGTTTTTGCTCCGGTGAGTTTGGACAAAAACGCCACCATCATAGAATGTATGTTTTGCATGACAATGGTTATAACCGCAGTCAAGAAAAGGAAACTATTTTTGAACATAAAAGTGAATGAAGTTCCTTAGATGATGTCATGCATTCACGAACGATAGTTCATAATCACGTCCACGACTGCTACCACCATGCCAAAGTTTGCAAAATTATAGGTTACACCCCATTATCTTTTGCAATTACAAAAACCTCTCATGTAAGTTAATATTTCATAACAAAAGATAGAGGGGTGCAACCAGTAATTATGCTAACTCCCGGGGGAGGTTTGGGTAATTAATAGTAAGAGTCATTTACAGGAACCACCCCTCTAAGTTTGCTAAATTATAGGTTGCACCCCCCTCTTACTATTAAAATTACAAAAACCTCCCTGGTAAGAGTATTTTTCATAACATCCATGCAAAAAAAAACCCCTAAAATTTTACTCAAGGGGGTATTTTTGTGCATGGATGTTATGAAATGTAAAATTACAGGGATGATTTTTTTAATTTCAAAAGGATGCAACCTAAATTATGTTAGGGGAAGTTTTGGTAATTAATCCTTAATAGTAACAATATATGTTATGCTGCCTGAGATTTTAAGTTGCTCACTAACTAATTATAACCGATATAGATTACAAAGATACAAAAATGATGGTTACCGTTAAACATTTTAAATAGCATTATATAGTTGATTTGAATACAGTAGTCTTATCATCTGAATACCACGTTCTATTCATATAACATTTGTTGAATGATATATGTAAAGGCCCAATAGTAAAAGCCCATTTAACCTCTTAACTAGGATTTTTAGTTTAGTCCCACATCTTGTAATAGGGATTTCTCTGTTTCTCTCTTCCTATATATTTGTACTCATACTTGTAATCTGTAACACAAGAAGTATATACAAGGTTTAGACCTTTCTTCTACATGGTAGCAAAGCCTCCGGTCCAATCATCCGGTTAAATTTTTTTAACCGCCGGCCTGCGGCTTCTCCCGGTTTCTAAACCGCCAACCTTTGCCCTCTCGCGGTTTCTGCGGTTTCCTCCTCCTAACCGCCTCGAGCTCTCTCGAGCGGTCTCCGTTCTTCTACCCGCTTCTACTTCCGTGGCTCCACCTTCCTTCCCAACCATCTCCTTCTCCTCTCCTTTTATAGCCCTCTCCTCTCACCACCGTGGGACCCGCTCTTGCTCTACTCGCCGCGGCCTTGTCCGACCTTCTCCTCTTACCCGCCCGGACCTTCTCCTCTAGTTCCGCCGCAGTTTTGCTTCTATCCGCGTGCTCTCTTCGCGCGAGTTTGTCCCCTTCCCGTTCTGCCCGCGTGGTCTCTGCTTTGATCGCTGCTCGCCTTCTTGCGTGGTCTCGACTGTGCTTTGATCGTTGCTCACACAGTCTCTGCTTTGATCGCTGCTCGCCTACTCGCGCGGTCTGCTCCTGTGTTCGCGCGGTCTCTTCTCTGTCCGCTATCTTTTGCTCGCCGGCCGTGCTCGTCCAGTCTCTTTTCTTTTCTCCGGGCTCCGCATCTTGGTCGTGGCCTCTTTCTAGCCGCAGGTGTGTGGACACCGTGACCGTGCGGCCTTCTTTGCCTTCTTCTTTTCTCGCTAATCCCCGGACTCCACACCTAGGTCGCGACATCTCTTGTCGTTGGTGTATCACACCGTGACCGTCAGTCTGTTCTCTATTCGTTGCTCAGCTCACTGCTCCTCAGCGTGTCGCGGTCTCTTTTCAGCTTGTCGCGGTCTTTTCTTCGCTCGCTTCTTCTCAGCCCGCTGCAGTCTCCTCTGATCGTTGCTCAGTCCGCTGCGACCTTCCCGGTTTGCCTGCTTCAAACCGCGCGTCGTCTCCTCTGCTCGCTGCGATCTTTTCTTCTGTTCGCTGGCAGTTTCTCATCTACCCACCGCGGGCTTGGCTCTCTACTCGCTGTTGCGGGCTTGCTCTATTCGTTGTTGCGGGCTTGCTCTATTTGTTGTGCTTTTCTCCAAGCAACTGCTTTGCTGTCCGACAGGATTAGTCGCTGCAACTTCTCTGACCGCCGCTGATCTCTGGCCGCCGCGGTTCTTCTTTAGGACGCCGAGTCTCAGGCAGTCTAGTACCTGCTCCTCTACTCGCTAATCCGCTAATTCGCTTCTCCTGCCTGCCTGCGGGCTCTTATTCCCGCTGCGGCCTGGCTCTGCTTTGCCGCCTGTGGTTTGCTGCGGATTGCTTCACTTCTCCTGCCGCTGTTTTTAGCGGTTTGCCCTTACCGCTGGTCGTTATCGGTTTGGCCGCTGGGCCTTCCCGGAGTATCTTTGCTTGTCACTAGACGCACAACTTGCTTCTTACCGTTGCCCATTTGCTCATGGTTGCACATTCTACTTCACACATCCTTCAGAATGATATTGCTGACTTGCGCCTCAAAATCCAGCACTGTCAAGGGATGATTGAAAATTCTTCAAGCTCTGTTGTGTCCATTTCTGGTGGTGCATTCTCTTGTATTGCCCATAGTTTGTCCTGGATCTTGGATTCAGGGACCTCCCACCACATTACCTAACGGCAGCCATCTCGCTACTTTGAACTCGGTGCATCCCAAGTCTATTACTGTTGCAAGTGGGGACACCATTTCTGTCTCTGGCTCCGCCAACATTAACATTGCTCCCTCCATCACTCTTCGCTCTGCTCTTCATGTTCCGGGCTCTCCTTTCAACCTTCTCTTTATTAGTCGTCTCACTCAAGATCTTGATTGCTACGTAACTTTTTCCTCCACCTCTTGTGTTGTGCAGGATCGCAAGACGCAGTCTATCATTGGAAAAGGGCATCTGTCGAATGGTCTCTACATCCTTGACCCATCTCCTCCGACGATTTTGTCCTCTCTTAGCTCTGTTGAGTGGCATCGGCGTCTTGGACACCCTCCTCTCAACATTCTCCGCAAAGCTCTTCCCGATGTTTCTATCCGGGAATTCACTTGTGAGTCTTGTATCTATGGGAAACATCATCGGTCTACATTCTCGCCTCATCCCACTCGGAGTACTGCAACCTTACATCTTGTTCACTCTGATATCTGGGGACCATACAAAATCACCAGTGTCTTTGGCTATCGTTACTTTGCTACATTTGTAGATGATTACTTTCGAGTGATTTGGTTGTATCTCCTTCATGATCGCTTCGAATTGTCGGGTGTTTTCCATGCCTTTATCACTGAAACTCGCAACCAGTTCTCCACTACCATAAAAACTCTCCGTTCTGACAATGCCGTGAATACACTAGTCATGAGGTCACCCACATATGTGTTGAGTTTGGAATCATCCACCAAACCTCCTGTGCCTTATACCCCCCCCCCCAACAAAATGGTGTTGCTGAACGCAAGAATCGTCACCTCCTTGAGGTTACCCGCACTCTCTTATGTTTCAAATGAATGTTCCGAAGCAATATTGGAATTTCGCAGTCTCTACTGCATGTTCTCTTATTAACCGCATGTCTTCCTTTGTTCTCAACTTTGCGGTTCCCTTCAAGCTTCTTTGTCCCTCCACACCCCCTTTTCAGTCACCCCTCGCGTGTTTAGTTGTGCGTGTTATGTTCATAATTTTGACTCATCCAAAGACAAACTCGCTACTCGTGCCACGAAATATATGTTTGTTGGTTACTCCCGTACTCAGAAGGGTTATGTCTGCTTTTCTCCTAAAGATCGCAAGGTTGTTACTTCTGCTGATGTCACCTTCCTCGAAGACCAGCCATATCATTCTCAACCAACTGATTCCCTCCTTCCACCTCTGATTCTGCGGCCTGTTGTCCTCGTTCCTTCAAACATTCCTCCTCTCCTTCCTACACAACTCCCACCAAACCCATCTCTTCTCACGCCACTTCCACACAAACCACATATCACTCGTGTGTATACTCGTCGTCCTCCTTCATCCACTACCTTACGGGAGATGCCCTCCTCTGATGATATTTTGCAGCTTGCGGATCCGGCAACTACTTCTACTGCACACCCAATGGCGAATTATATCTCCTTCCACCGCCTCTCTCTGGAACTTCGTCAGTTTGCTCTTTCTTTATCCTCTATTACCATCCCTACTTCTGTGCAGGAGGCTCTCCAACATCCAGGATGACGAGGGACTATGGATGAGGAAATGACTGCTCTTTTGGCAAACCACACTTAGGATCTTGTCCCTCTTCCTTCTAAACAAACTTGCGTGGGTTGTAAGTGGGTGTTTGGGCAAACAAGGTCTAGATGGGACGGTTCAACGCTTAAAAGCTTGTCTGGTGGCTCGTGGTTTTACTCAACAACAAGATCTAGATTATGATGAGACCTTCTCTCCAGTTGCCAAACTGAATACTGTTCGTGTGTTGATCTCCCTCGCTGTTCATCGGCACTGGCAGTTGCACCAATTGGATGTCAAAAATGCTTTTCTTAATGGTGATTTGCAGGAAACCGTCTATATGCAGCAACCTCCCGGATTTGAGACCACGGGGGAGTCTGTTGTCTGAAGAAGTCACTTTATGGTCTCAAACAGTCGCCTCAGACGTGGTTTGAAAAATTCAGTCAGACTGTTAGTGCTGTTGGATTCACTCGGAGTTCAGCCGACTTCTCATTATTCACTCGGCATCGTCCAACAGGCACAGTAATTCTCTTGGTATATGTTGATGATATTCTGATTACGGAAGACGATCTTACAGGAATATATATGATCAAACAACATCTGCTGACTGTATTTCAAACAAAGGACCTGGGAAGTCTTCGTTACTTTCTTGGTCTCGAGGTGGCTCGGCGACCGGATGGACCAATGTTATCTCAAAGAAAGTACTGTCTTGACTTGCTGCATGATGCGGGTTACTCTAGATGCAAGCCTGCCGACAATCCCATGGATATTAATCACAAGCTCTGCCTTCATGCCTCAGATTCTTCTCCTTCCAAACCCAGAGTATTATCGTCGTCCTGTGGGAAAATTGATATATCTCACTGTTACAAAACATGATATATCATTTATTGTTGGGATTGTCAGTCGATTCATGCATAAGCCATGTATCTCTCATCTCCAGGCAGTTGAGCGCACTCTTCGATACTTGAAGACTGCTCCTGGACAGGGACTTGTATACAAACCTTCTTCATCTCCCTTATCTCTGAGTGCTCATTGTGACGCTGATTATGCTGATTCATTGGATGATCGACGTTCCACAAGTGGATACTGCGCTTACTTCGAAGGACATCTCATTACATGGCAAAGCAAGAAACAGTTTGTAGTTGCTCGTTCATCCGCTGAGATCGAATATCGTTTAATGACAGCTGTTGCGTCTGAGCTCACATGGCATGAGGGTCTCCTTGATGATTTAGGAGTCAAGCTTTCCGCACCAGCCACCCTATTTTGTGACAGTCAGGCTGGTATACATATTGCCAAGAATCCTGATTTCCATGAACGAACGAAACACATTGAGGTTGATTGTCATTTCATTCGAGAAAAGGTTAAGTTAAATAAGATAGAGTTAATGCATGTTCCAGCTACCAAGCAAGTTGTTGACATCCTCACCAAGGCTTTACCACAACCTCTGTACTATCAGTACTTGTCCAAGCTCGTTGCCTACGATTTGTACGCTCCAGCTTGCGGGGGAGTGTTGAATGATATATGTAAAGGTCCATTAGTAAAAGCCCATTTAGCCTCTTAACTAGGATTTTTAATTTAGTCTCACATCCTGTAATAGGGATTTCTCTCTTTCTCTCTTCCTATATATTTGTGCTCATACTTGTAATTTGTAACACAAGAAGTATATACAAGGTTTAGACCTTTCTTATACAACATTGAATGAAACAAGTTGTTACCTATGAATCACGGATAGTTCCCCGAGGGAGGTGTATCCCTACCATGTATATTTCCGGTACTGGTACGTAGCCGTAACTTGGCAGATGCGCACAGTAACTGAGAGGATACAGTTTAATTGGGAAGATCATTTGCATATTGTGATATGAGGCGAAACAAAAACTAGTTTTAGGTCTTTTAGAAATAATTGTGACTCATATATGCAACTAGTGTTGTTTGTTTATTATAGTAATAAAATGTGTGCTATGGAAGTATTGCCTATCATGAAGACGAGTGATGAGTCTGATATTTATAGGGTTTTTCGGACTCATCCAGACTAGTTTTCTCGCTTGTGCACTACACTTTTAGTATGTTATTGCTCTTATTTGGATTGAATGATTTATTTACACAAAGTGCACTTTCTGGGCCTGTTGGTGGTGTGCAATTGTACATCTCGTGCTGGGGGTAAGCACATGGTGCTCCCCATTGCTTTTCTTTCTTTTTATGGTTTATTTTTGTTTGTGCTGGAGGTGTGCTCTAGGTTGTCGGTGCTGGTGTGCAGGTGGGCTTTTCCCCTAGTGCTCAAATTGTTGCATGTATACATCGCACGATCGTGCGTTTTCTTTAACACACGATTGTTTCAGACGTGCGATTGCTACAGGTTCTTTGTGGTGAGCATCCCTCGTGCATTTTTCTTAACGCACGATTGGATTCAATCGTGCGCGAAGGAAAACGCACGACCTGTGTGGGTTTTGTCGTTATTTCATTTCTGTCTGACCCCGTGTGTTTTTGGTCGCGCACGAACCTTTCGCCCGTGCGTGAAAAAAAACGCACGACCTTCCTGTGTGGCCTGATATTTTGAGTTCTGTCCAGCCCCGTGCGATTTGTTCGCGCACGAGCAGTTCGCTCGTGCGTGTTCAAAAACGCACGACTGGCTTCTTCTTCCCAGGTCGGGCTTCCTGTGCTATGTTAATCGTACGATCCAATGCACGATCGTGCGTCGTGCCTCTCTCAAAATCTAACCGCCTACTATTTAAGCCGCAGGTATTCGCCCTATTTCAGAAGATTTTCTTCCTCGCGTCCAAGGAGCGGGAGTTCCGCCTTTTTTCACCACTGCATTGCACCCACCTACGGGAGGAGCTCCGACCACCATTTTCTTGCAAATCTAAGGCTAGGGAATCCTCCTCGGTCTACTCTGGCATCCACAAGCATCTTAGCTCTCATTCAAGGGATTTCTTTCTACTTCTTTGGAGTTCTCCGGCGAGGAACGTGACCGGCGACTATTGACGGAGAAGACGAGTATATTGGGAGAAGGTGGCAGCTCTCCTCGACCTCAGACGACAGTCGAAGTATGAGCGCGGACGAGGCTTGACAACCCTCGATTATGACCATGAACCTAGGCGAGTTTTTGTGCATCGGTTGTATTCTTCCCTCCTCTCTTGTAGTGGATTCCTCTTATTTATTTGGGATTAGTGTGTAACACCCCCAAAATTCGGTCGAAATAGCGCAGAGGTGCGCGTGGAGGATTGGTCTGCAGATAGCAGGTTAGGGCTACGGTTTTTGTATATAAACTAAAATCCCCCCCCCCTTTTTCTAAACCTAACAGCTGACTCTCCCTCTCCCGTCTCTCTCTCTCGTTCTCTCTTGGTGCCGCTGGAAGGAGCTGCCGCTCCCTCTCCTGATCTTCTCTCTCATGCGCGTCGCTGGGAGTAGGCCGCTCCCCATCTCTCCCTCTCTCGGGTGTCACCGGCTGGAAGGAGTAAGGAACCCTACCTTCCCGATCCGCCGCTGGATGGACCCGAGACCCCTCCCCCTCTCACGCTCTCAAGTGTTGCTGCAACAAGGAGTAAGGACGACCTAGAGGAGCCCGGCCGTACCTCCTCTCTGTCATGGCCGCCGCCGATCCCGTAAGCCATAGGTGGAAGATCCTCTGTGCACAACAAGGAAGAGGAAGAGCCCGATCTTCCTTCTTCTCTTCTTATCTCGGCCGCCGCCGTCTAGGAGGAGTCCCGAGCCCCGTGCACAGCAAGTGTCGACCTTCTCTTCTCTTGGCCGGCCTAGTTGGGTGAAAGCCCTGCCTTGAAGTTGAGGAGCCGTTTTGGAGCTCGAATCGGCGTGTGCAAGCCGGATCTGTGCGTGGACAGCCGCTACGAAAGCCGGTTGCGATTCGTGACCGATTTATGCCTCAGAAACGCGCGTCAAGGGTAACGACTTTTCTTCTTGGGCAGGTGAAACCCTTAATTAGCATGTTTGCATGGAAGCCCCTCTCCACCGACGGGTGGGGGACGGGTGCTCTCTGACGGGTCGATGTTTACATCCCCACAATTAATTGCATTAGTATCCGGAAGCGCGAGTACGGTTTTGGCATATTGTGTGAAGCCCATCCGGACATGTTGGTCTGGATTGGTGATGTTCTGGGGTTCCCGGAGAAGACTCCGTGGAAGTTGTATGTTTGGAATTTGGGGGTTTGTACAGAGCTGCAGTGAGTAATGGAGGTGTGCTCTAGGAAACACCCTAATGTTTGCACGAGATCGTTGGATCGTTGACATTAACTCCCGGGGAGTTTTGTCGTGTTTGTGCAAAGCCCGTCTCTCGGAGACCGTAGGGCTAGTGTGTGGAGTTGTGCTCCTTGAGTGCCCAACTTAGGTGGCCGTGAGTGCCACCCTTGTTACATAACAATCGGTTATGGAGGCGATAACAGGCAAGGGGAGGTTGACCCACGTTGTACGTGTTGGGTACGACGACTTGAGCAACGGGCTCGACTGAACTGTACCTGCACTATGTGGTGTAGTTCGACTACCTAAGGAAGCTGGTGTGTTGCTACAGGCATAGGAGAGAGTTGAGGACCTTGAGTCACGGCTAGCGAATGCTCAATGTGTTGCCACCAAGTCTGGGACTGAGGATGGTGGTGGGACCCGGGGGAAATTCAGTACACCGATAAGGTGCCCTGAGTGCATGAGACGTTGGGCCGGTTGCGCCAACGTTTGTGGTGATTGGTGCTTAAATGACACATTCTGGATTTATGTAAATATGTTAATTTGCTTGCAGGGAAGAAACACCGTCACCCCAAGGAAGGGGTGGGGTCGTTATAATTTGATCAGCTTTTGCTGACCGTTGCTTTGTTTGTCACCGCTTGGTGGAATGTTTATGTGCAGGTGATGCGGAGCCAAGCGGGAAATAGCGGACTGAAGCCCTTCTTGCTGAGCTGGCCCTCGAAGGCCCGAATATTTTGTTTAGCTTTTTCATGTGTTGCCGGCCTGCGTGCCGAAGTATGCAAAACACTTTATTTGGTTAAACATTATTGATGTAAGAGTTTAAGGCCAAACTACTTGGTGTATGTCTTTTCATTCCTGTTCTTGGTTTTAATGGACATTCCTTGTTGGGTGATTTTTGCAACTCCTTTTATACTTCCGCTATAATGCAACTCTGTGTTAGGGTGCATTTTCAAAATGAAAAGGGTTTATGATTTCATTTAGTAACTCTTTCGTCTGTCCGTTTACTATGACGTGGGCCCTGATCAGACCTTCTGTTATATTATTCGTGACGGATGTGGGGTGTTACATAGTGTTTGTTTGTATGAACCCTAACCTACTTGTATTATATTCATCCATGTCTATGTGGATGAATTGCAATTCTTGTTTGTGAGTAGCGCCTCCATTTTATTTCGTCCACCGTGTGATCGTTTCTCGTGTGGTGGTGTCGTCCTAGCGATTGCTAGGAGCGTGCTTTGCGAGAGGTGTTTGCGAGCCTCATCAATCTTACTCCATCCGACTCATTGCCCAATTGGGTAATCCACCCGAGCGAAGCGGTGAAGGCGACCCGCGTAATTAATTTAGGTTTTATAGTTTTAGTTAATCAAATCAAAACCCCCATTGCTTCTTTTGCGCACTTATAATCGCTTTTCCAAACATGTGAATTGCGCACCTTATTTGCATTCCTCTGAGATCGATACTTGGGGATAATCTCTCATTTTATATTACTTGTGCGACCGGTGCACTTGTCGTATCACACGCATCAACGAGCGCACGAGAGTTTGTATCTTCGTTTCCGTTCTTTTATTTCGCACTTGTTTCGATGATATTTTTGGCGCGTATTTGATCCCACGTGTTTAAGCCCAAGTGGAGGGCATGCTTTATATTTACCCATGTGGGGTATCTTGAATGGCAAGTAAGAAGAACTATCCTCACCTTCCTCTCTTTCTCTTTCTCTCACCCCCCTTTTCGTATTCTCTCTCTTTCATCCCCCCTTCCCAAGTCGGCCACAGATCACACAAGGGCCGCCCGTCGTTCCTCCTTCCGCCAGTCCTAATCCATAGCCCAAACTGGAGGAGCGCCCTTCGGCATGCCGGCACATGAGTCGTAGACCGTGGCACAAAATATATTGGTAACAAGGGGACCACCGACCGCTAGCCCTACCGCGGGATCTACCGCCCTTCTATTCCTTCTCATCGCGCCCCGCCACACCGCGTCGGACAGCCTAGGCCTTCTGCCGCTTCTGCCGACGCCTCCACGCCCTCCAATGGCTGATCGTGAACTTTTTCAGCAGATCTTGGACCGCCTCGACCGCATGGACTCCCCGCCTTGGGGAAGTTGACTCTCGCACCGCCAATCTCTTTGCGGTGGTTCCTCCGCTCGATCGGCCGGCGAGTCAACACTCCTCCCCGGAGCATCGGTACCCCGATTGGACCTCCGGCCACCGCCCCGAGTGGCAGTGCGTTCCCCCGATACGTCAAGCTGGATTTCCTGATGTTTAACAGACATGGAGATCCGCTCTCATGGCTTGCCAAATGCGAGCTTTTCTTCTCCAACCAATGCACCACCGGAGATGATTGGCTGGACCTCGCCTCCTTCAACCTCAAAGGGGCCGCCCAGCTGTGGTTTTCTCAACTACAGTGTGAGCGTCCTTGCCTTCAGTGGGATGAGTTCAAGACTACATGCACGCTCTGTTTCGGTCCGTCATTACGAGGCAACCCCCTCGGGGACCTCATTGTGCTCCGCCAAACGGGATTATTGGACGACTATCTCAATCGTTTTCAACTGTTGCTAGCTCGCGCTCCGTCTGTTCGACTCGATCAACAAGTTCACATATTTACGATCGTCCTACATGAGCGCCTCAGCCTTGATGTTGAATTCAAAGACCCTTCCGACCTCAACACAGCTATGAGTATGGCCCGGACATGCGAACACCACATCCTCTTGGGCCTCCCTTCTCTCCACCATCGGGACCACGTGGCGTCTTTCGGGGGTCTCCTCACTCCTCGCCAACGCCACCACTGCCCGGGACGGACGACCCACCGAAGCCTCCATTCTGTCGCCGCCTATCCAATGGAGAAATGGCAAACCGTCGAGCCAAGGGGCTCTATTGCAACTGTGAAGAAATGTTTGGACCCGGGCACCGTTGCAAGCACCTGTTTTGGATTGAGGTGGACGAGCCCTCCGATGACAATGATGAGGATCCGAACACTAAGGCGCCAGAGATTTCCATCCATGCTATTATCAGCCCACTGGGTGGCCATATGCTCCAACTCCCCATCAACCTTGCGGGTACAACACTCGTCGACCTTCTAGATTTGGGCAGTATGCATAACTTCATCAGACACACAACGGTGACCAATCTCCATCTGCAGATCACACCCCGCCGCCAACTTCCGGTCTCGGTTGCGAATGGACACAACATGGTGTGTTCAGGACCATGTTGTCGAGTATCCTTGATGATTCACAATCGGCCCTTTGAAGTGGACCTCTTGGTTGTCGACCTTGGGGGTTTTGATGTCTTGTTGGGTGTTCATTGTCTCCAAACACTGGGTCCAATTACATGGGATTTCAACAATCTGACAATGCAATGGTATCACGGCCCCAAGAGAGTGGAATGACAATGTCTCTCTCCACCTGCCAACCTGCAATCCTTCCTTCTGTAGGGCCCGGTTGTCCCTGCCGACCCCTCCTCCCAAGATCTCCATCTCATCCTACAAGAATTTGGAGATACCTTCACCATTCAAGCCACGCTACGGACACACCGTTCCCAGGACCACCGCATCTGTCTCCAACCGGGCGCTGCCCTAGTCGTGGTGCGATCTTACAGCTACACATTTCTCCAAAAAGATGAGATTGAACGGCAATGCTCCGCCATGCTACAACAAGGGCTCATTCGACAGAACGTCTCCCCATTCTCCTCGTCTTTCCTTGTCCATAAGAAGGATAACACATGG